>CM075853.1:47507173-48107173 GCA_037975125.1 Latrodectus hesperus
CCTTATAATTGTAAATATTTAATTAGAATAGACGCTCATCAAAAAATGCCATTTAATTTTCCAAGATTTCATAAAACTACTTTTTTTTATATTCGTTTTACTTTCTATTCAAATTATGTAAATTCTAAAATATTTTTAAGATCATACAAAATCTGTTTTCTAAATAAAATTAAGTCTCTAATTTATTGATTTTAAGAACATTTTTATTAAAGAGAATCCCATTATAGTATAAAGATAATAATAATGTAATTAATGAGGCAAACTGAAATACTTTTATCTAATCTAATATTTTAAATAAAACATAATCATCAAGACATTTTCGTTTTCTGTAATTCTTATTCAATTTTAACATTTTTATTCAATTCGAAAACATTTTTTAGACAAACTGGTAAAAATATATTAGTTTGTATTAAATTATGCACATACGTATAAGCTTTCAACTTTAAAATGTGAAATCAATTGCAAATGTTTTTATTTAAAATATGTTGCATAGAAAGAAGGAAATTTAGTTTAAAAAGCGTAACTTATTAATTAATAACATTTATAATAAAAAAATCTTTTCAACTAGAAATTTTTTTCACTTAAAAGAAACTAAATTTAGAAAAATTTTATCCAGTTACAATTTAAGTGCAATTATATTTGATTTTTCTGTAAAAAAAACAAGTCAAATAATAATTTTATGTTAAAAAACATCCAATAAAAATTACCTTTATCCAAAAATAACTCTTTCATATGCTATATAAACTTTTTTTCTTATCGTTTTACCCAATATTGTAAATCTATTGAAGATCAAATGGATGTAAAATTGATTTCTAGTAAAATTTTAATCCCAATACATTTTAGATTTTCCGCGTATTTGAATTCAATCCACATATTTAATATCCTATATCTTATTTCAATAAATTCTATTTATGATTTCTTAAAAATACTTTTCAAATAGTTTAACAGAATATTTTAGGTGCAAAGGTAGTCTTCAAAATTTGAATTTATAAAAAAATAGTATATCATTAAATACATTAATTCGAATAACGAAGGATTACTTTTATTCAAATACATGAGTTTAAAGTAAAAATTTTACATGTTTCGTTTTATATTTTAATACACATATTTTCAATTTCCGTTATCATTCTTTAAAAAGTGACTGAAAATGAAAGTCTGAGACAAAATACCTTTAGTTTTGTAAGCTATTATAAAAGAATGTCTCCGTATATGATGTTCAAATATATTTTCAAAACACTGAATGTGCTTTTGTTACACTGAGATAAAAGCGAGTTATTTTGCTTTGCTTGGATGAATAACTGGTCGTATCAAAAAATAGACAAATGTTCTAGTGTGTTTGTGTTTTCTGCGGAGAATATTTTCAAAATATACTTTAGAAGAAAAAAATGATGTAAAAAGAAAAAATGAAAATGCGTAGATTTAAAATCGATAAAAGATTACATCTTGCATTTTGTATCTTTTTTACTATCACAGAAATACGAAAAAATATCGCATTCGTTTCTCAAAGAATAATTTAAGTAATCGTAAAAGAGAAAAAAGCTTAAAAATGTTTTGGTATACATTTCGTATAAATATTGCTCATGGAGTTTTTAAATGTTTGTTTATGAATTATACAACATTCCTGAAACATGTAATTAATACTCGGAAATAGCATCAGTTTCTAGAAGTGTCATAATTTTAAAACTTATCATTCATACAAAAGAAGAAAAAAGTTATTACAGGTTGTATTCCTTTAAATATAAAATTTAATAAAAACTGTCATAAAAGCGTACGAAACATTATACTACCTGTTATTATGAATAAGTTTTTATTAGCCATCTTGTAAAGCAAAGCTTGATTCCAGTTTTAGTATATGTATGAAATTCCGTTGACAAGGAAAAAAATAGCGTCTAATAACACGTCTTTCTCATGCCAACAGTAGAAAATAAACAAATAAATGGTTGTTACTTTGATAAAATCATCTGTGCTTCTTTAAAAAGAATTTAGATTTAATCGTTATTTCTCTGTTATTACACCACAAAATAATAAATATAATGATAAAATGGTAAACAAAACCTGGATGTTATAGATTTGAATGCGAATGTTTTGGATGTCATTATAATGTTATTCTTTTGTGCTTAAATATGTTTTCTGCTTAAATAGTTTTTTTTTTGACGGGTTATTATTGAAATGATAAATTTAATGTTCCCGTTTAGTTATTTAGCAAATAAAAATTAGTTGTTTTAGGGAATAAACTGTCCTTAAAGGATTTTAAATGTCTGTTTAAAATACTTAACTGAACTTGGAGAAAACAATTTACTTTTTTAAAAAAAATTAATTTTTTATTTGTGGTCTCATTAAATGTACACTATGGTACAATATAAAAGTATTTACATTCATTTGGTATAAGCATTTCTCGCCATCGGGATTTTACGTAAATACACAAAATTTTCTTAAAAGTATTTTAAGCATATCTAATCATTCATGAATATTTCATATAAAGTATATGTCTCTAAATCAGTCTTTCCCAAAGTGGGTGATAACGCCCCTTGTGGGCGTTTGAGACCTAGAGGGGGGCGTTAAGGGGCCCAGAAAAAATGGGGGGGGCGTTGACGTGGGTTAGAGGGGCGATGGTAGATTTGTAATTTAATTTACTTTATATTTTAAATTTCACTAGAATTAAAGCCAACTTACTACACAATAACGAATACTTAGTTTATATTTCTACCCTGTATGAGGGTATAAAAACTTAAAATACTTAACATAGATTTGGTAAGATAGCCTGCACGCCGTATGCGTGAAAATTGTAAAATGACGAAAAGCATACAGCTGTGTAAATGCATGAATCGCCAAATGTGGCAAACATTCCGGGGGACGGTGCACTTATGATGTGTCCGTAGACGTACTGTCCGTTTTCGTTTGGAGAAACTTTCAACGCTTTTACGCATGCGTCAGGTCTGCTTCGAGTTCATCAAAATAGGGTTGAGACAAAAGAGAAATGTTTACTTAAGTGCTTCCGTGCTTCTGAAAAACCGGTCTGAGGAAAAAGTCCATCTCAGCGTATCGCCCCTTTTCAGAATAGAATCGTAGACAGGTGGCGGTTTGGCAATACGAAAACAGACTGTACGTGGTACAACAACATCTACGCGTTATTCGAGTGCCAGCCAGTCTAGTGGCTTCTACTCTGTATGCAGTGAATTGAGAAGTGGAACCGAATTCCGAATGAGATTTTTGCAGCAAGCAGTCTGGAACAGTGGGAAGACAGAGAAAACACAAACACACACACAGGATATCCAAGCTGGGACATATCTGGCTAAATAGAGTATGAACATTTACAGTATATACGTAGGAACAAAATTTCCATTAATGTGCTGGGTAAGGTGGCTGTACGTGGTAGCAATCAGCTGGTTGATCGATTTGTCTTAACTTGCTCACTACAATTGAGCGTCAAAAGAGATAAATGAGTTTGTGCGAAGAAACGGCAATGCAGTGCAGAATATATTAAATATGGATTCACAGAAAATTCGACAAACCCATCATTTCCTTTGTGCCTTCTTTGTTCAAAAACATTTTCAAACGAAGCGATGAAGCCTTCAAGATCATTTAAATAAAATGCATCCAGATAAAGACAAAAATGTAGCCTATTTTCAAGATATGGAAAAGAAGCATAATGCTCAGCTAAATGTATTGAAACTTTTTTCGATGACTGCTAAGCAAGACCATGGCAGACTTCGAGCTTCATACAATATCTCTTTATTACTCAAGCAGGTAAACCACACACCACCAGAGAAACGTTAATTTTGTCGGCGATAAAAGAAATTAAAACTACTGTGCTCCATAAACCGACGGCAGATATAATTCGAAAAATTCCTTTGAGCAATAATTCTGTGCAAAGACGAATTGATGAAATGGCTGAAAACATTGAAGAGTCATTGTGCAATCCTCTGAAGACTAATCAATTTTCAATTCAGTTGGATGAGGCCACTTTACCAACTAATGAAGCATTGTTGTTGTCTTACGTGAAATTCATTAAAGATTAAAAAATATGTTAAGAACTTTTATTTGCTAGAAATTTAGAGACAGACACAAAAGGAGAAACCATATTTAAAACACTGGAAAAGTTTTGTGATGAAAAAGGAATTCCCTTGAAGAATATTATATCAGCTGCTACAGATGGTGCTCCATCTATGACAGGGTGTCAAAAAGGATTCATGTCGTACTTAAAAAACAAAATTCCAGATGTGATTGCTGTAAATTGCATCGACTGCATTTAGTTGCTAGAAATTTAAGTGAACGACTGTTTCAATCATTGAAACATATCATCAGAGCAGTCAATAAAATCCGAAACAACTCTTTAAATGACAGATTATTTAATCAGCTTTGTGTTGCTCTAATGATGAAGATTTCAACAGATTGATCTTTCACACAGAAGTGCATTGGCTATCAAAAGGAAATTGTCTGACTCGTTTTTACAATCTGTTTGACTCTGTCATAGAGTTCTTGGAAAACGAAGACACAGCATTGTGCGAAAACCTCATCACATCAAAGAATGATATCGCATATCTGAGACCTTTATACATTGTTTAATGATATGAATCTCCAACTTCAAGGCGATGACTTAAACTTAATAAGAACAAAAAATATCGTCGCTGCTTTCGAAGCCAAGCTGCTCTTACACAAGAAGAATATCGGCAGACGTGAGTTCAATTATTTTCCCAATTTATCAGTATCCTGCAACAACGACGACTTGCTCGTCTACTGCCAACATTTGGAAAATCTTCACAGTGATTTCATTGAAAGATTCCAGGACATTTTGAAATTGGAAATACCTGACTGGGTGTTAGATTCTTTTTCAAATGTCAACATAGCAATATCACCCCAGCTGGAAGAAGAACTTATAGAACTGACAACGAACGAGGAAATAAAAATCAGATTTAAAAATGGCTACCAACAATTTTGGTTACAAAAGTTAATTCCGCAGTTGTACCCTGGATTGTGGTCGATCGTTCAACAAGTTTTGATATCATTCCCATCGTCATATTTGTGTGAACGTGGATTTAGCGCTGTGACGACGCTGCTTACTAAAAAGAGCAATCATTTGCAAGTTACCAAACGCGGCGACTTACGATTGTTTCTCAGTAAAATCGAACCTGATATCAACAAACTTGTTAAAAATCATCAAATTCATCCATCCCATTAGATTAGTTTAAAAACTAAAATTAATTACCTATCTATATTGTTTCTTTTAATTTGATTAAAATATATTATTAATATTATAAAGTTGCGTTTTAATTGCTCTCACTGGCAAAAATTTCTAGTTTAGAATGTAAATTTAAACACCAGAACCGACTAATGTAGCACACTATAACTAAATTAATTAAAGTAATGAAGTTGTGGTTTTTAAGTTTTAGGAGTGTATAAAAAATGGGGGGCGATGAAAAATAATTGATTTTCAAAGGGGGTGGTAGAAGAAATAAGTTTGAGAAACACTGCTCTAAATGAATATGTATTTATATTTTTTGAATACAAATATTCAAAACAATTTTAAAAACATAGTTAAATACATAAAAAAGAATAATATTTATCAGAAATTGTTTATTGCATTACATTTTTCTGAAGATTCTTAAAATATATAAAAATTACTTAATTTAAAATTAGGATCAAGTTGGTATTCTAAATCTTCGATTGTTTTCATTTGAACAATTCTGTAACGTATTGTAAAGTTTACAAAACTATACATGCATATAGTTTTAAGCTCAATATATATATATATATATATATATATATATATATATATATATATATATATATATATATATATATATATATATATATATATATATATATATATATATATAGATAGATAGATAGATAGATAGATAGATAGATAGATAGATAGATAGATAGATATAAGTTTTAATTTATTAATCTCAAGTTAACATCTCAAATTGTTCACAATTAAATTTAATGTTTTCTTATATCTGCTAAATTTTTCAGTGTATTTAAATGTATAAATCACATTTTTACAATATAAATATTTTAAATTCATTAGCTAAATTTGTATTTTACTTATGCTGTATTCGCTTAACTATAGTCAAAACTTTAAAATTAGTGTATTTAGTTTTAATGAAGGGAAATTGTAGTTATCATGTGCCTTTCATAATTTACAAACTAATCATCTTTAAGCATTGCGTAATCCATCTGCACCAGAATTCAGTTAGGAAAATTCATTTGTGAGTCAATTCTGTTAACTTCAGTTTTTAATTACCTGAAAATTTTAAAAAATAATTAAAAGTGAGCAATTAACTTTTGCTTACAAGAGACTTCCTCATAAAATTCACAAAGGTATCCTGAAGCTGTTTTAAAGCATATATTTTTATTACTTGTTTAGAGGAAATTAATGGAGTACGTCAAACGAATTCCCACCATATTTCTCTAAGCAAATACATTTTACATACAGTAATTTTAAGAGGCTTTTATTGAAAATGTGTTATATAACAAATTTCTATGTTTGCTCTGAACATTGTTCAAAAATAAGTATTTAGATAAATGAACTATCTAATAGAAACTTAATTTTTAAAACTAATAATAATTTAATTTTAAAACCAATTTTGTAATCAAATAGGATTTCATGGTTTTTAATATATATGTATAGTGGGGAAAAGTAAATTTCGATTTACTATTTTTCTAATTTTTTGAGTTGATAAATCATTATAATTTTATTTAGAAAAGTATATTAAACCAGAATTAACAGAAATATACTTATGGAACTCAACATATTATATATTAAATTACTCTGAAAAACTACTGATGGAAACATTGAAACAAAATATTATTTGATTAAGGACTGTCATTAGAATTTAGCATACGCAAAAAAGGAAATACATAGGTACATAACTTTCAATAGATCAAACCCACAAAGGAAAGTTAAAAGGAAAAGACAATGAAAACAAATTCAATAGTTTCATTTGTTCCATCACGTATATTAAAAATAAGTGCTTAATTCAAATGTGTTTTTTTCAAAAAGATTTTTTTGTTTTCATGCGTGGTTCAATGTTTTCTCAAATACGACTACGTCAAACACATAATTATTTTATAAACGTTCAGGACTTAATAGTTAAAAGGAAGATTTCTACTATTAGAGAAAACCGAATATACTTTTTAGTCACAAAGCAAGATAAGATTATTATGAAAATAACTAAAGATTGAAATTATAACTGCTTATATATTAAACTGATATTGGACACACTTAGTAGCATCTAACTTATATATAAGAATTATGCTACTAAGAGTTTTAAAAGTATTTAAAACATATATATATATATATATATATATATATATATATATATATATATATATATATATATATATATATATATATATATATATACTATATATATATATATATATGTACCTTAATTAAAATAAAATAATATTCGGATCTTTTCTTTCTCAAATGTTATATTAAAGAGATAGATCAAAAAAATTTGGACGATTGGTGTTGAAATTTGTTATGCGTCAATCTGCTAAAATAAAAATCGCTGTCTAAGTTTTTTATAAATTAATGTTTCATGATTTAGAATGTCATCAAAAATTTATCAAGTGTTCTTCTAATAAATAAAATATTTCATAAATCACACTTAAAATATTTTATAACCAGGCTAGAATAAAATCATAGAAGTATTTCATCCTAACCTGAAAATAACTTCCTATAAAATTATGCAATGAGAAAAGATATAACAAAGACATTTCCAAATTCTTGTAGATTTATTGCATAATTTGAATAGATAGATTATTTCCCATGTTATTCATCAGAAAACAACAAGCAATGATGTTTATAATAGTTCGGTGATCATTTGCTAGTGTATCAAATAAACATCTCTCACTTTCTCAAAGTAATATCTTCAAGCAAATACCACGTGGCATTACAGAAAAATATGCTTTTGTTTAGAAACTACAGAAGACACCTCGAATATTTATTTTAACAGAATATTGCATCCACACATCCCGTTGTGCTACACCATTTTTTTTTGTAAGTAAAGAATTATACACTTCAGAAATGGACTGTACTGCTCTCGGATATTGAAATCCTTGATTCGTCAACCCTTAACCACATATTTAAACACTATCACAATTATTTGACATGTAAGAATCTGTTGAATTTGTGTGAATACAATGCCATAGAACTATAAACATCATTTATGATAATTTATAAACTCAATACTTAAGTAATAGCAGTGATTGAGACTCACCATAAATATCTTTATTGGGCCTAAGCACTTAAGGGAGTTTTTACCAATAGCTTTTTAAAAATTTTCATAATGATATAATTATTTAATTATCTATATAAGCTTTTTGTGTTTGATTATTTTTTATGAATGCAATTTTTTATATTCGAATTATTCAGTTGCTATCCTTTTCATATAAGTTTTTTAATTAGTATGGCATAATATAGAATTAAAAATAGGGTTCTTTAGAAGGTGCTTAAGTCAATAAAGTCAAGTTAAAAAGTAAATGGTTTATTTAATTATAAAGTTAATTTACTGATCAATGTCTTTATTTTCATGGATTATGTACAAGTTTTGACACTACCAAAAGTTTTGATGCATCATGAAGAGCTCAATATGGCCACATTAATATATATCACAAATATGATTGATTATTTTAATAACCTTAAATGCACCGAGATAAAATAATTATTAACTTAATAGAAATCTAATTTAAAGCTGCTCAACAATGATATAAACCAAGAAAATTACTTAAATTCTCCAAACATAACAGGAAATATTTTTTTAAATATAAGATGATCATTGAATATTGGCATATAATTAAACAGCATAAGAAATTGAAAAAAGTCCATATAGATATCACTTTAAAAGTATTTAATTTAGATAAAATATAATTATTTATACTAGGATGAGATAAAATGCGTATTGCCTATCCTTGTAATGTTCGAAGCCACATTGGTACAACTGTGGAAATGTTGCTTGTTTCTAATTGTTTAATTGAATTAAGATCTGTGAATTAGATCTGTGCTCTTTGTGAGTTAGAAATTTTCATATGCGTAGTAAAAAAATTTTTCATTGTTGAAGCGAGTTTTAGACTATTAATTTTGTGTTTTTTTTCATGAGCAGTATATTTGTTTTCACTATCAAAACAACAATAAAAATTATGAGTAGAATTAAAGACGCAATCCATAAAATAAATCAAGTAATTTTAAAATTCAAAAAACAAATTATATACGTAGAAAAAAGGAATATTTAAAATTTCTTATAAACTGACTGAACTTATAAAAGGGATTTATCTTCATAGTTCTTATAGAAAATAAGAAAATAAATCGTTAAGTGACCATTCAGTTATCATCAAATTTTTCCTTTTGGATGATGTAATGTGTGTAATTGTACGATTCTTATAAAATGCAGGTACATAAGATTAGAAATTCAATCAATTGGAAGATTAGTAATTAAATCACTTACCTCTCATCTATATAAAATGTTAGATTTCTTGCAACTTTTCGAGATTTTTGATTTTTTAATATTGAAGAAAACATTATCGCAAATATCAAAGTTTTAAAATAATAAGCTTCTTTATTTATTATATAATCAGGACACTAGTTTTCCTTATTTAAATCAATCTATAATTCGATAAATGCCTCATTAACAGTCATTTGTTCGGTCTACAGCACAAAATACTCATCAAGTACAATTACTGATATTTTTAAATCTGTTGAATTCTTGGAACGAAATCTTTTTGTTTGTAATTCTTCCTAAGATAGGAGAAATTCCTTAAGTGATTCTAAACACTTCAACCCCATATGTGCAGATTTAATTTTCTTATTTGGTCTAGTAATTTGATACCATGAAAAATCGTCTACGGTGTGTTGCATTCAGCAAATAACATTTTGAGACAGAATCTCAATATAATTCAAACCAATATACACCATGCAACAACTATAAAATAATTTTGAATATTCAACAATAAATTGTTGTTTAGCTTACTGGTTCTCACAAATGATGCTATTTAGACTCACATAAGCATCGTAACTAACATTACTGAATTAAATCTACTAATCTTATGGTATTTTCTGCATGTGCAACACATGATAGTTTTAATACATAAATGACTCATCGTATCAGAGGCTGCCAAATAAAAGAAGGTGGTATATTGATTACCAGACTGATCACCCAACAAACTTTCATTTCACGAAAATCTGATAAAAATTGCGACAAAGTATCAAGAAATTTGTAAAAAACACATTATAATTTAAGTATTGATGCTTTACTAGGGTTGCGTAAGTCTCCATTAAAATTTCATTCAAAATATTTCAAGAACCTGAACTTAAAAATTTCATGTCCTGTAATGATTTTAAAGTCTCCCTCTAATACTATTCCTGAATGTTACTGACATATTATGTAGTGACCTTAATTTCTAGACTCTGTACTCAATTCTTAAAAAAAATTTTCTTGTTGTTGTTGTTGTTGCTTATCCTCCATGTCTGACGGAGTCAGACTAGATCCACGAATTTTCTTAATAATATAATGAATAAATATAATGAATATATATAATATTTATATATTAATGAATATATATAATAAACTTAATAATATAATGAAAAAAATTTTCTTAATAAATATATTTAACCAATAAAGGTAGTTTAATAATTTAAATCCAAATATTTTATCAGGATACTATCCAGTTTATAGAAAATGCTATAAATATGAGCAATGTGTACTAACATTCCATTTATTTCATATTACTTTTTGCCATTTTGTATTTAAGATAAGTTTTCATTTCCATCAAAATTATTCAATTACCAATGAGATAATTATTATATTAAAACATTACAAGTTTTGGCTTTTTAATGAAAATTGCTGCCATTGGTTAATATGAGTATGTATCGGCAACTGTTTCCTAAAAATTTGAATATATTAAGTTTAATATATCCTTGTTTAATCAAATAAAATAATTTTTATTATATTTTAATTATGCTTCTAAGATATGGATTTAATTACTAAAATTAAAGTTTCAAGATAATATTAAGTAGCAACTACCCACTAATGTGTGATTTTAATTTTAATTATCCAAAAACATTTATAAAACAATGATATAATATTTAGTGAAAATTGAAAAAAAGCATATAATTTATCCTTTTAAAAAATAAAACATAAATACAATTCTAAAAAGGAAATAATGTGAAACTCAGAAAAACTTATCCCACAGTTCCAGTTTCAAATAAAAACTTTCACTAACAAAATAAAGTGTGACTGCAAAAATTTAGTTGAGATTAATAGAATAAAGAAATGCTCTATAAAAAAATTATTTTTGAAATAAATTATTTTTATTTCCTACACAAATTCTTGCTGTCACTTTCAAAACTATTTGACCCAATGTATCTCACTTTGCAGTATTTTGAATTTGTAATCCCAAATGTGGTCATCATGTGTTGATATTTTCAAGTTTTTCACAATTATGTAATCCTCTAAACATCATAAAAATCTTCCTTTTATGTATAAATAACATAAAATATTTAAATTAAACTAAATAATTTGATGTAAAATATATTTTCAATTTTCTTCACCATTATTGTCATAATGAAACATTTAAGTGTAATATTTAGTACTTTTTTTAACTTGCGATCTATTTACATTTATGATTAAATTCTTGACACATTTAAGAAAATTAAAATAAAAGAATTCACATGTCACATTTTTAGCTAAGATAAATACCATTATTTCGAAAATAATAATTCATCATGTTAATAATTATTCTAAAATTTTCTTATAAGAATGTCAGAAATGTTAATGCTAGATATATCGTTTTTTAAGTAATGTATAATTGTTGTTTTTGTGTCGAAAAATGATTTTTGTCGATAAGTTTATCATGTTGGTAGGCGTTTTTTAAAAATAAGAAAGAGAGAGTTACAAATAACAAATTGCATTTGAAATTTTGTGAATATTTAATACTAAATTTACCAAATATTTAAAACTATACTTTAAATTGCTTAGAAACTATGTTGCAAAAATACTATTCCTTATAATCATAATATTTAAAATGATTATTTTATTTCTATATAAATTTATATATTTGTTATTTTTATAAATATAGCAAGGAAATTTTATGATGCAAATATTTAGTTAGATATAGTAAAAATAAATTTATCAATTTATAAGAAGCACTAGTTTCTTCCTTAAGATAATCCTATATCTAGATATTATTTTCATGAGAAGTCTAGTCCTCAATTTATTTTTCGGAAAATCTCCAATTTAAATAGTTATCACGAGAGATATTTAAATAAAAACACTTTTACTTTTTACAGCTGGAGACTTCGAAATTATTTTCAGTATATTTGTTTCTGCTGAATCTAAAGAGTTGATTGTTAAAGTTTTAGTCAGTAAAAGTGTTAAGTAGGAAAGTTGCTACAAAAGTTTCTAAATTTAAACTTTTTTAAAAGTACTTAGTTTATATATGCAGTTGATTTATATTTAACTTTCGTTAAGAAATATTTATTTTGCGTGATTACTAAACACATAAATGAAAAAATAATAATAAGCTTATCCAGGATAAATAGAAAAAAATAGAGTTCATGTGGAAAAAATTGGAATTTCCTACTTATAAAGTTTTTAGAAATTATTACATTATTTTTAAATTAATTCTTGAACATTATATTTCATTTTAAAATATTTTCTTCTAGTGACTATATATTATTACTTTATTTGATAGCTTATATATAAATATATAAATAAATAAATAAATAAATAAATAAATAAATAAGTATATATATATATATATATATGTGTGTGTGTGTGTGTGTGTGTGTGTGTGTGTGTGTATATGTATATGTATATGTGTAGATAGATAGATAGATGTAGATATGTGTGTGTGTCTATATCTTGTGTGTGTTTTAAGAACTCTAAAATAGTTACAATCAGTGGAAATTATGACAATCGTATAAGAATCATGGACAATTTATTTTACACCAAATTATGGCACACGAAAGATGGGCTATAAATAACAATTCTCAGCAAAGATGTTTCATTATCAGTTTTGGAAGTAATGTAACCATAAAAATAATTTTGGCCGAATAAAGTATGATAAAATAAGTCGGATTTCATTTCTCTTTGGTATAATCTTCAACATGGAAAATTATTGGGCCATAAATGTCCCCATATATTTTGACAAGATTTTATGAAACATTCAAGACTGCAAGACAAATTACAAGTGCAAATTGACATACAAATATGAATGTAATCTTTAAGGACTGAACAGCCGTATTAATTCATTCTTAACTCATCTCTTTGATGAGGAATAAAAAAAAAGCAATTTGTGTATATGTACATAGAATCTATTACATTTATGTTACAGAGATAAATGAGAAAATTCTAATTGAAAGATATCTCTTTCTAAATAAATCGAAACCATTTTATAAAAATTTATTCCACAATGTATATTTATTATTTGTTATTATTTGTTCTTACATCTTAGATCATCTTAGATCTTATTTATTATTTAGTTCTTAATTATTATTAGACAGTTAAAAATAGTTTCAAATTTAATCCGTGTTATTCATTATTAAAAGAGCATGTTTTTCATATTTTTTGCTTTTATGATTGTGTTCGGTGCATCATTCAAGAAATCTAACAAATAGAGAAGTTCCACACTCCATTAACATAAAAAACTACTGAAATACTATTATTAAAATAGGATTGAATACTGGAAATAACTATTATTAGAATATTAGGATTGATTATCAATACTAATTACCAATATTAGCAATTTATAACTTAATACAGAAGTTTCAAATATAAAAGTTTTCAGGAATCTTGGATGATATATTATTATATATATAATTTTCTATGAAAACTAATTTATAAATAAAAATCTTGTAATTGATATTTTAAATAAAAAAGTTGACTATCAGCTCATTATTAACAACATATCTGGTTGACACATGCTAAATCTGAACTTACAGGAATGATAAGGACCACGTAGACAGTCAACTGATTATCGTGCTGGTCTTCTATACAACAGTACGTGGGCTTGGATCTCGCTTTGAACTAAAATGTTGGTAGAGGTTCGAAATCTACTTTAAACTGTAAGTCTCTGCCAAATTAGTCATCGTACGCAAGAAAAGATTTTTGAACGAAAAAGAAACATTAATGGTCATAATTAAAAAAAGAATACAAGATGTCTAACTTAATTGTTTATTGTAATCTTTTCCTTGATGTTTTCGTGTGCCAGCTAAGCTGGCTTTATGAGGTGCGCTGCTACACTTTTCCTGCTGAACCATATTAGGTGTGGAGTCCGACTTCCTCAGTACACACATGCCTTAGGAACCCGTTTATAGGGTAGGCAACCATTCACAACCCATTCATACAAAGAAAGGACAAAGAAAGAGTGAGAAAGTACATCCATGCCCGAACCAGGATTCAAACCCAGGACCTCCCTATCCGCAGTCTGGCCCACTGACCATTTGATAAGCTGGGCGGTAAATTTGCCTTATTTTAGATATTAGGTGATACATAAGAAAAGGATATTTATTTAATTTTGTACTTACGGTGGTTCACGTTTTGTGGTATGAAGTCTATTCTTTCTAAAAAAATATGCTCAAAAGTTGAAAATAGAAAGAGAATTAACTGAATATTCAAGAAAATTCAATATCTTTTTTCGGTTACAAAAGTGATATTTACAATACGTTAAAATTAAAATAATTTCAAACTAATGCATTTTTTTTATTTATTTATTATTTCATAAGAAATCACTAACTTACAAAAAAACAAATACCTTCCATGATTTTAAATTTAAAAAAATTACATATAGGATAATACGAAGTTTTTTTTTATTTCAAGTAAAGAAAATTGCTCCAAAGGAGATTATTTTATAGATTTTGAACCATATACACTTATTATGAATAAGAAAGCTTAGAAAATCCCAAAAAATGACCAACTATCATGTGTGTGTGGATAAGCAAAATATTGATTACCATTTCCAACTATTTGACACTCATTAAACGATGGTTGGTATTGAAACTGGATTTTTCAGTGCATTATTTTTTTCATTTTTTATTTGAATTAGATTAATTTCAAATTTTATACAAGTGATTCTAAAGATACTAAAGAGCTTCTCAAGTTAGCACTAAGATAAATTATCTTCCTTTCACTTATGATTGGATTATTTAATTTCTTAAGATTTAGCTAATTTAAAGAAAAAGAGATATTCTATTTCAGGCATCAAATGAAAGCTCAAGATTTTATTATAATAAGAAAACTATTTCTATTCTTATTGCTCTTTTAATACACAGCAGACCTCAAATTTATGAAACAATTATATAAAAATTAATGATTATAATTTTAAATAATTTATAGTTTAATTTTGCTTCAATATAGTTTGATTATTTTATCAAATATTCTTAGACAACTTTCTTTTTTATCAGAGTCATTGAGTAAGATTTTTATTTTTCCAATATTAGTTGCAACATAGCATTTTTTTTAATTTTTGAAGTGTTCCAAATTTGATTTAACATTTAAAAAACTTAATTTCTTTAATCTCAAATCTTAATATAAAAATTGAAATTGAAGAGAATAAATGTACTATAACGTATGGCCTTAAATTATAATGACTCTTTATATTTTTTTAAAATAAAGCAAATATCGTTACTGATACAAATGCTTAATTATATATATATATATATATATATATATATATATATATATATATATATATATATATATATATATATATATATATATATATATATATATATATATATATATATATATATATATATATATATATATATATATATATATATATAAAGATAGATAGGTAGGTGGTAGTGAGATAGATAAAATACTTTAATAAATTAAGTTCAAGAGCCCTTTTATACGCAATCTAATTTTCTTTTAGTCAAATGCTAAGAGAAAAATGCATTTATTTCTGCAAAGGAACTGTTAAAGTATATACCACATTATTTTCAATATGCTAGTATATATTAACATATAAAAGTCAAAATTTATTCAAATTACGAAGTTATAATATGTAAAATTTTTCGCGTGTTTAAATGTTTTGAACATATTTTCATGTTCAAATAATTGATTAAATATTTAATGTTTCAAGCTCAATTGTTTTATGAAAGTTTCAAAAATTTAACTAAGGAAGTAACAATATTACAATGATTTATTATATGTATCCTAAAAAAATCACGTTATGTTTATGTGTAAAATCAACATACGCAATATAATTAAAAATACATAAATCAAAAATTTACACTACATAACTGAAGGTATGTATACATGCTTATACACAATCAAAAATACTTTCAAGCGTTTTACTGTGAGAAACAATGCAATAAAAGATTTTTATGCCTAACAGATTCGTAATTAATATTTTGTACACTGTTGAGCTTAGAGACATTAAACGGACATTTTGCAAGCGAGTTTCACTACAACTGATTAATGACGTCAATTTGTCAGAAAGCAGCTGCGAAAGTTGTGATTAAAATGGAAAATCTTCCTTTTGCTGAATACATAAACTTAGAAATAAATGATATTTTTACAGGGCTCTTTTGTAGAAATTAATTTCTCAAAAATTAAAACTTGATACTTTCTTTACTAAATATTCTCAATCAAGATATAATGTAATAATTATGTAGCGTATTTTTATATATTTTTAACTTCATTTGTAAAAAAATAATAAGTAAAAATATGCTGTATTTATTAGAGGCACAATTCTTTAAATAATTGAGCATGTTAATCAAATACTGATTACAGGGGCTTCTGAGAATTTTTTTATTTCTTAAGAAAAATTCTCTAAAACTCTTTAATCTCTAATTTATGAAATTTATGCTACGCATTTTCCTCATTATTACATTTAGAAATTATGTAATTTAAAATAATTAATAATATAAAAGTATTTATAAGGCATTCATAAAAGCATTCATAATATGTATTCATACATATAAATTTTAAAAAATTAATTATAGATTTCTCTTGTATACATACATACATATACATATATATATGTGTATATATATATATATATATATATATATATATATATATATATATATATATATATATATATATATATATATATATATATATATATATATATATATATATATATATATATATATATATATATATATATAATGCAAAGTTAGATATAGAACTGAAAAGCACAAGAATATATAAAAACATTTAAGCTTAGCAATACATTTAGCGCATAAGCAGCTAAAATAGTATTACTAAGATTAGTTAATAGTATATTTTATAAAATAAAATGAATACAATGAAACAAAATACAATGAAATATGCCAAATGGAGAAAAGTACATTGAAAATATTAAATGGAAAACAATACATTGAAAATACCAAATGGAAAGAATTACATTGAAAATACTTGGAAGAAATTTCAAAGAAAATATCAAAGATAGATAAATAAAAATGGAATAAAGTACCAATATGGCCAGCTTCGTCAGGGGGTGTTGACCACATTGGCACAAATTATGGCTTTTCTGCAATGGCCCAAGACATAGTCTTAAAGAAGCCAGTACACCCCAAAGCCATACCAAAAATTCAAATCAAAGTATCAAGCCAGAATAAAAGAAGTAGAATTTAATCTAAAATATATAAGTCAAAATCCAATGTTGCCAAAATAAATTTAATATATAATAATCAAATTAAAACCATATCTAAATTCAAGTCCAAATCTGCAAGAACCTCACCGAATACGTAAATTAGCGACTAAGTATATATATTGATTTAAATAATTTTAGAAAGATTTAAATGTTTAAATGTATTCTTTTTTATTTAGTTTCAAAATATATAGTAATTATTATCTTCTTCTTTAATTAGAACTAAAAAATTTATTTTAATCGAAGAGAATAAAAGGAAGTATTTTCTATAAAACGTCTTTATCAATAAAATATAAGAATGTATAAAAATATTTACTGAAACGTTTTTGCAAATTAATAATATTACAAAAAATTTACCACTTAATTTAACTTAATTCATGTTGAATTAAAATACAAAAATATGCATTTTAATCTATTATGATTTTTATTTCTGTTTTGTTATTTAGTACTTATTTTATGCTATAACTTGATAGCAGGAAGAAAACTATATAGTTCTTACAATAACACTAATTTGACATATTTTTTCATATACTTCCTCTCAGTCAAAGTACATTATTCTTCCTTTGCTCTCAGCAGTTCTTAAGTTTTTTAACTAAGACTAAACACGATAAACATTGTTTTACAATAACTTTGGTATCGTAAGAGATAAAAGATAAATTGTAATTGAAATATTCTGGACAATTATTAATTTACGTTGCTCTTGAAAAAGATCTCTAATATTTATAATATAAGACTTTGCATGTGATATTCTTATAGTAATTTAACAAAAAATATTTTTTAATCTGTGCACTGATTTTTTAATCTAGATTTCATGTACCGCTGAATTCGGAAAATAACTATTTCTTTCGGAGTGATCGATTATTTTCAATTTATACCATCTAAATAAATTATGTTTTCAAGCAATTTTATTTTCCTTGTATTTACCCAATTACAACTCTTTCCTTAAAATGAATGATTAGGCAATAATCAAGAATAACATTGCTAATGCATAATTTTAGAATCTTGCTTCACTTTGTTAAAAATGTTATAAGTGGCATATTTTCTCCATTTTATGTTACATCTTTAGTAATATATAACTTAATTCTTCATTTTTGGAGAATAAATTGAAGATAAATTTTTTGCGATACACACAATCGAATTGGATTTTATTCACAATATGATTAGGAAATTTATGTTGTGATGTATAAAAACTGGGGGAGAAAAAATTTGGTATTGCAATATATAACGTTTACATTAATTAAATTTGTGTTAATTTAATTTTTTTCAAAGAATTTAAATAAAAACTATGTAACACATTCAATACACTCATAGATAGGTATGTGCCGATCTGGTAACCGGATGGTTAGAGTTCTTGTCTTCGGTTCAAGACTTTATGGGTTCAAATCTCATCTTGATTTTGGATGCTTAAAGCGCTTTGTAATCCACTTTAAAACTCAGTTCCCACTCTCAGTATCCTTTGAGTGCTAAAGTTGATCTTTTAGCTATCAACAAATAAATATATAACAATTATGAGGAAATTTTCGTTAGATAATCCAATAGCAAATGTTCTACTTCTAAGCACTTTAAAATTGTCTCATGTTATGTCAATTTGATTTTAAGAAGTTTATTATTTATTTTTCATTTATACAAAGCTAAATAAATATTAAAACCAATTTAAAATCTAAAAAGTGAATTATTTTATAGCAGGAAACTGCTTACTTAGTTTAGGCTTAAAAGATTGAAAAAAAATTTTTTCATCCCTCCTCTTAATAACATACACAATTTCTGTTCTATTATCAAACTTCTATTATAAAAATAAAAGTATTGAAGTTTAAATTCAGCTTTCAGCTTTTTCTTAGATGGAAGATTTTATTATTGTTACAAAAAAGTAGTTTTTTTTTTTTAAAAAAAAAACTAAAATTTTCGAGTAAATTCAACCGTTAAAAAACAATGTATCATATTTTTACTGCCAGGTTGGCATTTCTACACTGTTAAAGAAATGTGAACACTTGACATAAAGGAAAAAGTCCTTAAAATAAAAAATGCGCTTTCCAGGAAACAATCAATACATTTTATCCAAACTGAGAAAAAATTATTTTTTACTATAGTATATTAATCATAGCAAAATTTTTTCACAGAAGAATTCATAGAATAAAATAATTAATTTCGAAACAAATTTCCACAAATGTTTTTTTTTAATTTTCCTTATTTGAATTTGTATTTCCGTTTCGATTTGTCATTCTTTTCACTGTTTTTTAGTGATCCTTAAAAAATTTAAATTTTCAGAGAATCATTCAATTTATAAACTTATGAAATTTTCAATCCCATTAATTTTTGGAAAAGTCAATGGATATAAGTCCTACCTCATACAAGACAAATTATATCAATTCTTATATTAATAAATTCTAATCTAAATAGCTATATCATTACTTTTTAGTGTTTTCATATGTATATGCTATAGAATGCCAAATTTATTTTGAAAATATTTTATCAGGCATTTAAATAATTAATTGATATTCAAAATTCGCAAAATTGTTCAAGTTGAATATCTGTTAAATTTTCTCTGTTGAACTAAAAATCAACTAATGACTGTTGAAAAAATAAGAATTTAGGAACAATTTTTATTCAAGATGTTTCAAAATTTATGCGTAACAAAAGTTATTCTGTACTATTCACAAATTATTCATAAATAATTAAAATATCAATTGCATTAAATATAAATGAAACTTAACATTTTTTCATGCGTAATTTCAGGAACATAACAAAAACTTTATTTGAAATTCATGAGAATTAAAGTATTAGCTTAAAAAATACAATAAAAAGTTTATTTTGTAAGCAACCTAAATTTTTGAAAAAATAAAATAAATAAAAATGTAAATAGACTGTATGATTTGTGTTTAAAAATATAAAGTTAAACGTATTCGTTAAAAAAAATGACATTTAAATTTTATTTTATATTGTATAAATTTCGCAGTTGTGAGTTTGAAGCATTTAATTTGACTTATTTTTATATAATAATTTTCAATTGTGACTTCGTAAAATTTTAAGGCATTAAATTTAATAATCGCTAGTATTAAAATCGTTTTTAATATTTTAATTCTTATCGAGAGAATATCATTTTTATTTGAAATTTCCATTATCTTTTTAACCCATTTACACATTATTCTCTATAAAAACTTACGAATACATAAGGAATATGAAATGTATTATTAAAAATAAAATCATCTTATAATTCACTTATCATAAGTCATGGAAAATTGGTAAAAATCTGATCCTTTTTTTTCAAATAACAGTAAAAGTATATCGCTAATAATACACTTGTCGTGTGAAAATGAAATCCCGATATAAAAAAATGAGTTGAGGACAATTAAAATGCTTGTTAAGATAACAGAAAGTGTTAGTTAAGATAGCATATATACTTGATTAAATTTTCAAAAACACCAATGAAACTAATTAAAGTAAACACTAAAAGAGCCCTTTCTAAAGTGCAGCAATGATACATTAATAATCGCTGAAATCATAGCGATTTAGAATGCACGCTTTCAAATGTTCAAGCCTTTTTATTGTGCGTGATCTGCCAAATTAGCATTGATTTAAAGGAGATGTATATTATGTTAGATTTGTGTGTGGTCCAATCATATTTAATACGTCTTCAATGAGAAAATATGGTGATCAAGCAAGACAACGTATGTCGACACCCTGTACAGCCCTGTTGATTACTATGTCGATTCCCTGCTTTGCCCTGTAGATTACTATGTCGATTATCTGTACAGCCCTGTAGATTACCAAATCAATTCCTATACAGCCCTGTAGATTACTATGTCGACAGCCTGTGATGACAGCAGTGATATGAAGACCGAAATGAACATGTTCAAAAATACATCTTTAGAAATTGCTAAGGAATGGCCATAGAACTAGTTTAATCATTCGCCTATCATAAGCATTTGTTATCAAATAAGTTGGATAGCAGAGAGAATATTTTCTGTTGTATAAATAATTGCTCTCCAAACTTTAGTTCCAGAGGTGGATCTAGTACGTCAACACCCATGAGAGTTTTGTCCCAAAAGCATTATATAGTCTTTTTTATCCAGCTTAGAGAGACATCACTGGATAAAAAATAAAAACGATGCTAATCAAAAATCACATTATATCACCATTCTGTCTTTATATATAATCTAGCTTAATAAAAATGAAATTGTAAGAGACAATGATTCGCATTAATGGAAAAACACCTCGTACATCTGGCTCCGAGCAATCCTTCAAGCAATCAACTGATTATAATTCTTTATATTACTTTGCTAACAATAATTACATTGATAACAACTGCAAATAGAGTAAAATGTGCCACAACTAAGTGATGAATATTACGGTCTTCACTCTCGGTAATCCAAAGCGTGGGCACATGTTTAAATCCTCTTGAAATATTGCTCTTTAATTACTGCTACAACAATTACATAAAATAGATATATCCGTCCATGATACCAATTATAATATAGGGGAATGAAAAGCTACCTTCAGGAATCTCTATGATTTGTCAACGTTCAAATCATTTACCTGTTGACATCATTTTCTTTGTCCCTTTATACAGAAATTTGATTAAAAACTTCTTATCAACATCCAATCTGGTTGCCCACTTTGAATATTTTAAGCAATGAAAGAAATCAAGTTTTCTTTTTTTCATCCTGGTGGCACTAGATTCGCCACTCTGACTCGTAAATTGTTAAATTGGAATAAGCTTTATCCTTCAGGTGAGCACATGTTTATCAAATTTCTTTGTCAAGCAAAATTCCTTCTTAGTGTTACGATATCATTTTCTGCCCGTTTGTATATTAATACTTAAACGCAAGGTTTCTATTTATATGTGCAATTCGAGAAAACCTCAAAGTATTAAATCACACATGGGTGAAAGTTTTGCAATACCTTTATTGTTCATAATGTCTTTATGCCTTTTTGAAAGGACTTTTTAATAAATAGAGAGGCATAATACGGAATACAGATACGCCGACACATTATGGCCGAGATGGCAATCGAATGGCTAGCACGCTTGTTTTTAGGATGAATGGAAATGAGTAAGTCATAGCCTGATGCTCCAAGGCGTCTTACTGTCTCTTGCAGTGGGGCCACTGTCTCTGGAATCTATATCAAACCGAAAGTTTCTATGCCCAGAAGACATGTTCCAGTCGATGCCACAACAAGCTATAACACCTGCAGAAAACAATTTTATATCCCTTTCGGCAGGAATTAAAAAACGCATTTCTGAGCAGCAACTTGTTAGAAAAACCTCTCAACTCTATAGTATCAGGGAGAAGAATATAAACTAATACAGCGTTAAGGTGTTTTCATCATGTAGGTCTCTGTGTAAGCTGACCTATCTTTATAGTCTGATGCGTGTCCTCCTCACCAGATCACGAAGAGAAAGGGAACACGTTTCCTGGACTGATTCATGAGCTTCTGTACTTTTTACAAACGTGTTCAGATTCACACCGGAGAGTGATTCAGGCTGTGTGCTGATCTGGAAGAATCAAAGTACCAAATGCCATCAATGCAACACTAAGGAAAGAAATAGTTAGAGCGATGGAAAAATAATGGTTTAGGAAA
This sequence comes from Latrodectus hesperus, assembly GCA_037975125.1. Taxonomy (NCBI): domain Eukaryota; kingdom Metazoa; phylum Arthropoda; class Arachnida; order Araneae; family Theridiidae; genus Latrodectus; species Latrodectus hesperus. The sequence continues at coordinate 47,530,361 of CM075853.1, forward strand.
GGATCTCACTCGGTCATCACGTTGACATGAATGTGATCCAGAGAATAATTGTGTTTGGAATGAAATATCGGGATGAAATCGTTGATCCAAATGTACGCCCTTATGCCAGTACAGTTGACAATGATTTCATATCGATTGGCTGATAACACATGATCTCATCAAGCTATAGTTGTCCAGAAATATCTTGAAGGTGTTGGTTTGGGTTGAATGGAATAGCCAGCTCTATTTCTAGACCTGAATCGGATAGAGCGTCAGTGGGACTTACTAATAGACAAGTTGCTGATTTAAATCCTCCTGTAGGAGAGCTGAAAAACAGCTTACTCCGGTCTAGTCTTCGCTTCCCTTTTCTGTAACCGACAATATAATCGACAGTATATAAATTCGATGCCACAAATGCATTCAAGTTAAGGGTGGACACACACACAAATCCTTATTAAAACTCCCTTTTTGTTATTTTTCTAATAGTTAATTTTTATTTTATTTTTTAAATAATTTTTCTACTTTTACAAGATTGGACTTTTCAACCGAGTTTTTTTTTTGTGAATCATTTATACATTTTTACTAAATTAACTCCTATGTTACAATAAATACATACGTGTTTTGTGCTCACGCCATCAAAATTGGTTGTTTCTGCATTTATTAATTTGCAAATTGGGCGCAAAAAATCCATTGATTCTTAAATTTTTGAGGCCAGTGAAAAATAAGCAATAAGATGTGATAATTATTCTAAGTTTAGAAAAATGAAATTATGATCAGTCCGACAGAAGTCAATAGAAATATTTGAAAAAAAAATTTTTTTAGCTTAACTATTGGCACATCCCTTAAGTAATGCAACACTGCACAAGTACTATATATTTTATTATATTTATACGAGGAATTGAAAAAAGTTTTTATATATGTTTGAGTAAAAATTAATTCAACTATTGTTTTAAAAAAAATAATTTTTAAATACATTTCGTCTAATTCTTATTCTTGTATTGTAAAAATAAATTATGACTTTTAAATTATAAACTAATAATATAATGCAATAATTCATGAAATAACACAGTACCAATGATTGTATAAATTTCAACTATATTCTTTTATTTTACGAATATTAATATACTTTCTCCCTTAAGGTCATGTAAAAAGAATATGAAACTGAAAACAGCATAAAAAATCATTGTTTTTTTTAAAATACTTTTTTAAAGAAAATTTCTGTCGAGCATAAAAACATTGTATCACCTAAACTAATTTCTTGTACGTCCTTTTCTGTAAAAAAATCCTTCATCTTATATATTTTACCGTATTTTTTACCATACTCCTTTTTACTGAAGAATTACAAGTATTGCATTAATGGGTTTATCTAATATTACTACTTTAACTATACTTTATACATTAAAATATTATTGAAATAATAAAATTGAGCGGAAAGGAAATTAGCTGATATTTAATTACTTTTAGATGTGGTAAATATTAGCTTTAATTTAAGTTAATTAAGTTTATAGTTTGTGATATTTTAAATTGTCATAGTCAAAAAATTAGAAGAAAAAAACAATTTTTCAGTCTTAACTGATTTTTTTATCAAATTCATGAAGCATTTGGTTGAGAATAAAACCGTTGTTACTAGATAAAGAACAGTTTTAGCTAAACAATTTTCTATAGAAAAATTGCTACATTACAAAATTGTACATTCAGCCTAATTATAATAAATTATTACTAAGAATAACATAACAGGTTTATCTAAACGCGTGTATTATTCTTTAAAGCCTTCATAAAATAGAAGAAAACTGGATTCATGTAAAAGATTAATTAACTATGACCATAGTTTTTCAGTTTTATATAGTCATAGCAAAGGATAAGATTACGTCATTACAGACTAACAAATAATATATTTTCTTCCCTTTAAATTATTAATAGCTTAAGAATAATTATCATTCATATGAGAAATAATCACAAAAGCTAATTAGGTTTAAAAATTCAAGACATAAGAAAACATTTTCCGTTTTAAAAGATGTTTTCTTCCCATGAGAAATTATACTGCACGTACCTTAAGGCTTTATTTAAAATAATCTTATAGTTAAATTATATATTTTTTTCAAAAACTCAACTTATATTATATATCTTATCATATCATTTGAATGCTTAAGAAATATTAAAATTTAATAATTCAAACAAAATTTCAATTCATGGTTATTTTAATCAAAAAACATTTTTTCCGAAATAAGGACAATAAAGATAGAAAAATTCTCATTTTCACATTTTATTCATTTTATATATATTTTTTTTTTAGCTTTGATATGCGGTATTTTTTACGCGTTTTATTTACGTTTTAATTTTTCAATATTTTATGCATCATTTTACAAATGTGATTTGTGAAAATAATCAAAGCGTGAATAGTTCAAAAGAATAAAATTTAATATTTATATTCACAAATTACTAAGACGTTGAACACTTTTGAATAATAAATATTGATACATTAAACAGAGAAGAATGGATATTGCTCTTCTGAATGTTGACTACTTATCAGTTGAAATGTATACTTGGGTGTTTCCCGGATTTCTTCCATTGCGATTCATAAAAGCAATAAATTTTCAATAAAAAATTCTTCTGACAAGGCAAAGACGAGTTAGACTTCTAAAATGAACTCAAAAATATTAAATGTTATCAGGAACGTGGGCCAAAGTATCCACTTGTCTTCTTTGTAAAAATATCTTTCCTATGTAGACTGCATCATTATTTTAAAATCCTACCCTGGATAACTTACAAGAGTATTTTAAAATAAAATCTTTTATTAACACATTTAAATTAATCTATACCAGGGCTTCTTAAACTATAGGTCGCGACCCCATTTGGGGTCGCGTAACAAAATTCTGGGGTCGCGAGAGATAAAAATACAATTTAACAGAAAATGTTTTTTAGCTTGTAAAATTATTATTATAAAGATAAAATAACAATTATCGTAGATAAATACATATATCATAAAATCTTCCAGTTCAGAAAGATTGTTTGTACCTGCATTTCTATTAAGAGTATTATAATACTCTTAATAGAAATGCAGGTACAAACCGAAATGATCCTGAGAAATATTATCAACAAAATTTCTTGGGATTATTGCTGAAGAAACTATATAAACATTTCGTTTTATTCTCATTTAGCTATTGTTTGATTGTGAACGAAGTGCATGTTATTCCGCATTTGTCAGTTTAACAAAAGTTTTCCATTTATACTCGTATATTGTTGGATCTACCACCAGCCAGTTAATTGAATTGATTTTTTTATCAGTGAAAGTAGTAGTGTTAAGAAAACATCCCACCAAGATTTGATTTGTTATGCAATAAAAAACAGGCACATCCATCTCATTAAATTTTTAACTTATACTTTAATTTAATACTTACCACGCAACTACTTGAATATATTCCAGAGAATTAAGACGGTCAGAATCCACTTTTATTTTTGAAACTATGATAAATACAATTTTATAATTTTTTGTGCAAATTTTTAATTTTAGATTTTTGTATGTTTCAAAACGAATTCTAAACTTGTATATTTTTATATGTATATGTATATTGTTACCTAATAAATAAATCATCAAAATATATTAATTTATTTTTCTTTTATATTTGTATGGGGTCGTCAAGAAACTCGCAATCATAAATGGGGTCGTGAATTACAAAAGTTTAAGAAGCCCTGATTTATACTAAAAATGCTAATTTATAGTATATTTTTATTATTAATAGTATATTAATAAATAGTATATTTTTTGTTTATATATTAAATTATGGTGTCTCTTAAATACTATTGCTGTTAAGAAATAATTTTTCCAACCAAAATATATGCAAACTGGATTACTGCGCAATGTTATAAGCATTGTATAGCAATTATATTTTACATATATTTTACTCTTATCAAAGAGTAATTTTATATATAATTTTAAATTATATAGCAAGCTGCTTAAAAAATCATAAAATGTCCAATTCAACACCCTGTAATTTGATGATAAACTGACAATTTAAACTATATATTATATTAATGTAAGATATTCAAACATTTACTGCGTATTGACATATAGAAGACATTTCATAAAAAATGATGAATTGTTTTCTAATGCCATAAATGACTAAATCCAACACACGACTAAGCACTTATCCAAAGTGTTGTTATGCCTTTAGAAAACGGAAACGGCACACCAATCTCTCACTATTCAATAACATGTGGAATTGAATTACTGATTCCTAAAATAACATTCATGCATATCATTTCAGAATGCTTCAAGATTAGTATATTGTATACTTTATCACATGAAATCTCATTTAGGAATTACAAACAGTGAAGTAATTATGTAATTCGTACAATTCATTTTCAGGTATTAAAACTGATTTCCAGAATGTATATCAAAACATCAAATTTTATGTAATGAAACAATATAATTAATTAAATAACATGGAGCTCCTTGCAAACTATGAAATAAATTTTACAAATTTCAGTTCAGGACTACTATTCATGCTTACTTAATAAAAAAAATAATGCAAGTATTCTACAGGCTTTGAACTAATAAACAATCGTGAAAAGCTTATAACCAAAAACAAAAATCATCATTATCAATTTTTTCTTATAATTAGTCGAAAATTATCAAAAAATAGGTAATGTGAAGCATGGTAATTTAAAACTAAAGTTTAAATTTTTTTTCTTTTCATTTTTTTTCGTATTTCTTGACAGCTTTTTATCTAAATTTTAGCTAAAGAAATTTTTTAATAATTTATTATTTTATTTCAAGCATCTCAATAAGCTTTAAATTTAATTAGGCTAAAATTAATAGAAACAAACACTTTATAAAATATTTTAATAGCTTAGTATAGAGATATTTATAATTTAGTTGAAACTATTATTAATTTCATTCTAAAAATGTCGTTAGAATTCTAGTTTGTCGCAGAGCATTAATGAATAAGATATCTCAATCTTACAATTATTTTTTTAAATACTTAATAAATAAAATTTTGAAAAATAATATATAATTATAACACTTTAACATGAAAATTTATGAGGGGATAACTGAAAGTTATTTTAAAGCATTCATTACCAATTTATTTCTTCTCAAATTATTGTTCGTAAACAGAGAATGCCAAAGAACAAGTTTGAAAGTTCTAACTTTCAAACTTGTTCTTCTAACAACAAATGAGATCCAAGACTTTACACTGGATAAAAAGTTTCTTTCTTATACACTCTAAGAATCATGCTATTGAATATATCTTTAATTGTGTTTATTGAATATATCTTTAATCGAATATATCTTAAATTATTTTTTATTTAAAGATTTGGCGTAAGTTGCAGTTTAAAAGTGTATTTTTGAACACATTTTGCCACACAGCATCTGGTTGTGATTAAACAAAAAATGCTTAAAACAAAATAATCAAAAGCTTCATATATCAGAATTGTTGTTAGTTTTAAGCATCTACATCATATTGGTTCCTGAAAAGAGTTTTCATGGACATTCACTTGCATTTTCAAAATTTCAAGAAAAATTAATTCTTAAGCACTTTTCAGATGTATATATATAAAATCTCCCAATGCAAAAGAAATAAAACATTCATTCACAATTGTTCGATATAGGGCAGTAAAGTAAAGTAAACACCAGCAGAGGTCCCTGTACCTAACCCTGAAAGGGTTTTACCAGATTTGATGGACTCGCTGGAGAGAAAAGAAAACGGAACACAGTACATACAAGACAATACAATTATGCTTGCAATCATATGGAGACACTAGAAATTATTACTTTTACAGAGTAAAGAGGGTTTGTAAAGTATACTATTTAACACAAATTGGGTTGCAATTAAGAGTTAACACTTGGACACCTAAGAAGCATTCAAAATAGGTATCAGATAAAATACATGGCAGGATGTGGTAAGACAGGCATATAAAATACATATCAAATTGCATTCATATAAGAAATAAAGAAAATAAATGGAAAAACAAAAGCAAATTAAATATGATAAAACAGAATTGAATACATATACCTGCACTTACTGCAAATTAATGAGGTAATAATGATTAATGAATAATTAATGCATTTAGTATAGATTTGATAGTTGGGTGTATCGGCTCAAAGTAATTTAGGTCAAATGAAATTCTTAGCTATATATACAAAAAGTTTAGATAGGTTATACATAATGCAATAAAATAGGTCAATACAACATGATGTCAATAATTGTGATTAAGTAATTAAGTGAGAGCGCTGGAATGATGGTGAGAAAAAAGCAAACAAATAATAATGAACTATATACAAGGAGATGAAAAACAGGCGAAATGTTATAGGTAGAGAAGGAAATGTCTAAATGTAGAACATGAAAGAGGTGGAGTATGCGGATTTTACGACTCATCTTCTTCCAGGTGAAGCCTATCACCGTCACGGGCATCATTATCCTCCTATTCCTCTGGAATTATTAAGTCCCTATATTCAAGAAGAAAGTTTATAAGATTAATAAAATTTTTAGCTTTGCAGCCTTGTTGATGGTGATGTTTTTGAGCCAGACACTTTTCAGATTGTCACTGGGCTTAGTAAAGTGCCAGGAACTAGTGATGGGGCATGTTGTAGCGTAATGAATTGGAGTACCTTCTTCTCCACATGCACAGCTCGCAGTGGGTTGTACTCCTATTCTATGCAGATAACTTGGAAATGGGCCATGTCCCGTTACAAAAATCGTAATTTCTCTTGGCCAGCACTGTTGGTTCAAATTCACTTTTGGCATGATGGAGTATACCGGGCGTCCGGTGGTATTCTGGTCCCACAGAGTTTACCAATTCTGAATTAATTCAAATTTTCCTGATCCTTTTGAAGTGAGACCGAGAAAGAGGGAGATAGATTTCCGATTCATCTGAAGAAGCAGCAGTTTTCGCTAGGCGGTCTGCCATTTCGTTCCCCTTGGTTTCTTAGTTCCTCTTGAATTTGCCTGGCTAAAGGACTGATGGCTTTCGGATTGCAAAGAGCTAAAGACTTGCTTTACTATCTGACCAGACGAGGCAATTCTGTTCTTGGTTTCTGGTCCACTAAATAGCCTGCTTAATTGCGAAGAGCTCAGCCTGGATGACTGATTAATTGGCATTCAGTTTGTAACTTTCATTGTGGATTATGATATCCTTCAGTGTTGTGACAAACGCGGCTCCTACACCTCCATCCATCTTGGAGCCGTCAGTGAAAATATGGCAGACCTGCTTATTCAGGGTAGGGTCGTACTCCGTGTTAAGTTTGACAATCGTAACAACTCTGAATATTCCTGGATGCATTGAAAGTGTAGGTACTCTTGCCTCTATAATATTACTGCTAGTGATCATAATTTTTTGTTTTATTTGTGCCTCAATATTGATGGTGAGATAAAGGGGGTATGCCAGTAATGACTTATTAAAGCTAATGTAGTTTTGTAGGCTCCAGTTATATTAAGGAGAAACTTCCTCTGTATTTTGTCTAGTAATAGCTGATTTTTGACCCGAAGATTGGCTCCCCACAGTGTTGCACCATGGGCTAGAATTCTTTCTGCCACTGTTTTGTACAGTACATTGCGCTGTTTTTGGGATAATCCCCATGTTAAGCCAGCTATTCTAAGTAATTTCTGGTGAATGAGAAAGGCTTTGACACCTTGCTGTTTGATATGTGCTTACCAATTCAACTTTTCATCCAGGAGTACAACCAGAAGTTTAATACTCTTGCTTCTCCTTATTCTTAAGTTATTTAAAAATATTTGTGATCCACATTGCAATCTCGTGAATAGGAGGTAATTTGATTTTTCAATTGAAATTTCAAAGTTATGCTTATGGGTCCAGTTGCTAAAAATCTTAATGCCTTCTTTAGCGACGCGTCCAAGCTTTCTTTCACTATCAGCTGACACCACGAAGGTGAAGTCGTCAGCAAAGGTCTGGAGAGCAACTGTTGATTTAGGATCAATATCTTTACTAACTGTGGTCCAGTCAAATTGTAGCTGCTCATTAGCAAGCAGATTTCATAGGAAGGGCCCACTGTAGAAGCCTTGTGGACATCCAATGGCTTGTGTTCTTTTCACAATGCCCATATTAGTATTGAGGGCAACCTCTCGATCTTCCAGATTGCTGATAAGAATGTTTTTGATGGTTTCTAGGCACCCTTTGCTTTCGAGTGCTTGTTTGATAGCTGGGTGTGGTGCAGAGTCAAAAGCTCCTTTAATATCCAAAGAAATTATTGCGCAATGTTTTCCTGAGGCTTTTGCAATCTTGACTGATTTGTCCTTTCAGGTGTAGGAGAGCATCGTCCACTGACCTTCCTTGACGAAAACCAAATGGATTTTGGTAAAGAAGACCCTGGCTCTCTAAGAAGAAAGTCAACCTTGTAGTCACAATTTTCTCCAGTAATTTTCCCATCGTTGGTAAGAGGGTGATTGGCCTGTATGATTTAACTTGCAGTTTGTCTTTTCCTTCTTTATGGAAGAGAATGATTAAGTTAATTTTGAAGCACTTTGGGAAATAGCACAGATTCCAGCATTTTTACTAGGGTTCTGAGAAGTTCTGGATAGTGACGGTCCACTGTTTTAAGTATAATGTTGTCAATTCCATCAAGTCCCGGTGCTTTTCCATTGGGGAGTGAGGCGATAGCTCTGTCTATCTCTCCCTTGCTGGGTTCTGGATCATAACTGTCATTGGTGAGAGATCGCTGAAACAGAGTGGTAGGTTGTGTTGTTAATAGCATTACCTTCTTGTAAATTCTTGCAGAATACCTTCTTGTAAATTCGTGCTCACTTGTGTCGACATTTGGAGTTAAAGTCACATCCGGCCATCCTTCATTGGTTGAGGAATTAAAAGTTGGAGAAGCACCCATTGTGTTTAGAAGATGTAAATTATTACCTATCAGGTAATACCAGATTGCTTCACCACGTTGGTCGTTGTCTTTATATCCCCACATGATGTGATGGGCATTAAGGTCTGCACCGATAATGATCTTTTCGTTTCTTAAATTTTGTAGGAAGCTGTCAATATCCTGCAGTGCTTCACTGATTCTCGCTTGGCCAGACTCGCTCATAGTATGCCTGTGATTAGGTAGGGCGCTATATGCAGAGATTATTGTCAGTGGGCCAGCATTAATTGCAATTTTAACTGCTACCGCGTTTTCTTTAAGTCCAACTAGGATTGGGCTTATATCAACTGTGGTGATTACACCAGCCTTTCCATTACCCAAGAACCAGTATTTCCAGGTGCTTAGAATTCCCATTATTTGATGATCTTTGTTTATATCGGGTTCTTGTACCACAAAGACTTGCACATTCAGACTGTAGGTAATCACTTGCAATAAGTAAGTTGGGGCACTTGACCTCATAAGGTTTATTTGGATAATCTTAGTAGTGTGTACGTTGCTGCTCACTTGTGATTGAAGATTATTTGTTTGTGGGGCATTGTTGCAGTCTGGGTAAATGTTGGCATATTTAGTTGTTGTTCGAATTAAGTAGAGACTTGTAGATGGGACCAATTGCAGAGTAAGCTTCATGGTTTGAGGGGAAATTCGCTCCTTTTTTGTTGGCAATGTGGCAGTTGATGCAATTTTGATATTGAGCCTGACAATCATTTTCTGAATGTCCACATCCACATCTACTACAAACTTTTTGAGATTTACAGTCCCTGCCAAAGTGTCCAAAATCTTGGCAATTTTAACATCGGATTATGGTTTTATGGTTGCGTATGTATGTAGTCTGAAAACCAATGTGTATCTGCCTCCGTGCAGCGAGTATCTTGGCTGCTATGCTGTTCGCTTCTATTACTATATGTTGTAGTTTTGCATTGTATCTATGTAACATAATTTCTATTATTTTAATATGCGTGTCTCTGTCTATTTCTGGAATGTTATTCAATATTATTTGGGTTATGTTGTCATCATTAACTGTAGCTGGCATATTTAGAAATATTACTCTTCTAACTAATTGGGAGGGAACTAGAATATTAAAACGTTTCTCTTCCAGTTGTTTTTTCAGCTTTTCTTTTGTTGCAGTTGAACAACACTTTACCTTAGCTACGTGTTTCCCCCATGTTACTTTTTTGGGGCAAACATCACTATTCAATATTAGGAGATTTGATTTTAGGGTTATAAGGCTTTCGTTTTCAGCAGGTTTGATGATGATTGGTGTTTTTATGTCAGCCTCTGTTCTTCTCTTTAATATGTCACTATAGGTGGGTTTAGATGGAAAAATTTGTTGCTTGGATGCAGTTAGAAGTGATTTGGTTTCTTCTTGAAGCTCTTTAATTTTCTGAATGTTGTTGTTGAATTGATCCATTTGCTGTTTTAGAGTTGACCCATCGTCATGTTTGGAAGCGGTGGATGATGGAGGGAGTGGTGTTTTCAGTTTATCAAGCAGTTCCATCACCTTGTTTCTTTTGGACCCAGGTAGATGGAACTTCCCTCTGGTCTTTAACAGAATAATTCCTTGGATACCTTCAATTAGGTGGAGTGGAGAAGGTTAAGTATTTCTAGAATCTTCTGAGTGTTGATTCAATGGGGTAATCTCGCTTGCTTCCACTGTAGTTGAGCTATTGGTTAATCTTTCGTGTGGTTTGTCATCTTCCTCTTCCACTGTTCCGGAGTTTAGATGATTTGCAGTTAGACTTTATGATACTATAATGTTCTTAAGATTGACAAGCGAGATTGATTTCTTGAGTTGTTTTTTATCCATTATTTGGGAGTTTGGTGTCCAAAAGAGTAATGGAATGGTTTGTTAAGTGGGAGTGAAATACAAAATTGCAGAAATGCTACTGCTGGAAACAATAGGGAAGAAATGAAGTCAGAAATAGATTCAGAAATTTACTTATTATTGTTAAGGTTTGGAATTTAATTCATAAGTGAATAGAAGTGACCCAGATGCCATCGCCATCTCGTCCCACGCAACAATCCCGGCATTCACTGCATAGATCGGGGCAGATTCTAAATAAATATAAATACACACATATACATTCACATAGACATGGACCAAGTAACTAGTTGTATTGAGAAACTGGAGAATTCAGTAGATTATTATTTATTTAATGTAATATGGTCCTTTGGTCATACATCCTCCCCAAGCCCATTTTAACCGCAATATTATCCTTTGCATGGGAACAAGATTAATTAAAATGTAATTGGAGTTATACATTAAAGTAAAATAATAGATTTTGTATTGAAATAAAATTTAAATGAATAATTTAATTAGATTATTGTCAATATAGTTTAGAATTTGAATTTAGAAAACTTTAAATTCTTAGTTAAGAACGCTGTAAATTTAAAATTGAGCAGGAGAAATAATAAAAGCAATAAACTTAAAATTAAGAGTTATTAGAATAAAATATAAAACAGCTGGGAAAATTTTTTTAATTATTTTTTTTTATATTAAAGTTCCCAAATTTAGGTTTAGCTATTATAGCCAAAGGGTTAACGATATACGGCAGTATAATACTTCACTCCATTTTATTCTTAATAACACAGTTATATCCTTTTTTTAACAAATTCTAAAGAAAACTGGTAAATGAAGGTGCACAAATTTTTATTCTGTCTATAATTAATCATTGGCATTTGTCAATCACATATGTCTTTTCTTAAAATCACCATGAAACTTGCAAAAATGAGGAAACCGGTAGTGTAAAGAAATGCTTAATTAATCTTGTGTAACATTTTAAATTCTCAATAACTATTGAGTAACATTTTTCTAATTAATTTATTTCTGTTCAAAAATATCAATTCCTAAATTTAATTTTAAAACTTAATGTTTATTTTTCATGAATAATGAAGAATTTTTAATTTTTCAAACAAAATTTCGGATATCTTAATTCAAAGGGCCTTTTTTTTAATTTTCTGATCCTTTGAAAATTACTCATTATTCGAATTTGAAATCAATAAAAAATAAAATAAAATGAACCAAAACTTGTATGTTATTTAGATGATAAAATGTTATTTAGAAGAGGAGAACAAAGCAATTTTTAACTTTTTAGGTTATAAAATATACAATTAGTAAGGCAAAAAATGTATTATTATTAGTTTTTTATTTAAATTTATACAATTCATACAAGTATATTATTAGAAAAACTTAAGTTGCCTTTTTTTAGTCCTTTGCATCTCATATGAGTCACAGAAGAAATAAAAATACAGCAGATAATATTAAATTACCATTTGAATATCTATTTATAATGTACAATATTTTTTGTAAGAAAACAAATACAATGTGTTCTATGCTAATTACAGTAAAGACGAATGTCTTAAAACATATTTAGAACTCATTAAGATAAATTGATAAAAAAAGCTTACAAAATTAAAGTTTGCGTAAAAGTTTTTATTTTGAAGATTAAAATTAAATGATTTCTGTTAAAAAACACTAGTCTTCAATTCATATGTTGATAGATTAAAATAGCTGGTAATATTCTTATCATTTAAGGATTTTATTCGGAAGTATAACTTTATCAGAAATTTAAAACGCATGATTTTCGCAAAATCTAAATTTTATGTTTAATTTGTTATTAACTTGAAAGATTAGATCAGAGGAAACAACAGTTTTGTTATTAAAACAATTGCGAATATAATTTTTAAAATTATGACTTTTATAAAAATCTAGAACGAATTTTTAATACAAATCTTCTTTACACATAGTGAAAAATATTTTATTGAAATCTAGACTCGCTCATTTAAATAATGGTAACTACGCAATAAATTAATTTTTAAGATAGAGATATTAATTAGAAAGACTGCAATATTTCATTCTCTCAACTGAATTTGTGGAAATAATTTCATTCAGAAATAACATGAGCATACATTTTTTTTTGAAAATAAAAACTGCTATTCTTGGGCTCAATATTTTAGATACTAGATTTGAGGTAATTTGAAAGAGAGACGGATTACATACCATAATCAAGCTTAATTTTTTCCCAATATTGATTAATTTTCTTGCACTTATTTACATACTTATGCAAAAAAATTATCCTAAAAAAATAACAGTAAATATTAATTTCGTCTAGACGAAAGTTCTTTTCTTTCTCTAATGATAACTATCTCATCAAATACAGAAGACAATATCTCACAAAAATAACGAGTATGTAAATACTTTATGAATACGTCTGTGTAATTGATTATAGTAGTTGTTCCATATCATAAAACCCAAATGTTTTATAAAAATTAATATTATGGAATGTATTATTTAAAATACTACCGGGCAACTCTAGTTTTTATTGAAATTAATATTCTAAAAATTGACGTTATTTCAACAGACATTTCACTGTATTTTCATCTAAACATAATGAATGAATTCTCATTGAATACATTTTACTTCAGTTGTCAATTCAAACAGTTTGTCTCACATATCATATAGCATTCGCTTTTCATAAGAAAAGACAGCACTTCTATCACTTTTAATAAATTATTGTATATTTTACAACTTATTTTATGAAGTTCATAATTTAAATTATCGAGAAAACCAGAATTTATTCAATTTATATTCCATAGAAATGAGAATCATAATTCAAAAATAGCACGAGTTGTATTTATTAAGAACATAGAACACTTATTATTATTTGTCTACTTATATATCATTTCACAAAGCATAATTATTCAAACGCTGTAAATAAAGTAATGTATTTGAAATAAATTAAAAATAAAATTTATTTTAAGCAAAATCTTATTAATTTTTCAAAATCTTAATTAATGAAATATTTTTTCTAGATAATGATTTTAGCACACAACAAGAATTATTCTTAGAAATATTTCTCAAAAAATAAGCTTCACAAAGGATACTTGATAGGAACCGCAATGGCATTTTTCTTTTTTATCAGATAGAGAACTAACAATGATAAGGTTATCTAGTTGAAACACTTATGGTCTAACATTTCCGAAACGCATTTCACACTTCCTGAATGTTTCCATCTACAGTTTCTTTCATTCTTATCTCTTTCTATTCCTATAAAAAAACCAATCTTTAATACAGAAAAATGTGAACAGTATAAATGAGTGAATGTATGTAAAATTTATTTATTCTACCTTTAGTATAACTGATAATCCATGCAAAATTAACTGAATTTGATCTTAGAATATATGTCAATGAAAAATGATCACAAAGTATGATTAATTAGAAGAATTAATAAGGCTCTAAAATCAAATAAAGAACATTCTATGTTTGATTTTCATGGTTGGAGTTTGATTTAAAATGCTAGTTATCATATATAGCAAAGTGTTATAATTGATAAATAATCATAATTGTTAGAAAATGAATAATTCCCAAAATTTAGAGATATTCACTCTGGCATTTTTATTTATTATGCTTATCCTCAAGAGCTCATACTCTGACATTATAATTAACTCATTTAAGAGATTGTCTAGCATAAACAAATAATAGTTTTGTAATTTTAATCATAATTTTTTATGAAATTATAATTAAAGTCTAATTTAAATGTAAAATTATATTCAAGATCAGTGAACTCTTGTAATTAAACTGCCGTATTTTTAGATGAAAAATAATAAATAAGTTTTCATTTCTAATATTATGTTAACTTCTTTTAAAATTCACTTTAGTTTTGTTCATTGACAATAGTTAAAGTGCATAAACAAAGCTAAGAACAGTTGTAAAGAAGGAATAACTACAACTAACGTAAAAGATTCAAGAGATAGACAAAGCTTATCGTCCCAAACAATTCCCAAACAAAACAAAATTTTTAAAACCCAAACAAAATTTTTAAAATACCTAGAAAGCTTAGTATTTCCATTGAACACTCTGATTATGCTTTAAAATTATTGTAGCCCAGGGAGCAAACAGTTTCAGTAAAATCTTCAAAACTATGCAAATGGGCAGCAAGTTTTTATAGAGAAAAAAATATGCTAATAGTGTGATTAGTTTTTGATATACAACATTTTGATTTTGTAGAAAATATACAAATTGAATTAATGGCAAAATATTACCTCAATAAAATTAAATTTTATGTTTTTCTAAAAATGGCAGAATTGCTTTTGAATCAAGAATTTTAGCTTAGCATCAATTTTAGCTTTTAGCTTAGAAAATCAACTTAGCATTTTATAAAAATATGTTAAATTAAATTTATGCACATAACGTTTTGTCGTTGAATCAATTTAATATTTTTGTATAGAAAAATAATACATAAATTCTTATGAAACAAAAAATAACTATTTCATATAAGCAGATATATTTGAAACATAAAAATTCCGGATAGAAAATTTTATAAGCAGAAATTTTAATATTTTGTACTATACATTGCTGATATTGCTTAAAAACATTTTTGTAAAATGTAATATTTAACATCTTTCTTTACTAATTTTTTCATACTATTTATTATTTTCCAAGAATTCAAATCAGTAAGTACTTTATTCATAAAACTTAAATCTACAATTTTGCGAAAAGTCTAGGTGCTGTTTTTTAAATATTAATTTGATTTTAAATTTGAGCATCATAATACCTTATTTTTTCAAATAAAGTGTGTTATAATATGTAGAAAACTTGAAGGATGATTGCTTTTTCTTAGACTTTTGTAGGTATTAAAAATTATATTTCATACGTATGAATACTTTCCTAAGATTTTACAACTTTTGATATAAATATCTAAAGTAAGACCACATATGACTTCCATATCAGTTGCAAACCTTTTATTATAATGATAAATGTATATTTATATCGAAATAAAGAGTGGAAATCCATTAAGTATTAATTCTAATACAAACGAGAATACAAATATTACAGAAAAGGTTTGTTATAGATTTTTTACTGTACAGAAACTCCGCGGTACAAGCAATTCAAATTCTAAATTCATTCTTAATCCTGTTAATAATTCTAAGTTTTACATTAAATTTTTTGTGATTATATTACACTCAGTAAAAAATTGCCTTTTTGACCATTACTGAAGATTAATTCTTTAAAATATATTGTCATGCTCTCAAGAAATTTTGCATCATGTCCATGGTAACTGAATCATGATATGCTACGATTATTCATCTTTTAAGTTTCAAATAATAAGAGTAAAAACTTAATAAGCAAAATTATTTATTGGTGTGATTTAAATACTCTAATGAAGTAACAGGCATTCAAAAAATAATATTCAGAACTATCTTGTTTTATTTTAATTGGAAAATTACATTCTTTAGAAAAAACTCCTTAGAAAAAAATTTGCTTATGGCATATATATTGGTACTCAAAAGAATTTTCTGATCTGGTCAATTATCTCCAGGACTACTGGACCGATTTTAATGAAATTTGATATGTATACATACATTGATACATTACAATACAAATAACCATGCAACAGTAACAAAACACACACACAACCAAGCGTAATACTCATTGGAGTCGGATAGAATGCCACAGCGGTTGCAGAATAGAATAACAAAATGAGTTCATTGGGAGTATCTTACAGATATACAGGCCTTGTAGCGTGATTTCATACTTGAAATGAGGCAGTTTATGATTTCCTGGTAATTGGTTCCACTCGTTCAGCAACGCTGTCTTCATGAACTGGATGGTTCTCCGAAGAGGGTTGCAACTGCACTCATCAGAGCATCCCAGACATACTCTTTAGTATTAAACTCTGCAGATAAGTTAAATTTTATTTCGTTTCTGAATAACTAAGCTCTAACAATATTTTGTTAATTTTAATATGTAAAATGTGAGCCAGAAAAGTTTTATTTAATTTAATTAAATTAACTTATTAATAATATTTAATTTAATTACATACAAACATGAAAATCATGATCAAATGTTTCTGAAAATTTTAAATAAATATCAAATTTATCAGATTCTCAGTTAAATAATATTCTAATGTATACACACACATAGCCGGTATCAAAACATAAATCATTCTCATATTTTTATTATTGCATTAAAAAAATGTAATGTATAAATATTCATATTTCATGGAGACATTTTTTGATAAAATAAACATTCATCTGTAATTAATAATTTAATAAAACACACACAAAAATGTCTCTTCTTTTCCTAAAAAAATGTTATGTATTACGAATATTAAAAATTTTAGTGTTTAAAAATGAAATAATTTAAAATATGATGAATAAAAAACAAATTTAAAATTATTTTCTTATGGAAAGTATTATGTAATGAATTCTTTTGTTTCAAATTTATCAGATATTCAGTTAAAAATCTTTTGTTTCTTGAAACAAAAGATAGTACGTAAAAAAAATGATATCCTTTTACCTAATGAAAAGTTACCCATTCAAGGTTGTGAGGAAATCAAACGGAAGTCATTTGGCTTTACTACTTTCCTCCGCTATCCAATCAGAAAAGCAATATGCGGGCTGTTACTGCAAATATCTCTTTATTCCCATTCCTAAAATTACAAAATAGAGTATGCAAGTAACGTTTTCGGTTATAAAATATCTTTCAAATTTGCACAGATGTAATATTTATTTTATTATATCAACATCATGGAAATATTACAAATTATCTGTTATTCAATTTAAAGAAAACTTTTGAGAAAATAAAGTACTCTATTTATAATTCAAGGAAACGAGAAAATATATCTATTGAAGAAAAGCAAGCACATTAATACTCGCATAGGCATGAACTATAAAAAGATTTGTACTGATTTAATGAATACTTTGTTTAAACTTTTTATAAAATTTGAGTGTTTCTAATTTAAAATAATAATTATGTTTTTAATTAAAAATAAATTTAATTTAAAATTTACATATTTTATTATGTTTGATTACTTAACTTCTCTTTTCAATAAGTATAATATTATCGAAATATTTCAATAGGAAAACAAATAAATTTTTATAAATGAAAAGTTAAAAAAGTTAGTTGTATGTGAAAAACATATTTCCACATGAAAGAAACAGAAAATTCTCTGAATAAAACCGATTGATTTATTTTTATTGGAAAATGCATTATATAAAGATTAATTAGTTATTATAAATATAATTGTAAATATAGTAATCTCCCCTATAACACGGTGTATTAGTTTCGCATCATAGGAAAACGCATTTTACGAGCTATCTCGTAAAACGCGCTCGTATGACCTTGTATAACGCGTTATGTACAAATGATTGACGTTAAACTTTTCTCGTTAAACGAGGTTTAAATCGAATATTAAAGGGAAAACTATGTTATGAAAGAAAGGTGTACGTTTTATTAAAATCAAATTAAAAACATTTTAAATAAAAAAGCTTATTCAAATGTAACTAAAAAAACAACTAATTTCAAATAAATCAAATTATTCCAAAAACAATTTTATTACATGTTTATTCGCTGTAAGAAATACTTGAAATAACATTCCATCGACATCTTTTTTTCAATAGAATGTTAAAAGATGAATAATATAATTTAATTTTATAAGAACCCAATTGACGCAATGTACAAAGATACGTGAAATTGATTGTAAACTGTACAAATCATTGTAAATTTCGAAATACAGAAATGTAAAGTAGGGAATCAACGCCTTATATGGGTGAAAACACGTGTCATACGAGGAACATGAAATCGCGTAATAAGGAAACGTATTATAAGAGTACCATGTTGTAGTAGGGATAACTGTGTTATGAACTTTTGAATTAAGTAAATTCAATGCATTTTTTATTTAAATTAAAAATGACACAAATATTACTACATACTTGTTTAAATTATTTTTAGGTAAGCAAATTAGATGCCAAAAATTCTAGACGAAATGTCTACAAATTTTCATCACAAAAATAGATAATATTTCGTACTAAATATAATTAAACAAATCTTCATAATATTATAAGACAAAATTGGTGTACACATTTCTTCAGTTTAACAATGAACTGCGAATAAAATTTAGAAACATTTTCTGCCATTTTTAAATATTTTCTGTTTGTTTCAGTACGTTTTATGTTTCAAATTGATTCTTTAGTTTGCTGATTATTATGTTTACTGATTCTTAAGTCTTTTGTCAATAACCTCAATAAATAATTTATCTGTAAGAATTTCGAAAACCAATAAATGCATTTCTTTTCGGAATTTTCATATGTTATGTGAATCGTGAGCCATTCCGTTAAAAGAAACAGTAAGGCTAGGTGTTTCAAAAAACAAAAACGTTCAAACAAATGAATTGAGCAAACAACATGTATTTTTTTAATACAGTAAGAAGGAAATAAAAAGAAACTTCAGAAAAGGCGCGATTTATTTTAACCAAATTACTTATAATAGTATTGAAAAAAGATCTATTTCGTTAAGGGAAAAATGTTTTTAATGTTAATAAAACAGCAATTTTTTTATATTCCGTTTAAATAATTAGTTTAGAAGAAATTAAATTTATTTATACATAGTAGTTGGGGAATTCCATATTAATTATTCATGTAATATATTGAATTATTATAATAAAGCACTTTCTCTTTCAAATTTAGGATTAGTTTTAGCAATAAATAAATAAAAGTATATTTTCCTTTAATTAAAAATATTTATGAATAGTATAAAGAGCTCCTTTACATACTGAAAACAAGAACGAATGTTGTAAAATAATCACATACTAGTAACTTTCAAATCCGGAAATTACATTCTCCATAAAGCGTTAATAAATTGATATTCAAGGTCTAAAATATATAATCATTTCTCTCAGCATATAGAAAGTAATTTATAGTAACTTCGGGGCTTCAGGAAAGAGTCGAAATTTCAACAGGAGATGATTTCAAAAACCTTTTCAGAATATTACCATTTTTCCAAATAAAATAATTTGCTCGGCACAAATTTTGATTATTGTTCTGCTTCCTCGAGAGCCATATAATAAACATCACTCGGTTTTGTACTTCCTTCGCCAAGGCTTGGGAGATAGTTAACAGTAAAGGAGAGCTTCCCCAATTATTTTTTAGCAATAATAGAAAAAATTTTTCACAATACTATGCAATAAAAATTTTAAGTAATTTTGAAAATTAACTTTTTATACTGTTAGACTTGATATGACAGCATCATTTGTGATAAAAAAAATTAAAATGGCTTTTTAAGGAAAGTGATGTGATAGAATAAGACTTGATCAGAAAATAAGAAAATTGTAGTGAAATATACCTATGAATCAATGTTATTTATAAACAAAACACGTTTTTATTATGAATAAATTATAGCGTAATATTAATAAAAACAATATCAAAAAAGGGTTTTCAATTTTAAAGTTTTCGTTTAAACTGTGTTTCAAAAATTCAAATAAATTAAATTTTTAAAATTTTTAGAAATAAAAGAAAAATTACATGCTTCATAATAACTACTTGAAAAATCTTTTACTTATATTTGCATCTCCTTGAAACTTATTGAGAAGTTTACAAGCAAAATTAAATTAATTCAACAATTAAAGATTATTTTCTCACAGAATTCTTTCCAAATAATCAACAACTTATAAAAATATCTCAGCAATGGCAGTTATTGCAAAATAAAAATTAAAGTCAATTTATTGAGAGACTCCTTTGATACATTTCACTTCACTTTTTAACGCAATTTCCCACTTAAAACCAAAATTTCTTCATTGCAAATTAGACAAATTTTGTTCTGCTAAAATGCATACTCATCTTTTGAATTTTTCCCGAAAAAGATAAACATAGTTTCAGAAGCATATAACAAACATTAACCAAAATTTAAAAAATACACATTTTTAAAAAAAATATTGTAATGCTTTGTTTACAAAATGCTTTTAACATTTCTAATTCTAGACTTAGGTTTGTTGACGTATTTTTTGCATATAACGTGGTTTCATTAAAGTTTAATAGAACAAAATTAACAGATTTGTAAAAAAGCACAGATCGTAGTTACATCAAAATCCCTCTCTTTTTCACCCATCAACAAGAAACGACTAGTTAATGTCTACCAAGGGAAGAACCTGTCTCTATTTGGCATCTCATAAAATCTATAAATTCTAATAGTATTGAATGTTATGAATGAGTTGAATATTGGATATTAAAAATGACTCGCAAAACTGATTATAAAGCTGTACACCTGCTTGCCCTCCAATCCCTAATCTTATGCATAATTGGTGCCAAGACAAATTAGTACTTTTATTCTTACTACAAGTAGCTATGCTGAGTATTTTTTCCCCTCGGGATCAATATTTCTAATGTCTTGAAAGTTTAACTACTTTTTTCTTAACCAAAAAACATCATTCTGCTTTTAGTAATTTATCTCTTGAAGAAGCAAATTTAATGAGCAGTAACATATTTAAAACAATTTGAATTATTGAGTTTAAAGCAATCTATAAGCAGTTTACCATAAAAGCTGTAAGATTAAAAATTTAAAAACAGCTTTTACTAAAATTAATATAACAATTAATAAATAATTAATAATGCCACATGATATTAAAATTTTGCGAAGTACCTTGAAACGGTTATATGGCATCACTACATATAGAAATAAAATAAAAATATCAAATTGTGTCAGGAAATAATCTTTTATGGTTCTAATTGTACTGACATAGTCTTCAAAATAAAATGTCACAGTTTCTATACCAGATATAGTTAAAAAAAATCTAGATAAAGTTCAAGTTTTGTTATTACATGCATATCTGAGGGGATACGTACAAGGAAGTTTTCAAGAATTTGTTTTTAATGAAGCATGATTCAGGCCCACTGTAGATGAAAGGTAGAAGACAAAATGCAGTGAATGTAAAATGTCTCAAAATATTTAATGATATTTAATGTCTCCGCTAATAGACATCGAAGCAAACTATTAGGAAAAGTTTAAAAATTTTAACAGTTTAAAATCTTCTTATGATTTTGAGACTTAGTCACCTGTCCAAATTATTTTAAAAACCATTTTTTCAAGACGAAACTGTCCCTTAATTTATTAAGTTACTAGGCTTATAACATATATAATTTCATTTTTTTCTTCCTATATATTTTAAGCACTAAAAGCAGCCATCCCAACTTGTTACTTTGGAAATTACTTGTTACTCACTTAGCCATAAAATGCATTGGATTACAAAGTTTACACTAACTATATTTTCACAGTAGCTTTACAATGAAGCGCGCTAATTCATGGAAGACTAAATATTACGAGAATGACCATAACAGCTAAAAGAATAACAATGCTCTTTCATGTGGTTAGATGTTACTGTTGCATTCACCGAGAGAAGCAGGATAAATTTAACATTTAAGTGTGCTACTTATATCGTTGTGCTAACAGCATCAAAGTTTTTCAAATAATAAATTGTGCTTAATTTTTTACAACAATAATTTAAAAAATACATAATAAAACAGTAATATACATGTGCATATGTATGAATATATACAAATAGATAGATAGATGTGTTGAATAATATTTAGGAGAATACTTTACCATTCTGTATGGCGATAATATGAAAGATCCGAGAAATATGAATCGAAATGAAATTTCACATTTCACCGATCTTTCATATTATCGCTGCGGGGAAATCATTGCGGAGAAATGAAAATCGGAGATGTCAATAAAAAATATCAATGCCTGATTGAGCGTTATAAAATAAACTTTTGCAATTCTATTATACTGAAGACTGATGATTATGCAATCCTTAATTGGTATTTCACTTCATCATCTGTTCATCAAGACATAAGTGAACATGTCCCGCTTCATATTGTAATGTCTCATAGTCCGCACTTGAGATTTGAAGAGCCTCTGATGGGGAGGGTGAGTAGGGAGACGGTTGGTGCCAGGAGTGGTCTGAAGAAGCTGCGTTTTATTCTTTGTAAGATTGATACTTACTCTTTGTACGCTACACAGGCGTGAGAGAGATGTTAATGAACCCAGATATGACTCCTTTGTAATTTTGTTTCTTTGTTAATTAAATGTGTTTGTTTTCAAAATTTGAACTCATTAGTTTGTTTCATAACAAACTTACGTTCTGTTGGACGGTTTTGGATGCTTTTATAATGATTTGCATTAGCATCCACTGTGGAAATTAATTATGTGCACTATAATGAATTACGTCCCGAAATGTTGGAATTCAGGTAGGCCATTTTGATCAATCTTTCTCTAGCAACTATTGAAAATAAATAGTTTGGTATGTTATATAAATTTATAGAATATTTAGTTCCTATTTTATTTACGTGGTTTTTCATGCTATATCAATTTATTTTGTTTATGAGTTTGTAAATGGTGTATTCCATATTACAAAGCTAATTTCTGTATTTCGTGTATTCGAACTTTTTTAATGTTTCACTGATATATAAAGTAGATTTTATGAAAGGAATATACTTTAGAAAGGTTTTGATTTCGTTATGTGAAAACGAAAGTATATTATTACAAATAGGTTTGAATTTAAAGTAATGTGAGACTTATTGATGTGTTTTTGATTTTTGTTTGCAATGTATCTAACTGATTTATTTGATATTTGAAACACATATGTTTTTTTCATTGATAAGATATATTCTTAGTGTTTAAAATAACTTACATTATTATTATCATTATTTGATGTCGTGTATGATTAACTAAGTTTATTGATTTGAAATAGAAAGCTGATTTCTAGTTTAGATTAGTTAAAGCTTTTAGTTATTTATATTGTTGCTATTACATATAAAAATATATATTGTAGTGTTCTATATTTTGAATTAAAAATATGTATAATTTCATTTTCTGATTTAATATAGTAGTATCTATATAAGAATATGATTTTATATAATTTATACATTTTTTAATTTACATTTTTGATTAATGATTCAATTTATCTGAGTATCAAACATTAGCTTGGTGATAAAAACTTGAAATCGAGAGTAGAAGATTTAATATTAAACTTGTTCTTCTTTTCAAAATATATGATTTTCCATTTATACACTATATGTTGTATTACAATATAGTTTGTTTTCATTTAATTTTTTAAATGTTATTGATATGTTTTATATTAGTAGTGTGTGTGGTAAATAATTTCAATAGTTATTCACGAAAGTTTTCATGTAGGTTGATGTAGTCTGTTGCTTTTTTCTCATTATTGCATCCCTTCTGAGATAAAGCGTTTAATAAATAAAATGGCTTTTTTAGCACGGGGGAAAAAGGGAGATTTAGTAGAAGTAGCTGAAGAGTTTGGGGAAATGGTTCCAGATTCTTTTAAAGTTCCAGATATTAAAAAATTAATTTTAGCTAGTGAAAACTTTAAAGAGGAAGAAACAAAATGTATATTAGATAGGGTAATCGAGAAAGAGTTAAAAGAGAACAAGAAAGAAAAGAGGAAAGAATTAGGCGAGAAGAAAGAGAGCATATTTTGGAAATGAAACGTCTGGAAATCTCTTCAAATGTTGCAATTTCGAACACTGAATCAATAAAAAATAGGACTGAACAAGCTCAAAAAATTCATTTAATGCAAATAACGCCAAAATTTGATGAAAAGAAAGATAAGATGAGTTTATACTTTATAAATTTTGAGCGTAGAGCAGAAATGGCTCATATTCCGAAAAATGAATGGGTAGTTTATCTTGTAAGTGAATATCTAACATGTTATCTAACAAACAGCTAACCTTCAGGAATATCTAACATGTTAGCTAGAGAACCTCCAGAAAGGGCTGATGGTTACGATTACGTGAAGGAACTTATTCTTAAACGATTCAAGTTAAAAATACCTTGGCAGATACCTTTGAGACCAAAGGCTGAAAGATATGCTGCATTTACGACAACATTTGGTGTTTATAAACCTTTGAGAATGGCATCCGGTTTGAAGAATGACCCTTACTACTTCAGTAAGTTAATGGCTGAGTTAGTAAAAAATTGCGAACATTTTGTTGTGCCTTATTTAGATGACATAGCTATATATTCACTTACTTGGTCTGATCACATTCAACATCTTAAATGTTGTTACAAATTTATGAATAATGATTATATTTGTCTTAAAATATCTCATACAGATCGAAAATTCTCACATTTTGGGCAAAAATTGCGGTATTTAGACGTGTTATAGTTTAAAAGCTAATTTCCTATTAATTTGGCGACAGTTGGCGAGATTCTTGGCGATGGTTGGCGAGATTCTTGGCGACTTGGCGAGAAATCGATATTTCTGGAAACATCCATCACCTAAGCTCTAGGACCAATATTTTTCGAGATAGCCTAGAAGCTTCCAGAACCTTGGCGAAATTGGTCGATTTCTCCGCCAAGTCAGGTATAAATACCGCAGCCCGACCTGGAAAAGTCAGTTTTGTGAAGACAGTCAGTGAGTGAAGACGATTAGTTGTGACTGCTAGTTGTTCTCTGTCTGAGGTATTTGAGACCTGTGATTGGAAGCTGTTTCTTATTATATCTGACGAATTGTAGCTGTATAATTGTGACTGTTACAGCGGGAATTTCGTTTATTTAGTGAAGTTCTTACGAATAAAAGTCTTGTGTTCATTAAGTGGTTGCTTTATTCAACTCTCAATCGACACGAACCTGTGAAGCTCGGTACAATGTGTTCTAGAGAAGATTCGATTTTTGAAATTGACTGTGAAACCTCTAAAGTGCAAATTCGCTCAACTTTGTGTTAAATATTTGGGAAATTTTGTAGGATAAGGTCAAAGAACACCAGGTGATATTAAAGTGAAAGCCATTACCGATTTCGAACGTTCCTCAAGCAAAACCGAAGTACGTGCTTTTCTAGGTCTTGTTGGATACTATCTCAAGTATATACCAGAATTTTCGGTAGTTGCTGCGCCTTTAACCGGCCTTCTGAAAGGGAAGTCCAAGAGGGTAACTGTAATATGGAATAATAACTGCGAAAAAGCATTCATAGAACTAAAGAACACTTTAATAAAGAAGCCTGTACATTACAGTCCAGACTTTCAAAAACTATTTATTATTCAATGTGATGCCTCAAACTTAGGAATAGGTGTAGTTTTATCTCAAAGAGATCAAAATGAAAATGAACACCCTATCCTGTTTCTGAGTAAAAAATTTTTAAGGTCTGAGAAAAATTATAGCACTGTAGAAAAGGAATGTGCAGCAATAATTTTTGCTGTTACTAAATTAAAATATTACTTAGCTGGTCAGTATAAATTTGTTATCGAAACTGATCACAACCCTTTAGTTTGTTTAAAACATCAAACAGGATCTAATCCCAGACTTTTAAGTGGGCTTTGGTATTTCAAAGCCTAAATTTTGATATTGTTCACAGAAAGGTCACATTACATCAGAATGCCGATAGTCTCAGTAGAATGCTGAATAACCAAACATAATTCTTTTTTCTTAGATATTATATTAAAATCTTTTATTTTAATACAAATTTAAATTGTTGTTTCATGCGTACATAATTTCTAGAAAAAATTTTTTAATGTTTCTTATAATAACAATGTGTCTATTTTTAAATTTAGTTGTGTAAATTCTGTTGTGTTACATTTTGTGCTATTTTGATGTATTTTTATTTTATATTTAATATTATATATTTCCATATAATTTTGCGTATCAGCCAGAGTCGGATTGATCAGGGCTATCTGTAATACTAAATTTTGCTCTATGTTGTTTGTGTGTGTGTGTGTGTGTTTTTTATTGCATGTTGATTTCCGTAATATGAAAAAAAAACTCCGGGGAAGGAAGGAATAATTTAGTCTGTAATGTCTCATAGTCAGCACTTGAGATTTGAAGAGCCTCTG
The DNA here is from genome assembly GCA_037975125.1 of Latrodectus hesperus. Lineage (NCBI taxonomy): Eukaryota > Metazoa > Arthropoda > Arachnida > Araneae > Theridiidae > Latrodectus > Latrodectus hesperus. The sequence continues at coordinate 47,556,831 of CM075853.1, forward strand.
ATGGGAAGGGTGAGTAGTAAGACTGTTGGTGCCAGGAGTAGTCTGAAGAAGTTGCGTTTTTTTTTCTTTGTAATATTGATACTTACTCTTTGTACGCAACGCAAGCGTGAGAGAGATGTTAGCGAACCCAGATATGACTCCTTTGTAATTTTGTTTCTTTGTTAATTAAATGTGTTTGTTTTCAAAATTTGGAGTCATTAGTTTGTTTCATAACCTCTTCGCGACGGGCGGTGCATATATGCATTTCGTACGGACGAAAGTGAGGGGCCGGGCGGTGCATATATGCATTTCGTACGGATGAAAGTGAGGGCCGGGCGGTGCATATATGCATTTTAAGCTGGAACAATTTTTAATAATCGCTAGATGGCACTATGTGTCCATTATATTTAAACTGAACGTAGTTTTAGTGTTCTGACCTTCATTTTTTTCGTATTCCTGCTTTTTTTGGTATTTTGATTATCAGCTGTGGCTGGGGGAGAGGAATTCGCAATGTAAACAAACACAGCTCGGCTCTTCAACTTTCCACGTGATTTAAGCATTCTCGCGTCTGATAGTTCTCCGAACACTTTTTTTATTTTGTTTTCGCTACTATGGGAGGTCTTTTAGGGGTTTTAGCGTCAGTTTCGTTACAGTTTTTACTGCTTTCGGTTTTATTTTCTCACTTTTCTTGCTATTTCGAAAATTCTCGACTCCAGATTATTATGGCGAGAAAGCGTATTTAACAGAGGATGAATATACACGTATGGTAAATGAACCATTCAGTGATATAGATGAAAGTGATGATTCATTTGCTAAAGAGTTAGAAAATGATATTTCTAGCGATTCTGACGCAGATGCAATATCGGACTTTGCGTTTATCCGCGCTTTGAGATTTTCCATACTCAGTCATTATTTTAAATTTTGTTATTTTTTCTTGTAAATAGCCCTTGTATAGTTTTTATTAATTTGAAAATATGTTGAAGTGATTTGTCAATTAAAATTTTGGAAAAACAAGAATTGCACTGTCGAAAATTATTTCCCAAAGGTAAGCAACTTTCTTATATACATATTTTCATATAAATTGAAGGAAAAACATTATTAAAGTCTAGTTTTAATGTTGTAAGATAGATTATGTGATAATATAAAATGGCACCAAAAATCATGGCGGTAGGACTTTAACTTTATTTTTTACGAATTTTTTTCTAAAGTTAGGCTTAGCGGAGAAAACCCCCCGTCCTGTAACATCATTCCTTTCGCTTCTGCTTCGTCCTGAACGCGCGTCTTAAGCAGAGGCGCCCCGTCCTGAAAAGGATAACAATATATAAGAACATTATCATCATGAAAAATGTAATCCTCTGCAGAAAACAAAGTTTGTATAACAGGAAAGACCTAATCAGATTAAACTTATATTTCTTCCCAGTAGTCTCGCTCCTCAAGTCAAGAGTTATGATTGAATCAGAAGAAGATCACTACAAGACTACTTAGATACAACTCACCAAAGGCGGAATTCAGTGTCTCGATCCTCCACTCCCATCACATTCAGATGTGGAAAATAAAACGAGCATTAACTCCTTCCACCATGGTTGTTTTGATCTGGATGAAAGAGACTCTGTCAACGAAACTGCACAGATGAAATGGTCACCAGCAGAATCCATACCAATATTCACAGATGGTTCATTGGGTCGTCTCAGCTTATATAGCTTATCAAAATTCAGAAAAGACACATGTCTGGAGAACAAAGCTGAGAGAAGACAACTCAGTCTTCCAAGCCGAAGTTTTGGTCATAGGCGGAGCAGTTAAATATGTAACTCAATAGAACACCAATGCCCCGATTTGGTCAGATAGCCAGGTGGCTCTGAAATCGAGCTACAATCCCTCTTCATCAAGCCCTTGTCATATCACTTCAAAGTAACTTGCTGGATTTTCTTTCTATCCAATTTCGATGGGTCAAAGCTCATGTTGGAATAGAGGGTAATGAGGCAGCTGACATGAAGGCAAAAGCGGTGGCCTCTTCTTCTCTTCATCCTGTACTACGCTGCTCAGTCACATCCTCCGCCATGCTGTTCAGTCAAGCACACCCTACACAACTCATGGCCGGATGACTGGTTCAATTCATCTACAGGTCGTCTAGTCCATGATATTATCCTTCAAGTTTCCAGAAAATCTCTAAACTGGACCAGGAATGAAATCCTTTTCATGACCGACCAAGGTCCATTCTCTTCTTACTTTTACAGTCTGGGTCAAACGGACACCCCAAATTGTACCTGTGGTAACGAGGAGAGCAGCAGTAGGTCATTAACTAGAAACAAGCCTTCCTTATGTAACAAGACCTCTAGATGAAAACTAAACCATCTTATGGAGTTTCTTATTAGCCAGGAGTGCTTATTCACGTAGTTCAATAAGAATGATCACTCAGAGCACTAATCAAGATCCTCTTCAGCTTACAACTCAAGCATAAGTACTTAGAAGTAAGTACTTAGCCTAGGTGCTCAGACATAACTATGCAAATAGCAGCTTCAACCTGTTTAAATAACTCATTTCAACAGACTGATTTTGATATATGAGCCCATTTATCAAAGTCTAATATATTGTATAACTCTATATTTAAGAATAAAATAACCAAGACTATGTTTTATTTACTATGAGCATATTCTAAATTTAAAAATAATATATATCCTCTTTTGGGATATTTCAACTTACAAATTTTAAGAAATTTAATAATTCATAGTTTCATAAAAAATAAAATAAAACCAATTTAATAATTCATAGTTTTACAAAAAAAATCATTATGAGTGAATATACATATTTTGTAACATTTTAAATCACTTATTTACATTGCTCAAATGAACAGTATTTATTGTAATTAATTACGATAAATATATTTTAATTGCTTAGTCCAAAACTTTTATTTATTAATTCAAATATTATAAAAAGAATAAATATATAGTTTAGATTTCACTTTTTGTTTTCACTTATTGCAGAAACGTTGATCATATTTTGACAACATAACTTTAAGGTAAATATTTGAATTTAATTGAGAATAATGAAATGAGTTGATACTTTTGAAATTATCAAAATTTTATTTCTAACTTTGTTCCATAATTCAATGTGTATCAGTAATAATTTCAATTTATTTTGAAAAGAAAAAGAATCATTTGCATATATTTAATAATATTTCTCACATAATAATTGACACACTTTATTGATAAATTCTTATTAACTATGTAAGTTTTTCTTAGAGTTTTGAAATCTTCTTTTAAGAAAAAAAATAATGAGAAATGTTTTAAAATTTCCATTATCAAACTGAATTTAAAAAACTATTTTACTTTTCATTTAATACGACTGTATCTTAAGACAAATTGCTGAATTTAATCTAACTGCATTATGAAGATTTTCTTGCGATGGAATTTTTTCTATATATCATTGCTTCTTTCGTTTCGCATTATTAACTTATTTGTGTATTAAGTAGAACATGGTAAAGAGATGCATTAGAAAAACAAATTACCAAAATGCTTCACTGATTCAAATTGTGCTGGAAAATTTCTAGGAATCAATTTAACTTTGACTGTTTATCTAATTGTGAGGCCATCTAATGCTTTTTATATTGAATTTATTTTCTTATATATGTATATATAAATGTATATATATATATATATATATATATATATATATATATATATATATATATATATATATATATATATATATATATATATATATATATATATATATACATATATATATTCTTTTTCAGGAAAAGATCATCTAGCAGCATAAAAATGTTAATTTTATTTTTGTATTTTCTAATAATAAAAGGCTTAAATTCAGGTGTAGTTTTATATAATTTTTCTCATTAATTTTTTTCTATATGTTTAGAATCAATTTTTTATTTATAAAAAAGCCAGCAATCTTTTCAAGAGTTCTAAATTTCAAGTAACATATCATTACTATTACTTCATCTATTGTACTGATAAATATAAAATATTTTAATTATATTTCGATACAAATATTTATAACTACATGAATTCATAACTGGAATATGTGAATGGCTCTAACAATCTGGTATTCATTACGTGAAGAATTAAATTTAAGGATGTTGCCCTTAATCAAAATTTTGTAATCCACCTCACTATGAATTATTTTACAAAATAAATAACACAACAGGTTTTTTGTAGGTTTTTAAACATTTAAATACTATTCTTAAATATAATTGTTAAATATTATGTGATTCATGTAATATTGGATTTCTGGTTGATTTTTTATTCATATAACAAGTCCTATTGTCTCTTTAACAAATTTAATAATATAAAAATGCAATGCACAATTCTCCATAATTAATTTCAATTATGATTTGTTCCACACCATATTAGACTGTGCCAATACGATCTTCATGCAACCGTATTCAGATTATAACTGAGCTAGATTTCCCATCCGATAGGGAAGATGAGCGTTTGATTTCCCTTTTAGGGATTTACTGCGGATAGTTGCCACAATTCATGCATATTAGACTTTTTAAACATTTTCAATCTTCCAACAAATTAAAGATATTTTTTCCATGTGGTAAACAGTTATTTTATATTTTAAATAAAAGCATGTCGGAAACTATGCTCTATGTAGTATTTATGATTTAAAGTAGAAAATTTTGGAACATTTAATATTCCTAAAATGATTTAAAATTAATTTTTATAGTAATTCAAAAATATATGTTAGAGTAACAAAATAAATTTAATTTACCTGCTTATGCAATATCAAATCATGTCTTTTTTTTTTCTTAAAAATTAATTCAATGTTAAAATTTATTAATCACGTGATATTGTCTGAAATAAAACTTGCTACTCATTTGCATCAATAATGTATTATTTGGAACTAAATATTTTTTTATTATTTGAACATTTTTTTCAAATATATGTCTCTTTAAATGTGCCGATAAAGTTCTTTTAAACTGTATCATGCTTCTTACCTTAATTTTTTATGTAAGTATTTGAAACTAATGCATAAAATGTAGTTTAGAAGATTGGTTTTAAATATTATTAATATTAAATATTAGTTAATTTCCCTTTTTTCTAAAATTTAATTAAAAACATCAAAAGCAAATAAGTAAACTTTTAATTTGTTGTGATAACTGAAGACAAATAATAGCAAATGGAGTGCAGTTATATTATATTACACTCATCATTAAAGTATTGCAAAAGGAGTATGACAGTAAAAGAAATTATAAAGCCATCGTTTTAAACTTTTTATTTATTTCGATAAGAATGAATGTCCCCAATCTACCATGAAAAATAGATATAGATGATTACGAAATTTTACTTAAAAAATAATGATGATATGAAATATCATAAAAATATGGTTACCATACATTTTTTGTATTACAAATTTCTGTCCTCAACAATTTCGGTCACCTTAATTTTTCTTACTTTTGTTAATTTAGCTGTGATTGGTTGGAGTTTGAAGAAACAGATTTTTGCTTCTGATAAACAAATTGTTTTATTCAAATTATAAAAACATACAAATATTAAAAAGAATATAATTATTTTCTTTTCAAATGTTCAATAAATTCTTCAAATATCCAAAAAATAATACATGTTATGTTGTTGTATCTCATCCCCTTGAGCAACAGAGCTAAATCAGGTCCAGGAGCCCATTCATCCTGAAGAAGTCCATTACCAATAGGGATACATATTATAAATTTCTTTGACACTACAAATCTTAATTTATACTTTGCATTAAAACTAAAATATATTGCAGTTTTAACGTAAAATTTCATGAACATTAAGAAATAATATCATGATTGTTTTGAAATATGTATTATGATTAATTATAAATATCTTCACATAAATATATATTTATTTAGAAAATAATTATAATATGTATTTCCGTTATTTAATTTTAAAGCATTTAAATTGGGTCATTATTTCTGTAAATTTGAGCTTTATTTAAAGTTTTCAATATTTAACTGATTGATAAAATCCACATTTTATTTTATTTTTTTAAAAAATATTAATTTAGTTTTCTTGAAAATTCTCTTAACTTTTAATTATACTCTTTTGCAAATATTTACTAATTTAATTTATTTAAATCACAAAATGGATTTCCTAATTTCAATACTAAAAGGGGGGAGAAGTATATATGCTAATTCTACACTAACAGTTTTTTTTTTTTTCAACAGTTTTCTGGCATTTATTTCTCAGTGTTGCTGACAGATGGCGCTGTGGATATTAATTGATACTGTATTTATAAATTGCAATGTATATTTAAACGGAGGTATTTATTAAAAATAACTACTGGTATTCTTAAAAATGTAATGTGTGTATATTCATTTTATAATAAATTTACATAGATAATATTTTATATCACCATGACGAATTAAAAAATGATTAAAATTTGAAGGTAATAAATTGTGTGCATTATAGTTAAACTAGATTCATCCCCAAATAATATCGAGTATTGTAATTAATTTTCAGGATTTACAAGTTAGCAATCAAATGTAAGATAATGTAAAAATTAAACATAAAGTAAAATTGTAAGAATATTGGAATCAAAATTAATATATATCAAAGAGTTAAAGCATTTCTAATTATTTTTTTATAAAACTGACGGTTAATATTTCGACTGCAAGCTTAAATATTGGGTAAAAATATTAAAATATTTTTATTACTTACAGACATCAAAAATAACTTGATGTTTTCAAATTTATAATTATGATATTAGTATATATAAGCATAACACTTAGACTAATATCATTAACATAGTTTAGAAATATATAATATTATTAATTTATTTCTTAATTTTTAATATTGGATGGTATTCTAAAATAATCCTTAAGTTTAGATATCGTTGTTTAATACCGTTTATGACTGCATTTATAATTTATTGTTAATGAAATTTTAGTCTCTAATTGTGAAATACACTCTAATTCTTTTCGTAACAATAATATATGCATAAAAATATGAACCAACGTTTTTTTATCTTTATGTATTCGAAATGCTTACATAAACAATAAAAGTCCTTTTTAATAAATTCCTATTAAAAATATGTATAAATATAAGCATTTTTCAGGCATTTAATGAAATGGAAACTTTTTATGATTCAAGTATTCGACCTAAAGACTGTTAATCTCATTTTCTGCTTAGTCAAAATATATTCAACTATTCAGACATGTTTTTCTTTTTAACTGTCAGCTATTGAAAACAAATTTCCGCTAATGTGCTAGAGTAAATAAAAGAAACATTTGTGTGTATCAGCAAATTTTTCATGCAACTAAGTTTCTCTACATACTGACGTCAGATCTGACTGAAAGGTTAATTGCTGATTTGGCATAATATAATAGTCATTCATTTAACTTATTTTTATTTTTATATTTCATTTTTTTTAGTCTATTTCTTGTATGCAACAACAAACTATTTGACTACAAATAACTCAGCAAAACGAAATATTTACGTATTATTTAATATTAAGTTATGTTAATACGTAACAGAGTTTAAATAAATTTTTAATTTTAAAATTATGTAAAAAACTGTATTTTTTTATTTCAAAATTTTGCTTAGTAAATTTCTTATAAAATTACGAATCAATAAAAATATTTGTGTAGGTTACATTACTAAAAAGAGATGGCTAAATAAAATGAGATTTCTTAAGCAGTAATCCAATTTTGCCTAGGATAAATTTAAAAAAAAAAGAAGTAATGGGTGATATATATACAATTAATATTATCAAAATGATGAAACAGATAAAATTATATATGTATATGAATTTCCATATAAATAACAGAAATATATAACTAAATTTTTTTACTTTGAAAATCTCTAACGTCAAGATGAAATGCACTGAAGAAAGGAATGAATGCAAAATTTCTGTGTATATAATTTTTAAATATTTTAACAAGGACAAATCTATTCAAAAATATAAAAATCTGAATTATTAATTAAATTTGTGGTAATTAATGTGTTATGTTAGTTATTAAATGCTTTAACAATAAATATTCTAAGCTAACACAGTATGATAAATTAATAATAATAGTGTGTGGCGCAGTAATAGCTAATGGCGTAATGGCTATGGTTCGATCTCATCTGCATTGGCGCGGTCATCTTGTCTCGCGTCTCATTTCGTTATCATTGATGATCTGGCGGTGCTCATCAGTGTTGAAAATGTGCACATCAGTTGATTGCCGTAAGCCTTTGCCCGCACTCGACTGACGCATATGTACTCAACATGTTGAAGGATGCGTGTCGAAGGTATTTCTAAAACAAATTTGTTGTCAATAAAATTGCACCAGCGGGATTCGACAATCGTTACCATACAGTGTGATGGTCGTAGTCTTCTAAAAATATTTCATGAAGCAATTACGCGTGCCACCTTATTGCGATGTAGCCGCGTTGCCTGCTATTGATTACCGCATTCTTTCTCAAGGGCGATTCATGTTGATATAAATCACTGCAAAAATACATAAAAATGCGCCTTGTAAGTGTCGTTACCACCAGTCAAATATACCGCGTTTCGCACATTCAGCGTGTTGTTCCCAAAAATATTTAGAAAAAGCTGAAAGTATCTTATATCATGCTGTGTACCATATCTCGTTTTGCCGCCATACCATTAATCATCGTATTTTCAATGCGCGTCAGTCAGTCTGTTTTCCGCCGCAGTGTCTGCAAAGTCTTACAAAAAGAAGTCGTTGTGATTTCGTCAGTGTGTTATGTGCGAATGTATCAATCTGTCTGCGTCTCACAATGCGTCAATCGTTTCTCTCAATACGTGCACCGAAAATTATTATCGTATTATGTGCCACCATTAGTATAGTAGTATTATATACCTATCGCCCATAACTATATCCATATATATATTAATATATAAGGATTATTATCATCTCTGGTTATAAATCCCATCATATTTACATCAGTACCGTGCAAAATGTATCGGAAAAATCGTTGATTGCCTTGTGCCTTCTGTGTCTTCAAAGTATATCTCATATGTATAAAGTGTTCATTACATCACTTATATCTTGATTACCTGAAAAACCATTAATCTTTCTTCGATCTTGATGAAATCTTTACCGTAAAGTCTCGTTCTTTCTTCTCACTTCATTTCTTGTAATAATGTCACCACAGTGTTAACATTTCGAAAGTTCTCAGTCTTACCATCGTGCGATCTTGTTGTTTGATCACACAGCCCTGTCTGCGATCGAATAAAGCCTCACGCCAGCGTACTTAGTCTTATATGTTGCCTTCTGTTTCGTTTCCATCAGATTGTGATTGTGTCTATAATGCCACGTTTGTGTCAATTGTTGATTGCCTTTACCTTCATGGTGTAAGTAAAAATTGCGTATTCTGCCATACCCATCATATCCGCCCGCCCGGCGGGCCCCTTCATACCACCACGTTATCATACCACCACGATATATAAAATGAAGCAGGATATAAATATATGTCTCAAACCGAAAGTATATATTCAAAAGTGATTACGGGTCATCGTACATAGGGTTGTTTTACTTTTACGTATATTATCTGGTATAATATTTATCAATATGAATATATATTGTTGATGCAAATTTAAATGCCAAAACAAATGGAAGTTTTGAGAAATCTTCATAAGAGAAATGGGTGTAACTAATAAGAAAATTAGAAATACAATTTTTTCAGGTAAAATATTATTAGATTAGATGTGTAAGTAAAATAAAATCTCCTAATTAAGCATTCAAAACGAAAATAATGTATTATAGATACTGTATTATATAATCTTGAACACTATTTCCAGGTACCATTTGTGTACAGATTTCTGTTAGAATAATTCATGTGATATTTAATGATGAAGTCGTAAATTAACCATCGCAGGAATTCCCTGACAAGGATGTTTTTGTTGGAAGACCATAAATCTCTCTTTCCGCCTCCACCCGCGTGTGGCTTATAAATAATTGAAAAATACCATTCATAATTCACAAGATAAACTTGAAATGAACATTACCGTGTTTTACATTAGGGGATTCCGGTTCCTTGATGCTCATGTAACTTATAGTTCAGTTACCGCGTACAAGTGAAGTTCTAATCGTTGTGATTTATGTACATTAAAAGCAATAAATAAAAATTAACTTTAAAACGTTGACCAAAAATAAATACAATCATTTAATGAATTAAATTGAATTATTGTTTAAATAAAGAATATACTAAATTAAATATGCATGAGTAGAAATTAAAAAGATTTTAATTGAAGGCACTTTAAGTTTTTAACCAATTGATACAGCTCAATTCTCGGCTTAACTAAGATATTTAAATTTTTGTCACGTAAACTGCCTTTCAAGCGGGCACTTCATATACGGTAGCCGTATTTACTCGTCGCAAGGTACAAAACTTAAAATCTACTAAGCAACCACTTCAACAGACATGCATGCAAAAGATAAAAGAGCGATATCCATCTCCCGTTGTTCAACAATAGATGGGATCGAAATCAGAAACATGTTTCAATGATTACTGTATTGTTTCTAAATCAAAGAGAATTTAAAGTCATTATTACTGCTGACGCCAAAATTATATTAAATGAAATATATATTATTAAAGACGGAGTAAATAATGTCACAGAGCTGTCTGTAAACCACCAACTGATTATAATTTCCCTGTGATAGATTTTTCAAATTAAAAATACTAACTGTTTTTGCTTTTTAGCCAATTTCAGTTTGCTTAGCTTTTTGAGTTTATCATCGTATTATTTTTTAGAAAGTGTTTTTCATTTCTTATAAATGACAAATTGTAGTAAGTGCATTTTTTACAGTTATCATGAGTGATACTTTATCTTTTAAAGGCATTTTTAAATGCAATTTCAGATTTCAATATTGATCACGTATTTTTTGAAACAGTCATGGCTTAATTTAAGCAAGTTATGATTTGGGAAATAGAATCGCTTCAATTCATAGATTGCCTGAAAATAGTTAGGGAGATTTCAATGCTTTGATCAACGAATGAAGATCAACTTAAAGATCTAAAGGCAGAAATCAAGATCAAGATCTAAAGGCAGAAAAATCACTACAGGCATGCGCTTGAAAATATTGAAGTTACGCAACCAATCAACAATGAAATGTAATGGACATCGCTTATATAGAGCAAAATGTGTCATGCTCAGAAGCTACCTAAGTTGTGTTGCTGCTACAACCGAAGATATTAAGATTTAAATTAGTTTGAACGTATTGTTATAGTGTGCAAACTAGAAGTAACACTTAACATCTTCATAGCAGCAAAGAAATTTGGCATCTGATCATTTTCCGAGTTTACTGTGTACAACAGCTGATGTGTTATCGGATAAACGTGAATTTCATCTATCTTGTAAATTATTAAATCTCACACAGTGCTTATGACTGGAAAATTATCTTAAAAACATCAATGATAGACGATAATTCTTAAGCAAGTTAGGCATATAAAACGGTTTCAAATTTCTCTTGATTTCAATGCAGGGCATCAACAAGAGTGAGATCTTGATCTGTTCAGTTTATTATCAATGATATGGATAAGAATTAAAATCCTACACATGTATCATTGTTGATTGCATAACAAAGTTAACGACTTTACTCTTTAGCTGGGGCGAACACATTCACCACAAGACTATCGATGACCGGAAACATTCTCTGATCTTACGAGTCTCCTATGCAATTCTATGGGGTGGATTAACGCATGTAAATCTGGAGAAATCTATGGACCGTATATATCAACAAAGGATTGTTAAAAATGATGAAGAATTTGCTATTGTATTGGGCGATAAAATTCTGGCATGATACGGCATCCCTGATATGTATATAGAGGAATCTATGTAGTGAGAGATATATAAGCATCCTGCCATTATACCCATTTATATATACATATATATATATATATATATATATATATATATATATATATATATATATATATATATATATATATATATATATATATATATATATATATATATATATATATATATATATATATATATATATATATATATATATATATATATATATATATATATATATATATATATATATATATATATATATATATATTCATTAAGCATTCGATGGACTTGGGCAATTCCATTTGAACAATACGACACGCTACATGCCACAAATTAACTACGAGAGACCCCAGATGATGATTTTTATTTTAGGTACTTCCATTTGCCACCTAATTATTCAAACATAATAAAGACACTGTTGAGCAGATCTTGGTTGCCTTGTAATATGTCATTCAAAGAAGAACTCCTCTACTTTTCATTTTTATCGATTGTAATACAGAAATTATGATATGAATTTCCAGAATACATTTAGGCATTAATCGAGTCCATTCCATGTCGTGTATTGGCACTTTCCATGTCCACGGAGAACCTACAAGATATTATATAATTGTACTAGAGTTTCTAGTGTTTAAACATATATTTTATAGTAGGGAGAAGTTTACTTTTTAATAGGTTGGAGATATTTGCATAAAATTCCATTTTAGCAAAACTTTTGGAAACATAACTATTTTTTTTTAAATTTTTGTTTAATATATTTTAGGATTTTTATAAATTGAATTGTGAATTTGTGATTTTGCAGGTTTTTAACGCGAAAATTTGAAGTCGTTCCTTTACAAAATTTTTCATTTAACATAAACATATATCTTATGCCTATCATGCTATAGTGTACAACCACTGTGCTACGTAAATTCATGGGACTGATCAAAAAGTTTCGAGTTATGTCTAGATTTTTGTGCGCCAATTTCTGGTTCTATATTAGATTATACTTGGATTGTTTATTTTCTTTTGTCTTCAAGGATTTTATTGAATGCAAAAACTACTTCGGCAAATACCTATTCTATAGATATCCAGTTCACTATTTGAAGAATACTATAAGAGAAAAGAACTTTTTGCTGCAAAACTTTTAAATTTATACTGAGTGCAAATTCTTATGTAATGCATAAAAAGTACACATAAATATATTCCAAATGTATAAAAAATAAGAAATGAACGGATAGTTTACAGCCTTTGTGTATGAAAGTAGATTAACCAGTGCGATAATATAATTTAAGTAATTAAGGTGAATTAAAAAATATCTAACTATATATCTATACAAAGGACAATATAAAAGCGGAACTATTTTTAACTTCTCAAATAACAAAAGTTAGCTCTCTATTGACCGACTGTTAAAAATGCGCCGAGCTGGCAGCCGAATGGTTAGCGCTCTTGCCTTCGGTTCAACAGTTCGTGGGTTCGAATCCCACCTTGGGCATGGATGTTTGTAGTGGTTCGGATTCCACTTTAAACCGTAAGTCCCGGTCTAATTAGCCCTCGTGTGCAAAAAATGACCGTTGAGCGACCAACAAACCAAACCATCTGTTAAAAATGCTTCCAGCGGTAAAGTAAAAAACATGAAAACGCTATCACTGTTTATTAATGAATGATATGGAACATTTCTAAAATTGATGCTAAAATTATAATTTTAAAATGTTTATTTTGATTCAAAAGGAATCTCTGAAATTCTCTGCTTGATTAACATAAGCAGAAAATTTTACTTTTAAACTCTCTATACAATGAACTACGTAATGAATAACATGATACTATATGATTTCTATTAGAATTTAATTTTTTCGTAGCAACAGTTAAGAACTATAATTAAAATTTACTTTTAATTAATTAATTTCAGAAATCAATTAGAAATATTAATCTTATTTCAGTCAATCGTAATCTGAAATTTAGTAAATTTAAATGAATCATCACTCTGATTAAAAATGATGCTTTATGGAACCATTTGCAATAACATTGAAGCATCTTTCAAGAAACGTTAATTAAAGGTCATATAAAATATACTTTTCTCTCTCTCAATTTCTTAAAATAAAAAATATTATTTTTACAAAAATTACAATTCATTAAAAATTAAACTAATTGGCATATTCCATATGTGGCGAATTTTATAAGAAAATAATATTTTAAAAAAATGACTTTAAAAAAATCAAGCTAATTTCTTTATTTTAGCTTTGCATTTTTGTTTGACTTAAAACAAGTTTATTCATTAAAAAATATGTTGTATATACGCAACTGAGCAAAATTCACTTCATCTAAATCACTCTCTAGTTTCAAAACTCTTTATATCATACTTTTCTTCTCATTAAATTACATTTCTGTTGCATAATTGTTTTCCTTTAACAAAAATAATTATAGATCACAAAATAGCCTTTAACATTACAGACGAATCAAAATTATTTAATATGTAAACACAGAAGGAAAATCGTTTATTATTCATAGAGGAATAGCGGATGACTCATGAACGATTCTGTCTAGACATTGACTTTTCGTCCTTGCCTCTCAAACCTTCATGCAAAGAAACCATAAAGAGATAGTTACTAGAATGATATTCAACTCCAATGAATTGGAATACGGATAAATGATCTCATATAATATTATTCACTTAGAATGCTTATTTTAAATGGCGATCAGGTGCACATTGCCCATTTCATTTACTGTTATAGAAGCTATAAGCGATCATATTATAATCCCTAGATTCTATTTATAATAGAATATTCTCGTCGCATTAAATGTAGCATATTTAATACAAAGTATTTTAAAATTATTTATCTCTTTACGAGAATTTCTTTCTATCATTATTTATATCGATATAATATTTCGATATATTATTCTATATTTAGTATTAGCTGGTTATCTTTCTCACTTAACATTTTAAAACGACACACATGCTGTGTAATACTTTTGGTGGAATAGTGGATTTTGTTGATGGATTTTGAAATTTTTCTGGAAACCTGGAGTTTTTATTGCACTGGAAAGATAGATGATAAGAATATTCAACAAGATTCTTATTAGGCAACCCTTGCATATATGTTATCACGGAACAGTTTAAAACACCTTTAACTGTGCAGTTTCCTTAGAATTTTCATCAAGATAGTTAAAGTGAATTTTCATTTTTAAAAAATAAATCCTAATTTTGTAATTTTTTATCCTTTTTATTATTGATGCAAGTTAATTCATGTACTCGCATTACACTAGCTTAATGACTCTTTTGAAATTAACTAAAATTCATAAATAAATCAAAAAGATCATACAGCTCTAAAAAAATAACAGCTTTCTTAAATTTAAACAATCTTGGATTTCTTACTAGTATAACACCGATGCTAAACATTTTGTTATACCTTTGAAGTCTGTTTACAACTATTTTCCTGGAGCATTTCAACTTTTTGTAGTTTAATGGGATGATCATAAATATTAAGCAATAAATAAAATGTTTCATGAATCATAAGCATTTCAATTTATTAGTGCAATAGTAATCATAACATTTAATGGAAATCTATTTTGTTTATTCGTGTATTAATATCATAAAAAATACTTATTTTTATCTGCAATTATATTTTTCTTTTTATCTACTCTTTTTAATTAAAAGTAAGAACATTTCATACCTATAAAAGTGTACAAAATCCTTTGAATAATTATTCACTATTTTTTATCATAAAATGCAGCATAAATGTGCTTTTTGAAAAATTAGTCAACTGAATCACGAAAAATTAAATCGCCGTTGCAAATTTATGCAAACTCTACATATTTGCAATCGGGAAATAAATACAAGATCTCTAATTTATATTAATTGTAGTTTTTAATTAAGCTTCAGTATACAATATTTAATTCGTTTATAATATTTGCAAAAATATGGCATAAATTTGGGAGATCTAGAATAATTAATTAAATAGTTTATATAAAATTGTGTGTGTGTGCTTTTTTTCATTTTAATATCACTTTATTAAACGATAAGTGAATATCATACACAATTATTCTAAACAAACATTTCTATTGTTGTAATTGATTATAATATTAAGGGAATAATTCAGAATTTCATCTGCCCATCTAATAATATTTGACGAAATACTTTTAGAATTGACTGTGTAATCTCACTCTGTTACTTACTCTAAATACTAAAATACTGGTAGCCTAATAAGTAATTGCATCGGAGATAAATATGATTAATCAGTACATTTTATCAAATAAATTATACAAATTGGCGGAGGTGAGTTACTTTTCCAATTTATATTTGAATTTTGAATATGATTTTTGACTATAAATTTTGTAGAGCATGGACAAAAACAGACAAAAATATATACAATTCGTAATTGTTCTTTCATATTTCTTAAAATAAATTTACAGTATAATTACTCAAAAATAATACAATTTATTAATGAATCTGAACATTAGAACATAATGTGCCAAAATCATACGAGAAGGATAATTCTTATAACAATTTCATAATTTTCTTATCATTCTTTATCTAATGAATAAAAAACTGTAAGTCAGTCTAAGCTACAAAATAATTTTATAATTATTTCTGAAAATAATCTCTCTAATACTTAAAACATTTAAGAAATCGCATTTTATTTTTCTCATCAATTAAAATTTGTATTTGTTTTCTAATAATTTTTATACTCTTTTCCTTACAATAGTATGTTATAAAAAATCTCAAAAAACAATCGAAATTAAAGAGATTCATACAAAAAAATACCTTAAATTCACGTATTTTATTATTTTAAAAATACCTTAAATAAATAAGAGGATTATAAATATTAATATTTTTTTAAAAATTATATTTTATTACAATAGTTTGAATAGTTAACTTTAATTCCATCTCAATTTCTGTATTAATCACTATATACTGTTTTCAAAGCTAAGAAAAATGCATTCAGTATATTTCCTTCTGATTACTAAAGGATAACTTAGTTCACTTTTAGATTTTTTCTATAATTTATAGTATTATTGAAAGTCATTGAACGAAACTGAATATGAATCAACCCAGTTATTATTTGAAAACTTTTTATGGACATGTGTGTTTGTGTATATAAAACTTTTTTATTAAATAATTCATTGAAGTTTATTAATGCTATAAATAGCTTAATATCTCAACTTTTCTTTAGTTTATTAAAGGTGAATAACTTGTATGTTAAAAAAATATTTATTTTAAAAGTTATTCAAAAATTTAATTGATAATTTCTGTTCTATAATTTAAATTTTGAAGTTCTGATGATATCTTCGTGATACATTATATTTTTCTACCCGTAACATCAGCTTATGAAAGCCAAATATGAAACTATATCATTTCCTTATCCAGAACTATCCAAAGCAATCATGTTGATTCAGTTCATCGCAATACTTGTTTTAAACTTATTTCAATTTTGATTGCTACTTCTAGAAAGATTAATAAAAATGAAATTTTTAAATAGTTTTAAGTCACCAATCTTTACATAAGTGTCCAAATATTTAACTCTGCAAATTTTAATTATTTTTTGTTGCCTGGCTAGTTTACTATTGTTTATATATTTCATAACACTTTATAACCTAAAGCAAGTGCTTATTTTGGGATTCTTTTGTGGTTTTATTCCAAGATTTTATTCATTTTCCAATTTTTTTCATTTGCTGATTTTTCCATTTTTTCTAAAATTCAAAATTTTAGAGCAAAATGTTTTAGTTTTTTACTTGTCTATGTGCAGTTAGATTTAAATTATGGACCATAAAAAGCATAGTTTTTCCATTGAGTCTGTAATTAAATTTCATAATTTTATCCTCTGCACAATTCAAGAACTTTCAAATCATATTTGTTCTAACATAAATCTATATGTAGAAAAACAAAGAATTACATACTTTTCTTAGAATGAAGTTAAAAATATTAGTATTAATGTTAAAATGGACCTTTAACAGAACATTTAAATATTCAAAGTTGAATTTACTTGTGGATGCGTTAAAAAATTTGTTATTTTCCTATATTTATTATCAGTATGCAACTCAGGAGATTATTTTTGCTCTCATTATTCCTAAAATTTACAATATTCTTCTGCCCACAATGTATAAACATATGCTCTCAAATTTCCCTACATAAGAGAGGAATGAGTTTCTACATAGATTTTACAAGACATAGATTCTCTAGTCAAGATTCTAAATAGTTTTATAGAATTAGTTTGGTAAATCTATTAACTTGCTATGAAATTTAAGAAAAGTTGATTTTAGCACGAAAAAATATGTATTTATTCTATAAATCTTTTTAAGCAAATAATGTAAAGAGTATTAATAAAGAAATCTAATCTACTTTGAATAAAAATTTAATTATTTGGCTATTTCGAAAAACCAACAGATTATTTAAAATACATGTTAAAAGCAAACCTATTCTTTATTTTTATTATTATATTGTAAAATCCTGATAGAAAATGACACAAAATTATTCTTAAAAATCCGTTAACAAAAATTAAGTATTATATAAATATCATTTAAAATACCTTTCATAAACTAGCTATAAAGTGAACTTAAATATTTATCAGTGTATAGGTGTCACAGAATATTATTTAATTAAAATTCTTTACAATGACAAAAAGGTGTACTTCCCTATTTTCAGATATTCCACAAATTTATTTGTGCTTGATAAGTAAAAATTTGTCATAATTTAGAATTTAAACATATTTTAATCGATATAAAATTGTAAAAGGCATTTTTAATTTGAGAAAATAAATCATTTACGTAATTACGTAAATAAGTCATTACGTAAATAAGTCATTTACGGAATCTGAAAAAAAATGAATGCAAAATTTTAATAATTAAATTAATTATATTTAAATAATTAATTAATTAATACTAAATTTAAATAATTAAATTAATTAAATTTAAATAATTAATTAAGAAAGTTATGCAAAAGATAAAATTTCTCACTTCTTAATCATTTTTAACACATTTAACGGATCATAGAAAATATTTTTGCTCTACATATTGATCCGAATTAAGCCGAAACAATTCATTATTTCAATCTTTAACAACCTCGTAATATAATATTCCTAGATGATAGCCAAGTTTAGGAAAACAATTTTGTAATATAATATTATAATAAAAAAAATTTTATTTTTTATTATAATATTATGTTAAAAAATTTATAATTTATAAAATATTTATAATAAAAATTATATTTTATAAATAAAAATATTTATGTTAAAAAATACATCTCTTTTTCCCTGTGTTACATATGCAAATTTAAAACATTATCATTAAAATTTTAAAAAACACACATTTGAGGTATAATTTTATTCTAGTTGCCAGGAGCGTACTATCATTTTCAAATAATATGTTTTGAAGGACTTTCTCCGGACATGAACCAAAAGGTAGCTTTATCATTTGTTTTAAGTGAATTTCTGATCAAAATGCCTTGCATAGTATCACACACACATAATAATTATTATAATAATTTCTTACCAACCAAGTAAAAAAATTTAAAACAAAAACAACATTTGATAAACACTTTAAAATTTTTGTAAAAATTGCAATTAACTTTAAGGAGTCTTCAATCTACATAAAACTACTGTAATTCAGAGTGCTTCAGAAATGATTCTAAACATGTTTCTTATTTGATGTGTGTCATTTTATAACTTTTAATGACTTATTTTTAATAAATGAAAGAAATTTTAAATTGGAAATGTAAACTTCATGTGGTCTGATAAATGTTTGATTTTTTTCTATATGTCCTATGGACTTTTAATACAAGTACTTCAATCCTTGTCATCTTAAACAAATCAAGTTCTTTTAAATGCATATTCACAAAATCAACAAAAACTATAATAACCTATAAGGATTTATATTCATTGAAATTTCCTCACTGCTTCTTAAAATTAATCTGTATAATGGTTACACAATTACCTTTGCATCATTAACACAAATTTTGAACACAATTAAAATGATTAAGACTGTTTTAGAGCCGGAACACATAAATCGACTATTTGAAATAAAATAAAAATAAAAGTATGTCAGAAAACTTTCCAATCCTTATCCAATAATGAGCATGTTAATAAGCTTATTCTGCTAAACATAGCAATTTCCTTTTTAGTTTAATTTTGTCAATTGAATAATGAAATCAATCCACAAAAACCATAGAAATTATTTATCAATTAAATTTTTTAAAAAAATCATACAAAGTTATAATTATATTGGATACTTTTATGTGAAATATTTTTTCGTTCCATTTAGATTTGAAAAACAAACTTTTTAAAACACTATTTTAATACACATATGATTTACCAACAAACGTTATTTTATACATAATAAATAAAAAATAATGAACAACAGAACATAGTAATATTTCACTTAAAGCAGGCTGAATTTCTTTTCAGATTAAATCGTTTTAAAAGGGATTTTAAAACACAGAACTAAATTTAATAGTATGATATTTGAAGCTAAAATACTGCAAATTCATGGAATATACCTGTTATGTAAGCATTGTAACAAAGTAAAGTTTCTTGCATTATAAAATATTTTATTTTCATCATAATCAAGCACCATTTTATCAATAATTCTAATATCATAAATGCGATGCTTCTATTCTGGTAGCTTAGTAAATATTGTTGTGACAATTTTTTATCTCGGATATCAGAAATCCAAGCCCCCAAATGTTTTATTCTGAATTAAAAAATTGTCTGTGAATAGCACATAGCAGTATATATGTAAAAGCAGTTTATTTTTAACATTTCAGAACAAGTAAAACATCATTTAAATATATTCGGGTCATAAAACAGCTTCTTTCTTTCGCAAAAAAACGATAAACTGAAAGAAACATCATTGAAGAAATCGAAATGAGAAAAGAAAATGTTTGTGGAATCGATTTTTAACTTAAGTAATGTTTGAGGGAACTGAATATTAGGCTGTATTATTTATTTTTAGAAAACTAATGCTCGAGTTGTATTTTTGTTTTCAAATGTTTTAAACTACTACGATAACAACAGCAAAGATTAAAGAAAAATTATTTTATTTTTAAACTTATTTTATAATTACTTATAAAATTGAAAATTAAAACGTAAAATTGAAATAAGTAATACTTACTTATAAATGTAAAAATTTTATTGCAAAGTTGAAATAAATAACATCAAATTTAATCAGTCTATTTCTTTAACACAACAACACTTCTTTAATAGCAATAGAACTTCTTCATAGCAACACTTAATCTCATTTTTAATTCAAGAGCAAATTAATCTCTCCTCTTCTTTTTCTTTCTCTTAATGATTAAGTTTATTTTTTCCAAAAATATACCTTAATTCTTTATCGTTAAGTCTTAAAAGCAAATAATAAGAAAAACTGTGTCTTTAAATATGTACATTTGTAAAAAGATAAACAATTAGTATTAAATGAAATAATCTGCTACATTAATTAAAAAATATAAAAAACTTCAAGAGAAGAAACAAATGACATTTGAAAATAGAGAATTATTTTACAAATTTAACTATATAGATAAGTATTTAAACATCAAAGATATTGAATGAATGGAGTCAGTAAATAACACATAATATATTGAGTTCTGTTATTAGATTTAGTGCTGATAAATTAATACCAAACTAAGAAGCATTCACACACACATAAGCACACATAAGTATTTTCAACACAAGAATAATTTCAGTGAAAGTAAATTTCATTTGAAAATATAATTTTCCCAATTACTTTAATTATATTTATGTAAAGGGATTACAACGAAATCAGGAAAATCTGAAAATCAAGTTATTTGATAAAAGGATTACTGTCATCGGAACATTTATTGCAATGATAGAAATAGGATAGATAATGAATATCATTTTAATATATCGTATTTGAATTCAATGAAATAATAAAGTATTATGAGACATGCAATATTTTCTGTATTATATTAAATACTCTTTTCTTATCAGACATATGTTAAAATTTATATTTATTTTGATAATTCAGTAATTTGCTTATTAATAAATTATTAGTAAACTTAGTAAACTGAGTGTTTTAGGTTTCAATGTGATAAGTGTCTAAATAAATGTGTGAAAAACAGTTTTTAAAGCAATCTGAAATACACTTTATGATCGTTAAATAAAAGTATTTAAATATGGTTTTTTTTATCAATCCCAAATTTATTTTTTATTTCAATCCAAATTTATTTGATTAATTAAAAAACGCCATGAACAATTTATACATGTAATATTAAATTTATACGTACAGACACAAAAAACTATATATATATATATATATATATATATATATATATATATATATATATATATATAGCAATCACTTCTCGTTTTAAAGTAAACTGAACTTAATTGCTTATTTGAAAACTCATGCTTTAGTATTTTAATCCTTTATCGTTTTCTGTACTCTCTTAACAGACTCGCATTATTCTTTACCTAAAGCACATTTAATACGAAATAGCTTGCATAAGATTCATAACACCTGTGAATTTCCCATCTATGCTAAAGATGGATAATTTCATCTAAATTATTAAATAAAATGTTATTTGGAATTTTTCCAAGCCTCATATTTCCAATCGATTTTAAACCTTCTTCATTATTACGTTATAAATTCCGAATTAAATAGAAATGTTTTATTTCTATTAGACAGACAATAATAAAAACTGTTAACGAAGAATGGTATAATAACAGTTTACTAATAAATTCATTAACAATCACTTTTTTGTGGAATAAAATTACCCGATTAAATTATGAAATATTCTTTTGAGATTAGTTTGTGAAGATTCAGCTGTTCAATCACTTCATAAATATTTCCTTTCACGATTAATCCTAACAATACATAACTATTACTGCTTCTTTTTGAAGACTGCATTTGTCGTAAATAAGAACTTAGAATCAAAATTCTTTCGAATATATTATCAATATTTTTTATCCATACTATATAACTTATAAATGATGTTTTCTTTCATAAACCATGGTTTGTTGAACTAAGCCACAAGAACAATCATATTTTAAAATCAATTTTTTTTTCAAATAAAGATTTAAAGTAATTAAATAATAAAATAGCATTTTTTAGCAAATATTTGATGTTATTATTTGACAAATATTAGATATATGTCAGATTTTTAATTTTCCTTACTTCATGATCATCAATTTACCTATTGACCACTTTTTTATATTTCTAACACACAACCTATAACCACTTAACAAAACTTTTTATGCAATTTTGGAAAAGTTCTATTGATTTTATTGAGCATTATTCTTGAAACTTTTGAATATTGGTTAATTTGTCAATATGTTTGAATTCTAAATAATTATGCACCAACTGTTTCTACTTGATTCATATTTTTATGATAAAAGATCTCTCAATCTCCATAATTATTCAAAAGTATGCACATTCAAACTGTGCGCAAGCATAAAACAAATTTTTTATTTGAGCTTATTTCCAAAGATCATTTTACATCAACAGTCTAGATAAATCACATAAATAGGAAAATAAGAATGACTCTCTTCCATCATCAGATCATGAAATAATCACAGACTGGAATTCTCTTCACGAGTATGCTTACGTCAACTTAATCTTTTGTTATTTCATTCGGAATTCTCTCTTTACCCATCGAATGGCAAGTCATCGAACTCGTTCTTCGTAAGTATTCTTTGCCTTCTTGTAAACTTCAGAAAAATAAAAATTTTGATGTATTTATTTAGATCGAATAGTTTTCAGCCTGTGATTCTCATATATATTTCTGTGCATACAAAGAGAACTATTCGAATTATTACATTAATAAAGGCAGAAAAAAATACCCGAAGAACTGAATTATGCAACTTTGAATTCAAATTATGTATCTATAAACTGAAACAAAAGTCAAGATACAAATTGAGATATGATATTAAATTTATATAAGTAAAACATTTTTATTATTACTTATTAACAGTAAAAATTATTAATAGCGAAGCAATTATCAATCGATTTTCTAAGGAAATGTTTCAAAGCCAATATTCATTATTTTTAAAAAAAATTGGATACTAAAACTTAAAAGCTAATCCAAATTATGAAATTGAATAATGATAATTTATATAAATTATATTTATTTGAAATATAAATCATTTATATAATAAGGTACCTTACTTTTATATATGATAATGAAAACCGTATTATATTTCATATACATATTTAATTGTATGTTCTAAATGAATAAACTGCAGTTGGATATTTATTTGATTGAATTAAAAAAGTCTTTTAAAAAGAATTAATCATTTAAAATATTTTGTACTATTCTTTACATAAAGTTCCGTGTGTCAAATTTATAAATTAAGCTTCGTATTTAAAAGTCTGGGTAATTTAAAGATTGAGAGAGGAACGAATACCAATGTATATGCAACCGCAACCACGAGGTACATTTAGCGTTTGCTTGGGGTGCCATTTGTAATTACAATTTAGGAAGTAAAATTTTAATAATAGAATATACCAAATTCAATTTCTCATTCTAGTATGCTTTTTAAATAAATAGATATCTTTTTATCGTTTAAAGTTTGGATATTTCCTGATGTGTTACTCATTCTCATACTTATGAGAAATGATTCTTGCTTTGTTTCGATGCATTGCAGGATTCATTTTTAAATAAAGATGACAACAATATTCAGTAGAATATTTAAATTTATATTTAAGGATTTACCAATGAACGAAAGAAAATAGCTCTTTGCCTTGAGGGAAAACCATTAACATTGATATTATGAAACCTGCGAAATTAAAAGACACCTTGAAAGAATATATTCGAATAAAAGGAATAAAAGTTTAAATTATTTTAAAAAATTTAAAGGAGCATACGCAAATAACCTCAAAACAGTTTATTAAATGTCAAATAGAATTGATATAGGAGGAAGTTTAATAAGTTTGAACAATGTTTCTCTCAATATTACAAAAAGAGAAATTTTTTTCTACTACAAAACGTACAATTATGTCTATTAAAGACGTTTTTGATATTGTAAATTAAAAAATTATGCTAATGTTTCAAGATGCTTCCACTGAGTTTGAATTCAGTAAGAAGGCGAATCAGTGAAATGAGCAAAGATGAGAAAAAATATTGTCGATAAAACATGAGATATCATTAGTTTTCAAACTTTATGAAACCATTTATAGAAATTCAATTATGTTAAATGTTTCTATACTGTAGAACATATAAAATTTCTATAAGTCGTTTATCTAAACGCAGCATAGTTTTTGAAAAATATGATGTACCAATATAAAATGTTTAAAGTTTCAATTTGTTAATATTTACATCTTAAAATGCTGTTTATTTATTTAAACTTTTTCTTCATATCATGATTGCAAATGTGATTCAAGGAATATATTTTGTTATAAATTTATAGGGATTTATTTCTCACTTTTTATTTATATTCATGCAATAATATAATGAATTTCGAAAGGTAAAAATGTATTTTTATGAAAATAATTAGAAGTAAATATTTAAAAATTCATGCAAAAGGATTTTAAAATAATTATTTGATATGATAATGAGCATTTATTTCCATAATTTAGGCGTCGAAAGAAATATGTCAATTTTTGGAAGCTTATCTAAATAAAGAAGCTGCAATTTTTGCAGAAATAAGTAGTATATATTTATTATATGACAGAAGTCACAGTTTTTTAATCTGAGAAATATATACAAAGGGAAGGTGAATAGGACATTGTATAGTCCACGCTGCGTATGGCAGGATTTTCATTAATTCAAAGGAAAGGTATTTAATACTTTGGTATAAGTTTTATTTTCATAACAAATTTTGTTTCCATGGCTTCAATAGGACGAAAAAAATATTTTCATCCTTTGAGTCATGTCTGACGCGTTGAAGCAGGAAAATCTATTATAAATATAGCTCTATTCACAACGATCATTAATTCTCGATTCTAGAAATGATTTCCATCAAGCTAAATAACTATCTGAAGTTCTGTGTTCGGTCACTTCTTATAATCAAACTGAATTGAACATCGACTTCATGTGTGACATTTATGTTTTAGACACTGATAAGAAAATTGCGATTCCATAGTACACTAGATAGCCTACTAACACGAGTTTGCTTTCCACTATCTGTTTGAAAAATTAGATCATGATTAAAATGTTTCGCCAGCATGTCATTGGATTATATTTTTTTATTTACAATGGTAGAGTTTCAAGACAACTGAAACATCAAGAACAGAACAATACGAAAAAAGAACAGTGTTAGATAAATCTATAAACTCATGGCTCGTCACCCAATGTTACTTCCAGGTGGAAATGTGTGGAAGAACAAGGCACTTTCACAGGTTCAGGAAATCCATATCCTCCCTACGTTTACGCAAAGATAGTCTGATACGACATTGATGTGGTGCATGTGCTTCTGAAGACAATTATGACCAAACATGAGGCGGAACATTACAAAATATTTCTTTTTTAACCATTGGGATACTGCAAGAATTTCATTAATCTATAGTTTATTTCAATTAATAGAGGTGAATTCCTAGAAACAGTCGGGTCTGAAAGCTTTCTTAGCAATTGACTTGATTGAATTGTATGGGTTGCCATTTTGTGATGTTTGAAGGACAACGCTCCTTTCTTGACCAGAAAGTCAGTGGTTTCATTTCTCTGAACACCATAATGGTCAGGGATTCATTTAAGGACAACCTTTTTGCCTCTACTTGAGAGCCTATAAGGAAGATCGAAGCAGTCGTCAACAACTGAGGAACGCGGGAATCATTTTGTGAGTCAATGCTTGAAGGGCAGCTCTAGAGTCTGATAAAAAGAACTCTAGACGAGGTTGTTGATGTGAAATAGTTTAATGAATTGTGATGATTTCACCTTCGATGGCGGTTGCAAAAGGGCCGATGGGTGTGTATAAAGAAAACAGCTTACTGTAAACACATATACTCGAGTTGATGTGTCACCCATCCTGGAGACATAAGTCTGTACTCACATCCAATATTCTTTCGGGTAGCAGGAATCTACGGTTTCACAAGCTAAAGCTTTTAGCACTTTTCACTTGTGTCACTATTAAGAAATTCTTGTTTAAGTCAAGCTGTAGGGAGAAATTCTTTTTTTCTATAGGCTTACGTTAAGGCATAAACTATTCAATTTCAAAATTGAGGCCTAAACATTGAGATTATCTTGCAAACAACCTGTGCAAAATCATTTTGTGTCATCTAGTTCCGACCAGACTCAAAAAAAATATTTTCCCAGAGAAACAGACTCTCCTGGGTTCTAAGAATCTTCTCCCAGAGCAGTATCGCGCTTTCCTATATAATCACACGTACAGCTCTGATCCATGAACATAGCTGAATACAATCAATATTAGTGATTTTTACAGCCCCTGTGATCAGACGCAGTGCCCAGTTCTGAAAAGTTTCCATTTTCTTAAGAACCATCTTAGAAGAGATTCACAACAGGATACTAAGAGTTATGGAATGAAGGTCTTATAAGTGAAACTTAACGTAGTCCTGGAGCAACCCCATTTAAAACCTGTCAGAATCTTTAAAAGTAAGAGTCTCTTCGAAGCGCGAAGTATTGTATCCTCCACATTTGTTCTCCAAGAAAATTTTCTATCGAGGTTTACGATCAAATATTTAAAATTTTCGGTGGTCGGTATTAAATTGCCTTCGTAGAAGAGAAGTAGCATAAAAGGCTGAGATGAGTAAAGTAGAAAGATTATACGAAGATGCATTGGATTATATATGATTCGGAAAAACTCATACTCAAAGATGATCACAATTCGCCTTGAAAATCGATAACAAAATTAAATAACAAAATTAAAGTAACGATGTGCAACCCATTGGCTGAGTGGTTATCGTTCCTGACTCTTGAGCTGTTGGTCCCGGGTTCGAATCCCGGTTCGGCAAGGATGTTTCTTTTCTTCTCTGTTCTCTTTGTGTTTCTCTGTCCTTTCTTCTGTGATGTTGTATGAATGTGGCCCGCCCTATAAACGGGTTTGTGGTGGTATGGCGCGGGTAACGCTACTCGCCTCCGTGACTTAGTTCACAGGTGCCCGCTGGGTAACGATAAATGAGTAGCAGTTTCTGGCCTTGTTGTGGCATAGGGTTCAGTCACCCTTGTGTGCCCGCCATTTGGAAAAAAATTAACGATGTAAATGAGACCCGGTCCTTACTTATTGGTTATCGGATATAACTTCTTTAACAACATAACAGCAATCGACACCTTCTACTTTGTATCGTATGCATCGACCGAGAATATAAACTCACATAATCTAGTCAGGAACTTTAGTCAAACACCATTCGTTCTAAGGTAAAAACATCGTCATCCGGACAGGGATACCGGTTGAATATTGAATCGATCAACACCAAAAGATGGAATTCTGTCACACCTTTATGGTAATGAGATAAAACTGTAAGATTTTATGCTGCTCATCCGTAATTATACTTGAATATTAGTGAAAAAATAAAATCTTCCATAGAGCTGTTATTATCAAGGAAAAGTGAAGAGTTAGAAATTAAGTACACTATGTGGTCAACGTATTTCTCTCTCATGAACATTGAAAATATTTAGCATACTCTCCACCATGTTGTATTTGCATATTTACTGACTCAAATTCACTTTTAAATACTTGGAAAATGTGCTACAAGAGAAATGGTAATTAAATGATTAAGCAATGGTTAATTATAAATTTTTCAAAAAAAAAAGCATGATCAAATGTTGTACTTTTTGCTCTCATATGAAAAGATGCTTAGGCTTTTTTAATACTTTAAATTCCTTTTTGTTTATAACTTCAATTGAAAGTCAAACTTATGATCAATGAAAATTCATTCTTGTTAGGTTTATTATATGCAAATTTTTCGATTTTATGAAAAAACATTTCCAATTTTCCAAAATGCATTTTGCGTCAATTAAAGTAATGTTTTAAAATAGCATTAAAAATGATTAACTACGTTTGTTTTTGTACATTAATGGTTCTTTCCTTTTTAAAGTAAATAAATAAATTCAAAAATTCTACCTACAAATGTACATATTCTATTTTATGTTATGCTATTTAGTTATAACTCATTATCAAATCGTACATTTGCAATAGTATAATCGATATTATTTCCCCATAACATTTTTTAAAAACCATGTTTCAAATGTGATTTTATCTGCTAATCTAAACATTAACAAAATGAGTAGCAGATTAAAATGAGTGTTATTTTGTCTTTAAGTTTTCAAAGTTTGCTGAGGATCTTACGAAAACATGAAACTTATTAGCTAAATTAGTTTTCTTGAATGAACAGATGCACCTACACTTAGAATAGTCATTACCCAGTTTTGTATCTTAGACTTTTATTTTTAATATCATTCGCTCATATAGCGGTGGGATTTGAAACTTATTTGTAAATTTTACTTTATTGTTTCATTCATTTAGCTTCATAAATTACTATATTTTATTCATTACGATTTTATTGTGGTAAATGGAACAATATTTTAAATATGTCTTAATATATTTCACCTCTACATTACGATGTATTTCACACATTTCTCTTGTTTTTAGTTATTGTAAAGAAGTATGAAAAGACTAATGAATAAATGTTTTAAGTTATTTTTTCAACATTAGTTTTATGTTAAGTTGAGAGTTTGAAGATTCTATGCATTACTCTACAGGGCAAACAATAATAAAATAATTTATTTTATTTAGACATAGTATTTATTTCTCACTAGATCTGAAAAAATGAAAAAGTTAATGATCATTCAATATAAATGTAAGCAAAATAATAAGGGTTATTTAAATATCACTTATTGGAATTATAATTGGAAAATAAACTATAACCTATCGTGTGTTACTCCAATTACTAATAGTTATAGAATTTGCCAAATTTAAGATCAATCAACACTCATAAAATGGTAAAAGAATACAATGTTCTATTTACCGAAGTATTTGTTTATCTGCATGTGTTTTCCAAAATTTCTCCAATTGATTGATTTCAATAAAAAATGTGCTTTGTTATTAAAAATTGCAAATTTTCTTAGCTAAATTATGCACTTTAAGGATATGTATGGGATAATCTATCAACCAATATGCACCCAAGATTGTAAAAGGCACAAGAACTTTTTTTTATAAACTTTTCCATGGCGTTTCGCATAAATATAGCTAAATTTCGTTGATACTGCACTTAATTTCAATCTATAAACCATAGCTTGTCTTTGACCCGCTGCTATGAATCTTATACTTTTAAAAGTTCCCAAAAAAATAAGTCGAACGAGGTTGAACCGTTTGTCTCGGCAGGAAACTGAATACCAAAACTCGGCAGGAACTGATTAATCTGTAATTGATTTGTTTCTGGGAATATGTGGAGGCCATTTACCAAATATGCTATTCTATACATAACCCTGTATTGTATATTTTAAAATCAATAAAAAATAACCCTTACATTATTTATTATAATTCTTACTTTTAAGCCATAACACTATTTCTTATGAGAATTTTAAAATACTTTTTATGTAAGACGACTTTTTGTCCCATATATTTAAAATAATATCGTTAAGGATTTACATTCTATTAATAATTTCATGGCAAAAAAATTAAAAATTTCTTAATATTTATGCATTTATTTATAAGTTAGAATGTACATATATATGTACAAATAAATGTACATTTTCAGTGCCAATTCAAATGCCTTTTCTGTAAGCTGATATTTTATTGATGGAATAATAATAACTCTCAAAAATATGCTGCTTTTACAAAATAAGCTTTCTTTTCTTCTTCATTGCTTTTATAGTAAAATTATGATACTTAGCACACGATTGGCTAATTTGCGAGAGAAGATATTTATTTTTTTATTAAATGAGAATTTTACGCAAAAGAAGAAATAAGAAAATAAATATTTTATATTCATTTGATACGATTGAGTTTTTTCTTTCAAATTTTTTATTTTTATATTGTGTTACTTTTTAAAAATTTCGTAAAGAAAATTCGAAGACAAAAATTATTGATATTTTGATAAACCAAAACATATTGAGAACATTTAATAAAATGTCAATAATTATAACAACGTAGGAAACAAAACAAAATTATATTGGCAAATGAAATATCTCAGTGACAAATAATAATTTAAAGTAATTTTTAAATTATTCCATTAATTTTAAAATAATAAAAATAAATTTTAAAAATGTAATACAAATAAAAGAAAAAATTAATAAAATTTTAAAAAATGATAAAAAGCATCTAAACATGACTACAAAATTACTTATTATTTGGCTTATGGATCCATAATACGAGAGAATAAAAAAAATTTCAAGTCTACAATTTTCCTTTTAACATTTTTCTATTCTTAGATTTTTGAGAATAGCGATATATGAATAAAGAAATTTTAAAAAAAAAATCTTTTCTTGAAAAGAAAATATAAATTTACGCTGAGCTGCTCATAAATAGCTAGTTATTTTAAACAGCAATTGAAGAAAACAAGATGGCCAATTATGATCCTCCTACAATGCAGCATTCATTCTCTCTATTTTGAAAAAAATATACCAAAAAAAAGTAACAAATAGGAAGCTATAAATTACGAGATATCACTTCTCTGAGAATCTAACAAAAATAATCATGTGTTTCCTTTTTTGACTTCTGTTGTACCCTTTTTATTAATTTTATTTTTTATTTTTTTAGTGATTGAGAAAGAAGGATGTAGAATGTTGAAACTAGGCTTTTAGTCTGGATACTATTTCGTGTTCTTAAGCAATTATATTTTTGAATTTAAAGTCACAATGCTTTTTGCATTATTACAATTATTTTATTAAATAGTTTGGGATATCGTACATAACGTCTGGCTGTGTGTTATAATAAACATTTCCAATTTCTCTAAATTATACAACAAAAACATGAAAAAATGTACTGCAATTGAAAAAGTTCGGAATTATTTTTGTGTAAGATTATGGATTAAAAAATAAACTAATGGAGAAATTGCGAATTATATTGCAATAATTGATTATATTGATTTTGAAATATTTCGTTATTTTTTTTTTAATTTCCAATATATGATTATGAATTTATTTTCCACAATATTTTTTTGATAATAACGAAATATTTTTTATAAAAAAATAAGTAATAGAGTTTCTTATTGAATTTTGATTCATAAGTTCGTTATAAAAAGTATTTTAAAGATTATTGGTAAATGCTACTTAAGTATCTGAAACTTACTTAACTGAAACCTTTTTTTCCAAACTATTCATTTTCATTGCATCAATATTTTCCCCCATTTGCTTTTTTACTTTCTTGAATTATTACAGTTTCATATTTTACAAAGTAATAAATAACACAAAATACAAAAATTTACTTTTTTTAAATTAAATTCATGAAAATATTCACTTATTCAAAATATTCAAATAGTCATTTCTAGCTTTATTCAGTGTTTCTGAAATTTAATAAGTTAATCATAACTGAATATTAAAAATTTAATTACATGCAATCATTATCTTATTAATTTTTTAAAAAAAATTATTAATGAAATATTTATTGAATATATCTTTGAAAGGAAGGTATTAAGAACTATCTATGTACCTGTACGGGAACAGGATTGCTGGTGAACCAGATATAATTTTGAATTGTATGGGCTGTATAACCAGCCTCAGATTATCCAGGTTATCAGATGCGACAGGCTAAGATGGCTTGTGCCATGCCTGGAGAAGCCGGGAAAACAACCCCACTAGAATATCAACGTTTAAAAACCCCGAAGTATCCCGTGCCCGTGGAAGACCACCAAACAGATGACTCGTTGACACTAAAAATGACTTCAAGATATGAAAGTTAGGAATTGGCAAAGTGTCGCTCTGGACTGAAAACGGCGTGCTGTAGAGGCAGCAGAGACCTGTAATAGGTTGTTACGCTATTAAAGAAGAAGATTGATTGAATATTAAGAAATAATTGAAAAATTATCGTAAATATTAGACTTTTACTAAACTGTCTGCTCAAATACGTTCCTTTCTGCATGTATTTTAAATTACTTAAAAACATTAAGATTTTCGTTATTTACATAATATTGTAAACTGTAATTAACCTGATGTAAAAAATAATCATGTAAAATGCATCAAAGTATTGTTTTCTTATGTTAATTTATGTTGTGTAAATAGTAAGACATACATAACGATTACTAATTTAGACCGTTGGGAAAAGGAGTCTTCATTTCTTATACGTAGAGCGTTCAAAAAAGATAAACATATCGATTCGGTTGTCGTTAAGAGCAGAAAACGCCTTGATGTGCTCAAATTCATTTCCGATAGGTGATAATGCAACAGTCCTTAGAACTACATTTATTGACTTGGTGAGACCTATATTTAAATATGGGTTTCAGGTCTATTCTTGTGCCTCACCCAGTAACCTCCAAAAGCTAGAGCAAGTGCAATTAAGTGCTGCAAGAGTAATCTCTGGTTTGCGTAGAAGCTGTCCTAATAATATAGTTTTATATGAGACAAATCTTCAGCCTTTGAATTTGCGAAGTGAAATAGCAAATTAATCAATAAATAATTAAAAATACTATAGCAAATTAATCAGCTACGGGAATCAAAATCGCACTTCTGAATACCTGATTAACTGGCAGAATGTTCAAAGGTTAAAAAAAGGATAGTCCCTTTCTCGAGCCGTTTCACTTAATGCAATTAACCATAATGTTAAGCCTCAGTACCTTACTTGTCCCATTAATCCATTATCGGGCCTATCAAATGTTCTTTTTTATCACACAAAGCTTTTTTTTTTGAAGTCACTAAAGACACTGACTGCCCAGATTTATTAAAACAGTTGGCTTTGGAGGTCATAAATAATATTCAACCTAATGATCTCCACATTTATACGGATGGAAGTTGTGATGATAGCCACCACGCAGGCAGTGTAGTTTTTCTTAAATACCCGGATGGAGCTAGAGATTCAAAGTTTTGCAGAAACCCGGATTACTGTTCGGTATTTCGTAGCAAACTTTTGGTTATCCAGACTGGTCTGGACTCAATAAAGGATAAAGCTTCTTTTAGTAATATATGGATTCTCACTGACAGTCGTAACTCCATCCAGTACTTGAGCAATTGGGCTAGTGTAACAGACCATGCTGGGATCCATATTCTTCATATGTTATTTGATCTCTCAGCCTCCCATGATATTCACTTCCAGTGGGTCCAATCTCATGTAGGTTTGTTCGGAAATGAGCGAGCTGACGCACTGGCGAAGGCGGGCTCTTCCTCTTCTGCTTCTACAGATCTGGAACTTACTTACTCAGAACTATATTCTGCTTATAAAAATGTTATTTCAAATACTTGACGGCATCCCCTGCTTATGCTTGGTACTGCCGTAGTCAGCCAGTGCCGTAGGCACCATTGATTTCGTGGGTTCCAGAGCTGACCAGACTGTGATCAGTAGATTTATTAGTGGACCATCGTATGAAGCATTTCCCTGTCTGTAAAAAGTGCAACTCCAACGAGGCTAGTCCTCAACACTTACTTGGGTGTTCTCAATTCTCGATGGAGGAGCTCCTTGGAGACCTCCTCCTTTTTCTTAATTTTTTGAGAGTACATTGGCTGATAGATCTGGTGTAGCTCCGCTATTCCGGATGGCATTCGTAACAACAAGAGAGTTCAAAATTCAATCACAATCTGTTGTGCTACTCGAGCCTCTGCCCATTAAAATTCTCTTTAGTTTGTTAACGAGGGACGTACCTTATTAGCTTTCAGTTCTTGCACATTTTAATGTTATTAGTAAACTTCTAAACATTAAAATGTGCATTTTCTTGCATCGTTCATGTCATAATCAATTTACCTGCATGGAAATAAAAATTAAAACAGAAAATATCAACAAATATTCTAGCAGAATACTGTTAAATATAATTTCCAAATATTATTCTTCAAATTTCTTTATAATAAAGTTACACATTTTTATATAAACTATCTTTTATATGTCTTCCTGCATCTTTTTTATTTAAATGACATTTTTGATATTTTGTCTACCTTCACATATAGCTCCTCTTCCAAACATTTAAATTTCATATTATGATATTAGTTTTATTTAATTGATTCTCTCTTAAATAAACAACAAATATTTTCTAAAAAATGTGAGAAAGAATCGTTTTCTTCATTTTGATATTTTTATAATTTTTATGATAAAATCAAGCGTTTATAATTACAATAATAGTTTATTAAAATTTTAAAATAAATAAAACGGAAAAATTTATGTCGATTTTTCTATCGAATTATGCAATAATCTATTTATAATGTTCTAAATCTCATTTAAAATACAGGAAATTATTTTAAAGAAGAAACATTGCCTTTTATCATTATTTTTTAACATATAAAACATTTGTAAATACTTACAAGTAAATTAACTATGTTTGAAAAAATTTTAAAAATAAATTATTGAATATGCTTTTTTAATGATTTTTTAATTACATCCCATCTAAATGCTGAAGCTTTTAAATTAGAAATAACGTTAGTTTGATTTCAATTTAAATAAAATAACAGAAATTAACTCGTCATAAAAGAATTCAAGTGAAAACTTTATTGAATTTTCTAATTTTTCTGCAATTTAATTATTGATGGTTACTTAAAATTATCGTGTATTAGTAGAGTGGTATGAAATATAATATGGAAAACCAAATTGTATTGAAAGAAAAGGTAAAATCTAATTGTTTTAATAAATATTTAAAATTAATTTGAAATGAATCATCTATTTGAGATAATTATTAGCCTTAGATATTAAATATTTTTGAATTTATTAAATTCAAAATTACATTTCTCAACTTCAGGTTCAAGTATTTTATGGATTATAAAGTCACCTGATATCTTGCTGAATAGTTGATTACTCTAATTGTTTTATTAAATAAATATTCATTAGATTCGCTATGAATTTTTAGTGTTTGACACATGTATTCATTAATTAAATTTATCAAATAATTTTGCGATTGAAAAGATTTCATTCTTTGTTTTAAAGAAATACTTTATATTTTATTTGCTTATAAAAATTCACGAATTTAAAATGCTTTTATTCTTATTCAAAAATTTCCAAATCCACTCAATATTTCATTTGCTAAAAAAATTTCCGATATACGACATTTAATAAAAATTCCATTTTCAAATGATGTGACTGTCACCAGATTCAATAATGCATTCAAGATTTTATATATCTATCTTACATTGCAAAAACCAAACTTCCATACGTCAAGTACGTCTGTCAAATATTCGAAAATTCAAATATGATGTGGGTGTAACATCATTTTTCCTTCAAATATTGAGATAGTAAATAAAATATGAATGCCAATGAAAAGAAATATTTGAATATTTAGAAGCTTAAAATCATATAATTGACTTTCATATCACGAATTTTAAAAGTACAATTTCAGAGTTGTCAATATCATTCCTTTTTTATTCATCTATTTATCAAATGTGAAAGTTGTAAAAGCGCGACGCACAGTACATTTAAAAGTATTCAACATGCATATGTCTTAAAAGTGTATTTAAATAAATTTCAGTACAAATTTTAATTTTGAAGGTATTTGTTGAAAAGTTATCCTCTAATGAGACAAATTGAAAAATTATAACTTTTTTAATTTGAGAACGTATCAGCATATTTAAAAAACAAGTGTCTTCTATTATTTGCAAAATTTGTTAATAAGAAAAATCTGAAAAAACTTCCTTCACGTTACAGAATTTCTTAAGACAAATAAAAGAATAGATGAATTTAACATTTTATCTGTATATCCCAATTACAGATATTTTTTTAAAGAATCGCATTGTCAGTCATACAGATGCTGCTATTTCCATATCTTGCTCCATAAAGGTGTTCTTATTTTTATTAAAGATGCCAGTTAGATGACATTATACATATGGAAGCGTTCATTCCAAACTCTGTTGGCACTGAACTATGAATAGTGTTTGATAGTTTAATGAAACAAAAGAAACTTCATTCAAAAATTTTAAAATCTTTCATTGAAACTTATATAAAGCTTTAAAAAACCTATTGTAGATTGAAATCCAATCGTAAAGTTGGCATAAAATTTATAATAGTTCTTGCAGCTTAAGAAGAAAGAACAGATGTTTACAGAAAAACTATAGAAAAGATTTAAAAAAAGGAAATTTTTAGGGATAAGTGTGCAAGTCGATGTTAATTTAGTTATAAGCAGATATTTTTCCTCACTTGAAACAACTCAGTAAAATACTCATAAGTGATAGAGAAATATATTACTTCAAAAAATAAGATTCTTTTATTTACACCAAAATAAAACTTACAGTAACTATATATTGTCAAAAGGAATTTTCATATGTTCGGATTACTTTTCAAAATAAAGAAAGATAGATAACAACAAATTTCAAGTTTCATTGCATTTCTTATATGAGAATTTCGAAGAAAACTAATTATCTTCTATTCTTGTCATTAAAACAATAGAATTGACACTCAAATCCATTTTCATCTATATGAGTTCATCCTCAAAATTTTAATATGGTTTATATTCAGATATCACTGATTCAATGTCATGATAATTTGATGAGATTAATTCTCCATTGAATATAACTATCCAATAATTAATATAGGAACAGTTGATAGATTGTCTACAGTTTCTAACATGAATACATTATGTAAACATAATGGTCGTCTTCTTTCTACAGAAGATGAAATCTACATATGTCTTTTGTAAATCAAATTCCGAATTCAACATTCCAAGACTTCAAACAACATGGGCAAGAGTAAATTTCCCATCAATATTTCATAAATATTAGTTATAACAGATTTTTATTTATACCAAATTACATTTAGAAATACATCAATAGACATAGAAACAGCTGCAGAGAGACCACGAACTGTATATGTTAACGAGTTAGATTTCCCTGACATAATCTGTCTACAAGAAGACTTGAACTTTGCAATATCTAGATTCCACACGAAAGTGATCTGTCCGAAACCTTCGACATGAAGAAATCAAAACACTCTTTAGGAATTATCACGTAATTCTCTTACAAGGTGAACTACACTCATGTTCATAAATTAAGCATAATTCAGAATCACACAGAAATTAAACTCTAAAATGAAAATTTCCCATGTAGAATTATTACACACATCCTGAAGAATAATATGCAAATTACAAGAAACCACCAATCGCCTAGAGTGTCATCTCCAGGCTTTGGCAACGGTTCTAAGATCCAAATAAGAGTTTACGTTACAGCACAGATCGCCCCCAAATTACAACGCCGAATGAGAACTATTTGGCCGTTACTGCAAAAACAAACAAACGGAGTATAGCGTCAGACCTGTCTCATCAGCTCTCATGAGCTACCGGTACAACAGTTTGAAGGCAGATCGTGTACAGAAATTTGGGCACATTGGTCAATATGCTCGTAACCCAGTCAGTTGTGTTCCACTTACCACAACTCACTGTCGCCTGTGGTTAGTCTGGAGTAGAGAGCATGCATTGTGGACACAGAAACAGTTGTCTTGTGTGATGTTTTCCGACCAGTCCAGGTTTAGCTTTCAGTCTGATTCTCGCCGAACTTTGATATGTAGAGGGCCAGGTACTCGTTACTACCAAGAGAACACCTTTGAGGGACACCGTTATGATGGTGCTGGATTGCTAGTTTGGGAAGGAATTATTCTGGGTTCAAGAACTAATCTGCACGTGCAGAATGTAACCATGACAGGCCACATCTATCGGAAGGTCATTCTATAACAACATGTAAGTTTGTTTCGAGGTGTCATGGGTGCAGAATTTCTGCTTATGGATGACAACGCCCGTCCTCACCGTGCAAACATTGTAGACGAATGCCTTCAATCGGAGAATATCACCCGTATGAAATGGCCAGCATAATCACCGGACTTGAATCCAATAGAGTATGTGTGGGACATGCATGTCCGATGAATTACAGCCCGTCAACCCCCTTCTACCGGTATCTACCGGAACTTCGAAGAGCATTGCTTGATGTGAATGGTGTAATATTCCCCAAGATCATCTCCATAATTTAATACTCAGCATGCCGAGTCGTTGTAGGGACTGCATTCATCGTCTGAGGGGCATACTATGTATTAACCATCATACCAACCATGTTATATTGGTTTTTGTAAATAGGTTCTTTTTTAAAATTTGCTTCAGGAAGTAAAAATTGCAATTTTTATTAATGATGTCAAATATATAGCACCTTTTTTACTCTTTATCTTTTGTTTTATAAATGGACTTTGCAAATAAGTTGCTAGAGTCTTCACATGGCTACATCATAGTTGTCCAAATGAAATTGTGAATTATGAAAGTAATTTGTCACCTCTTTCTCAGAGAAAACTTCTGTGCTATACAAAATATTATAACAAGCTAATTAGCTATAACGAAGAAGAAGAACTAGAGAAACACCGCCCCTTTTCCTATGCAAGGGCACAAAATCTCCCTTCTTCGAATGTAAAGGGTAACTCATTGAAATCCCTGGGAGCTGGATTATAACTTGATGGAATATACTTCTATGACGAGCTCCTAACAATTGTGACAAAAAAACTCAGATATTTCGGCTCTCGTTAAACAACTGGCACTTGAAATAATCCATGTTCTTTGAAAATTTATACAGATGGTTGTAAAGATGTGGAGGAGTCTCGTACAGTGGGGTGTATATAAACACAGTCTCCGGAGAACTAGAATTTAAAATAAGAAACCCAAATTATTGTTCTGTGTTTAGATGAGAGCTAATAGCCATTAGAAGAGGTTTACAGTATGCATTAGAGGTGGAGAATCAATTAAGGGATATTTGGATATTGACTGGCAGTCGTGCTTCAATCCAGCATCTTTTAAATTGGAACACTGCTGCAGATCAAACTATCCTGGACATGCTAAATCTTCTTGAGAGACTGTCACCCGGACAAAGGGTGCATTTCCAATGTATCTCTTCACACGTGGGATTAGAGGGGAATGAAAGAGCGGATTTCTTGGCCAGATCAATGTCAGAGGAGGGAGTAAACCCAGGAGGAGAGCTCACATCTAGTGAGATTTCTTCCATGGTAAAAACTGAATTCAATAAGCTTATGAAAATTCCTCCCAATCATCCATGGTACTTCGCCGAAAGACCAGGTGAGACCTTCAATCTTAGACCAAGATCTTATCAAACTGCCTTTTCCTGAGTGGGCACATGAAAGGAATCACCTCTCAGCAGGGACAAAGGACATTTCCAGACTGTCCTTGACGTTCCATCAATATGCCTTTCCCTGAACATATCTTAACCTGCCTAATTTTAAAAAAGACGATGTCCTTTGGGACTCATCACACTTTTAGACATTTTAGATATTTTTGGTTTTATGGGGGTTGTCTAGCCTAGCTAGACAACCTGAGATATGTAACAACAACAACACAAATAAGTCACATTTGTGTTACTTCTGTCTCTTTCTTTGCCTGAACTTGAATTATCCTTAATTTATGCACACGAGTGTATATAATCAATAGCTAAGGAGAATGAGTATTTAGGACAAAAATTTTATAAATTTTTAAACACTAATAATTAACCAGACCCTAATTATTTTTATTGTTATTTTGTCTGCTTATATCAATATATTTGATTAGTTAGATTTCGCTTATTTTTATGTCAGTTTTATTGAGATTACAGCCCTTTCTCTGTATTGGAGCAATATACACCAATTTGTAAATATATTTTGTCCTTTCAATAAATGTACTAGATCTATAGTACAGAATATTTATTGTGAGGACAAAAAAGCTTGTAATTAGATTGTTTATTTATAACAATGACTAAAAAAATATTTGCTTTTCATTATTGACAGTTATAAAAATAAAAGTAAAAATGCTACACGTTTATTTCATACAAAAAAAGATAACTGTCATCAATAGAAATGGCGCTATAAATTATAGTAAATGATGGTTAATACAAAGCGATATACTTATAAGAACGATTATAAAATATACTCAGTGTGTTCTGCGATCACGGTAGGATATAATGTTAGCAATAATATGTCGATATACGAGCAAAGAGTATGCAGATTTTCTCTTGAGTTAACAATAATTCCCTGCCAATTATTTGCCATAGTTCGACTTTAGAGCGCAGTTATGGCAACATACGCAAGCAGTAAAGCCTAATTATGTAACATTTAACTTAAGCGTATTTCTAATGAGACTAGCACCCAAGAAATCATCTATATATTTTAAGGGACTTGTTGTCCTATACATTCCATGGTATATCTTGTGTTATCCATGGGATAAATAGCATTTATCATTTTTGGAAAGAAGAGTAATGTTGATGGGTGAAGCAAGTCATCCACATAATATTCGTCTTTCACAAGCTATGACAGTGATTTGCTTACATTCCACAGTTATAGTCAGATTGAACTAGTCATAAATTTACCAAGTGCTCGATGACTTTCAGTATTTAAAAATATGTCAGTTGTTTGGAAACA
Source organism: Latrodectus hesperus (assembly GCA_037975125.1). Classification (NCBI taxonomy): domain Eukaryota; kingdom Metazoa; phylum Arthropoda; class Arachnida; order Araneae; family Theridiidae; genus Latrodectus; species Latrodectus hesperus. The sequence continues at coordinate 47,597,870 of CM075853.1, forward strand.
CGTTATGCATTGAATCATGGCTCTAACATAACACCTTTGTAAACTTAGGTACCAATATTTGTTTGCTTAGTAGTATTTTTCTTAATAGACAACAGGCACATGTATCAATGATTAGCCAGATTGATATGAGAACATTAATAGTGTTCAATAATAATTTAAAAATATGAGCTCCAGTTGCTTACTAGCTTCACACTTCTTCCGGTTCAGATCAGCAAAGTCATTATTTGCTATTAGCAGTGATTGGGAAGTTGACTACATTCCTCCTTAATGGTTGCTGGAGTTCCATGGGTTGGGGACGTGTCCACGTTAACATGTGACATCCAAAGTCTTTCCACTGGTATGGTGTGAATGTGGAGAGGAGGAAGACAACTCAGGTGTAACCTCGTCACCTGACCGTGGTTCAAATCTGTGAGGTGCTTGATGATGAGTGAACATTTGAAATCCATTAACTTTAAGGTACAGTCCGAGCTCGCTGCACTGCTATGTATATATGAATCTGAAAATGTGTAATGAAGTCAAATACAAGTCAAAGAAAGTGATATCATTGTTCACAATAATTTGATCCTTTTGAATATGACCTAATAAATACAGAATGCTATGTAAACAAAATATAAAAAGAAAATCAAATTATCAGATTAATAAAAAATACGATTTCATTATAAGTAAAATGCATTTTAATATCAAATTAAAGATTTTAGTTAGTATTATTTCAAAGAAATTCATAATTTAATCAGGCATAAAAAAGAATAAAAAGTCAAATTTTTTCAAAAAGTAAAAAAATTTTTCTAAAACTCAAAATTAAAATTCAAAGCAAAAAATAATATATCTAAATAATTTTTAGTAGAAAGTTTTTACTTTACGTGTCAAAAATGATGAAATAGTTTAAAAAATTCAGAAAAACTTCTTACTCTGCTTGAGTTAGTAACATAAAAAATTTTTAAAAAACTAGGGGGATTGCTGAAAAAAATTTATTTAAATTTTTTTATTAATTTAATTAAAAATGATAGAAAAATATAAGATTTCTTAAAATTCTTAAGAAATTTACACATCAAAAATATGAACTTAATTTTTACAAACAATTTTGCCATTATATTGATATGGCAGTAACTATGATCTCTTCATACCAAGACTTTTTGATGTTGAAATCAATGTAGCTTCGAAGGTGAAGTATCTGGGTATTTATTAGACCAAAACCTCACCTGGAATAAGCACATTGATGATAAAATTAACCGAGCAAAGAAAAGCATTATGATTTGCAGGCTGAATGTTTGGTAAAAACTGGGGTCTACATCCAAAACTAATGATTTGGATGTACACAGCTATTGTCTGGCCCATTTTCACATATGCCTGTGTAATCTGGTGGCGTAAGGTGGAACAAAAGACTGTGACTGACAGACTAGGAGGTCCACAAAGACTAGCCTGTCTCTGCATCACAGGAGCAATGTCCACCGCACCAACCAGAGCATTGGAAGTTATGTTGGATCTGACTCCTTAGACTCCTTAGACATCTTCATCTGCAGCATTGCCAGAATGACTGCATACAGAATGAAGTTACAAAACCAATGGTAACGACCAGCCTGTTGCCAATAGGGCACAGGGGTATTACTGGGAAAATTCAAGATCCTACTTTCCTGATGCCCTCGGACATCATGGAAAAGTCATACATGTCTGAATGGACATTTGAAATAGTTTTTCCAACTAGAGACGAATGGGACAACAACATGTTCAAAACTAAAACAGGAGATCTAATTTGGTACGCAGATGGATCACTGAAAAACAGCCTCTCAGGACTGGGAGTATGTGGCGTGTCACCAAGAACCAGCCTATCTGTAAACCTTTGAGCGATACGCTACGGTCTTCCAGGCAGATGTTTTGGGTATTATCCACTATTTGCGACTAAATATGAGGAAGGACTACCACGGTAAGCGGATTCTCATTTTTAGTGACAGTCAAGCCGCTTTAAAAGCTCTCAATTCTTTCGAAATCAAATCTAAAATGATTTTGGAATGCAGAAACATTTTTACAGAACTAGCCAACTAGAAACAAGGTGATCCTTGTATGGGTGCCAGGGCACAAAGGTATCGAAGGTAATTAAAGGGTTGATGAACTTGCTAAACAAGGATAGTCTTTCCCATCGGTGCAGAACCTTTTAGTGGGATCAATTTGAAGCCTGCAAAAACCAATGTTCTTAGATGGGAAAAACAGAAGATGTATGAAGCTTGGCTCAACACTCCTGGTCAAACCCACGCTAAAATTATGATCTGTGGATCATCAGCGAGAATTGCCTCTGAAATTCTAAGATGCTCTAGGCAGAAGATACGTTTAATCGTAGGCTTCATAACTGGGCACTGCTATTTCAGAAAACACCTCCATAAAATGGGACTGTTTCAGGAAGACCCTATCTGCAGGAAATGTAATATGCAAAGGAAACGGCAAAGCATATCATTTACGAACGCGAGGTCCTTGCCCTCTCTAGATTAACTTCTTTAGGCATCATCCATGCTAGAAAGTTACACCTAGTTTCCATTAAAGGGTTCTAGGACTTCATTAATAAAGTGGGTGACCCGAGCAACTGGAACTAGGAAACATTGGGTTTGGAATTAACAGTACAAAATGCTGATAAAAGCAGAGGTGCCCAATGACATACAAACCCAACTCTAAGAAGAAGAAGAACTATGATCTCGATGGGAAAATCTTTGAAGTGACAATAAAAATAAATCTTTTTTGTTATAGAGTAATAATCATACGTAAACGTAAAATGAGAGAGAAGTTCCACCTTTCTATCTACTGAATATAAAAAATAAGTATTATATGCTTTTTAATAATGAATTTAAGTGGTGATTGAGAGATTTACTTTTAAAATTATATTTTGTTGTTCTTCAAGTCATGTCTCCAGACACACAGGGTTTATTAATAGAAAAATTCTATATTTTATGCATATCAAATTCATAATTTCTTACAGTTCATTATTTTCCTTTAAAATAAATTTTGAAAAGTATTAAATTTTCTTAAAAATTATTTAATAAAAAATAAGAAACCAATTTTTCAAACGAAAAGTGGAAGCTCATAATTTTGGTCTAGACAATAATTTATTCAGCATTAAATGTATATAGTAGCAAAGTATTCTAACCACGTTTCATTTGGTGTGAACTTAATAAGTACCTGAAAAACGCACTTATCTTGTAATATTCAGAGTTTAAAATGTTTGTTTTCAATTATCACTTGAATCCAAGAGTTGTTGATTTTAAATGTTTTTAATCCTTTTTTACCTGCAAAATATTCGATAATAAATATTTTAAATAAAATTTAATTAAAAGAACATAATAAGCTCAAACAAATCAAAATTCGCTTTCACTGTCGTAGCTTTCATAAAACCCCAATAAATAAATGCATCATCTAGAAAGAAAAATGATAAATTGAATTATGATTTATCTGAAAATGTATTATAAAACTCTTACACAAAAAACTACTTTGTAATTAATTTCTTATATTTCGAAGGGAATATTTTTTTTTGGGTGTAAGGTTTAGATATGTCTGGAATATATAGTTTCGATTTAATGAAGAATTAGTATCTGCGTGAATACAATTTTAACATAAAACTTCTAATTTCTAAATAAATTTCTTCATAAAAATTTGTAACATGATTTCATTTAATATTGAGAGTATCGCGAAATGAAATAACATCTTACATCATTAATCATTTTATTGAAAATTCATTTTCCAACTTGAATTTTTCTAAAATTTTATTTTAAAATTATCATTAAAAATAAATAATTATATTTTAATTCAAGAATATTTGGGGCTGTAAATATTTCAATTTGCTTACAAAAAAATGACACTCTTCTTTTTGAGTTTACATTTTAACAAGCAAACAGAATACATAAATAAAAAACATAAATAAAAAATTATAACACGATTCAAATAATTATGGTTAGTTATTACATAAAACTTTCATTAAAAGCAGGATAAAATGAGTAGTCAGGATGACATAAAAAACAAAACAGGAGGTTCTGTGGTGAACTGAATCAAACATACACGGAACAAAACATTTTGTTCAACTACTATCAGTGTGTATCTGAACATGATTGTTTTAAACCATAAAAATACAATATATTTTTAGATTAAAACAATTTCTGTCCAAATCTAAACATTTATTATTTTTTCTACACTGGTTGCATCAATGTCTCTGCGAACTACTAGATGAGATTTTAGATCTACCTCTTTTTCTTAGTGGAGACTACTGACTTTTACTTACTGAATTTAGGCAAAACTGGAGGGATGAAATATGATGAATACCTACTGCAGTTGTAGGAGTTTCAAGACGAGCAACTTCATACGTAACTGGAGAATACTTGGCTAGTATAATGTAAGGACCATCATGTTTTGGTATAAATTAGGTGGGTTTTTTTCTTTTTTATCTCTAACGGGATGAGAAGTAAATTATACATGATTAAATGGAGTGTTCTGAATTCCTTGTCTTCATTTGCCTGAGTAGAATTTTCTTTGGTCTTCTTTTTGTTGAACAACAAGCTTAATTTCGTTAGAAAGTTTTCCAAATCCCAGTATGATAGGCGTAATTTTAAGAACAAAGGTATCACTATTTACAATAGCTCAGAAGTTAGGGCAAACATTATCAACAATTCTTTTCTGAATTGAAGAAAGAAGCCGTCTTACCTGTGGTTTTACATTTTACAAATCCCGTTTAGTAATATCGATAAATTTGTTCACATTTTTTTACTTACTGTTCTCCAAAACTTAACAGAAATTTAACTAAATTTATTGTTAAGTAATGAATAAATTTTTAATTGGTTTGTAAATGCTTTTAATTGTTTGAAACATTTAATTCAAAAATAACTTTATGAATTTCTTTCAATGTGTCTCTTTTTCAAGTAAATGATAAAAAGCTTTCTAAATATATATAATTTGGTAACTTTCATTTTTTTAAATTTAAAAAATAGATGGAATAAGTTTGTACCAGTTTTAACTTAAATTATTTAATTGGTTTCTATTTAATTACTTTTTAACTAATTCTAGGCACATTTATAAAAATTGCTACATTTTTTAAAGGGTATAATTTTTTAAATGTTCAGTAAGGAAGAAAACCTTAGATTGAAAGCCCTATTTTTTTCCCAATTTTTTAATTACAAGATCTTTTAATCTCTTAATTCCCATTTAATTTAATTAGAAGCCCATAAATAACTATCTGGCTTGTAATCAAAATTTATATCGCTTAACAAATAGAGAAATCACTCATTATCCAAAAATAAAGGCATATTATAGTTTTTATAAATGTATGTTACTTTGAGTACATATTAAGGTATCGGAAATTGCAGGCATTCAATTTTTCAAGTCCTCCAATTATCAAAAATATTTCAAACCTAGAAAGAATCACATTTACTTAAATTTGATTCTTTATTTACGTTACATGCAATGTGATAAGTGAATTTCTTTGATAAGTTTAGGTTTCTGGTTTTCAGTTCAATTTGTTTGCATGTTTCAATCATTTTGCATTTAAATAAATTCAACCTTGACAACTAAGTTTTGAGATATTTACACACACACACATGCGCACACATGCACACACACACACACACACACACACACACACATATATATATATATATATATATATATATATATATATATATATATATATATATATATATATATATATATATATATAATGATATTATGCATTTGTTCTAACTCTTCTTATAAACGTGATTTTTCCGTTTGATAGGAGCCTCAAATTATAATAAACAAGACGATTAGTCATAGACTTATGACTAAATTAAGTATGTATTTTATGAGAAATCAAAACACACACAAGTGCACTTAGATAATTTATTTTTAAAATAACTTTCCAACATGTAAGGTGTTAAAAGACTTGATTTTTTGGTCCTTTTTTTGCTTGATTCATTTGTAATGATTCTTCTCTGTGAGACATTTGGAAAAGTAAATTGACATAAAAAGTATTCCATTGTAATAGCCTTATTATTTTTAATGTTGTGAAATTAAAGCCATTGTAATACCTCATTTACATTTTATAAAATTATATATTAAAGGAGCTCATAATGGAAAATTAGAAAGCAAGTTAACTATGCATATCTCACCGAAATGTTATATCATTTTTACTTACACTTGAAAAATGTGATATTCTTTAAATGATTTATTTGGATTTCGTTGTTCTACTTTGTGCAGATTGGTTCTGATTCATTCGAGCAAAATTATGATTCCTTTTGACTGTATATGTTCTGGACATTTTATTTTCTGAAATACTTTTAGTTTTCAAAATATTAAAGACAGATTTCTCAAAATTGTGGCATAAATTGTCCATATGACCTGGTTGAGAGAAAAAAATGAACTTAAAAATAAAGTTTACATATTTAAAATATTTAAAGATTGCATACATCATACTTAAAATATTTCAATTTATTTGTAAATAGGGATAAATACTAATTTTAATACTTTTAAGTTATTTATAATTTGTTTATCCTATTGATGTCATATGTTAATTTTAACTTGCAACTCCATTAATATCCAGAGACAAAATTTGAAGAACTAATTAAGTAATCTGAATAAATTTAGTCTTGCATATATTTTATAAATTTAATGATTAAATCAAAGAAAAATCACTGTATTTCAAAATCATATATGAAATGTTACGGTTAATTGAGGACAGATAAATCCTTCCAGAATTTCATCATCCTTTATTAATCAAAACAAATCAGCAATAACAAATTTCCAATGAATGCCACGTTATAAGGAAATATGGGTACATAAATTCTGTGTTGAAGCATTTGAGAATCTATCATCTTTAATATGTAATATTATTTTCATAATTCGTTAAGCAAAAAGAAATTTAGAACACATATAAAAGAGCGTAAAGGTAAATATGAGAAAAAAGTAATTAGAGCATGCCAAAATTCTTAATTATTAAGTTCATGATTTGGGCAAATTTCGCTGAATGAAGTATATTTTGGTTATTTTTTAGATCGCACAAAAGCTGTTCAGTGAATTCTTAGAGAGATGATCTAGGAAACAATTCTAAAAGAAAATTTATTCTCTCAGCCGAAAGAACAGTATTTAAATATTTTTATTGGAGTCCTGATAATGACATTGTTCCATCGTTTAGCAACAGAAGATTTTGCTACCTTAGATAGATTTCAAAAGACTCTGTCATAGATATGGAGTTTCTTAGTTCATGCAAAACTTGGTTGAAAATTGCCCAAGAGGAAAAAATAAACTGGGACTTGCTAAAATATAGTAAAGAAAAAGAGAATCGGAATTTAAAGCAAATAGAGTCAATCTTAGAAGTCATTTTAGAGAAGTTAATAATAGAAGCGCAATATCTTTCATAATATCTCTTTATAAACAAACCAACCTCATTTTATTTATATTTCCAATATGAAATTTAATGCAACTATTTAATCATTCAATTTCTTTTTTCTGCTAAAAACGCATTCTTGCTATTCATTTAGATTATATATAATTCGGTATTATATATATATATATATATATATATATATATATTTAATAGTGATGTAATAAATTACCGTTAAAGATAGTTTTTATTTTGCTTGGTTCTGGAAACATTTTATAAATAGTAAATAAATTATTAGCTATCCATGCTTGCATATCACACACAACTTAATTCACATTCATTTTGCAAACTTTATATGAAAAATGTATAATTTCCCAAAATATATTACTATATTAAAATTTTCAAATTTAGAATTTTTAAAATATGGCCTTGAATAACTAAGAGTAAGAATCACATTTTAAATTGGAATTTTAACAATGATAACCAGATATTCTTTGACTAATACATCATCACTTATCAGAAAAATCATCTGTTACAACATTCAATTTATTTTGAAACATTTTAAAGAAACGTTTAAGTACAAATGAAAACTTCTTAAAATAAATGAATAATACTTGCTTGTAATATATCTAGTTTATGATATATATGCTTGCATTAATATAGTCTGTAATATATATGCTTGTAATAATATAGTTTGTAATATATATGTTTGTCTTATCCCGAAAAAAAGATACAAGCATTCTATAATACATTTGTATATAACATGATAAAAAAATGCATTAAGTGAAATTTTTCGGTTAATAACTATTAAAAAACATGCAACAATTTATTATTCTTGTTATTACAAAGATGTGAAATATTAAATGTTGTAAGCTCATGTTTTTTATAGAAACTTTCTAGTATATACATTTTCTTTATAATACATTGATGAATCATAAAAAATATAAAATTTTATTTATGCAAAGATTCTACACACAAATTTTTTATCTAAAATTTCTATTATAATTACATTGAAGAATCGAATCATTTTAATGAATATTGCATTTTAACGTCAAGCAACTTATATACGATGTTCATGTTTGGAGAAATAATAATAATAAATAAAGCCTTGCGTGTTGATTCAAAAGTTTCTTTAATGTCTTATTAAATTTTGTAATAACTGAACGCAAAGACTATTGGGAGATCCGTTGTGCAAGTTAGAAGTAGAATGCTTTTAGATTTTTTATTACTCGCTCTGAAACCGACTCACTCACATTCTTAAAAAATGCTTCGATTTGTTGTGCCTTATCTAATAATACTGCAATTTTTTTTATCGGCACACTGATAAAATAATCTTTCTGATATTTAATTCGCCGTGTCCATTTCTTGACATTGTCAATGAATTAAAATTACTCTGACTCAAGCTCATTTTCAATCAAAATTGAAGCAGGATTTTAAAATAAATTGAGAAATGTGGTTCTACTTTTAAGAAATCAGAAAATTCGTCGAAGTCTAAGTCAATCTATCATTTAAATGTGTTTCTTTAATATAAGTAATGATAATCGACGGTTATTTGTAAAACTAATATCGAGTTTTGTAGAAAAATCTTGCAATTTGGGATATAAAAAATGACTGTTTTGTTTCGGTTTGTATGTGTGAGAGAGAGAGAAATAACACTAAAAACTTTATTTGAACCCTGATTTACGTGTGATAAATCGTGGTTCAAATTAATCAGGCTCATATACAGTGAGTGTAAAAAGTATTCGTACAGTACGACCATTGATTTAAAAGTGATCCGTTCATAAAAATTATTAACATAAATTCCATTTTAATTAATTAGAAATATATAGTAGAACATCTTTTCACTAGTTTCAGGTGAAATTTACACAAAAATAATTTTATACAGGAATAAATATTTACAAAACTGAAACAATCCAACATCTTCTGGTGTAAAAAGTATTCGTACATCAGGCATATATTGGCCAACACAATCGTAAATTACAGCTAATATTTTGTAGGATATCCTTTAGTTCGAATAACTGCCTTGAGTCTCTTTGGCATCGATTCCACCAATTTTGCTGTTATTGAGCTAGATAAGGCGTCCCATTCTTGATTAAGAGCCGATTCCAAATCAGTTTTTTAGAAATATGTCTGGATCTAATATTTTTATCAAGAACGTCCCATAAATTCTCGATAGGGTTGAGGTCCGGTGATTGAGGAGGAAATTTCATGAATTTTGGGGTATTATATAATATCCAGACCCTTGTGTTTAGGGCTATGTGCTTGGGGTCGTTATCATACATGAAAACGTAATCACCATTTAAGTCCATTTTTGTTGCACTAAGTCCTAAAATATTCTGTAAAATGTCAATATAAAGTTGATGATTCATAATGCCTTTAATAAAGACTAATTTGCCCACCCCAGAAGCACTCATACACCCCAAAATAAGTAGACTTCCACTCCCATGTTTCACTGTTGGCACTAAATACTTATGATGCATTTCTGTATTGCGCATTCTCCATACCATTCGTCTCCTGTCCGATCCAAATATGTTGTATTTACTTTCGTCTGTAAAGATAATCTTTTTCCACACATTTGGACTTTTATTAACGTATTAGTTGGCGAAAGACAATCGCACCTCCGATTCTTCTCACTAACAAAGAATTTTCATCTCACAACATGGCCTTCAATTCTGCATGCATTTCGAACAGAACTTACAGACTGCTGTTCTCATGTTCTCTAGGTCTGATGTTAATGTAGGAGCACTTTTTTGGGATCCTTCTTTAATGAATGTACCAGAAACCGTCTGTCAGATGATGTCAATAGACATGGTAGCCTAGTACGAGAACTGTTTTGAACCGTTAGAGTGGCAGCAAACTTTTTTATGATTGACTGCACGGTTGAACGGGGTTAGAAATCAGATTAGAAACCAGATTAGAAATCTTGTTGTACGATTTACCATTTTTACGGAGCTTTAAAATCAGTTCTCTTTCGGAAACACTTGTCTCGTTACTTTTACGACCCATTACAGAATTTCTAGTTTCTCACTACATTAAAATTTCCACTGAAGAACCTTTTAAGTAACTTACAAGATAACGTCAATTAACTACATCTTAATGGCTAAAACAATCACAAAAAATAACTAGAGAAAATTTGCATTTCTTTTAGTGTACGAATACTTTTTACACCTCAAGATGTTGGATTGTTACAGTTTTGTAAATATTTATTCATGTACAAAATTATTTTTGTGTAAATTTCACATTAAACTAGTGAAAATATGTTCTATTATATATTTATTATTAATTAAAATGGAATTTATATTAATAATTTTTATGAACGGATCACTTTTAAATCAATTGTCTTACTGTACGAATACTTTTTACACTCACTGTATTTTATTTCTTCTTTAAATTCAATCAACAAGAAATCCAAGATAGTATCTAATAGGAAAATTGTCCGAAAACATAAGACAGCACACCTTTAGACGAATTATAGGAGCTAAAGAGAAAAATGTCCTCAAAAGCTTTCCAAATGCTACATTTTGAAAAGCATGTAAAACAAGATATAAATGGCAAATCTATAAGATTCAACTTCCCATGAATTAATATTTCATATACTATCAAAATTGCCAAAATTACAGACATATTAGTAAATAATTTTGTGAAATATTATAAGGAATAATGTTGGTTTAAAAATAACATCAATACTTTAAACACATAAATGCTTGTTTATTTCTCTAAAAAATGCTCGCAAACTGAAAAATTCAGAGATTCGTCCCACCATTTTATTATTAAATCATTCACCGTAAAATTATTTTATTAGAACAGTAATTTTTAATAAGAAAGAGAAAGAATTTCATTGAATAACAGAAATAACTCGTATCTTTTCAGCTAACTTAAAACAAAATTTCAGTTTCATTAATTTGTTCCCGAACCCATTCCATCCATGCATACAATTTATAACTACTGTGTTTTAGATTGATTTCTAATTCTTATATAATCTCTAGTATTCAACCCCATAATCAGTAACTCCTGCTGATTTTTTTGAAACATATAATAATTAAAGAAATTAAACACGTATTTCAAATAAAATTACGCTCATTACAAAGATTATTTAATTTCTGTACATGTATACTTACACATTTCCCACTTTTAACTGTTTTCCCTGATTTGGAAACTAACAAATTAATATCCTTAGCATCTCATGAAAGATACAGAAAAACACTATAATTTTCATAGGATTTTGTATTTTAATTCTACTTTCCGTTACATCGCCGTGCATTATATGTCGACAAACAGTACTGTTATGGATTTCTTTTCGTTTTACCCCACTGTTCTCGATTTCTGGAGTAGTAGACAGTACGATTTATTTCGAATTCTTAGCTCTACTAAAAGTGATTGGTGCGAAAATAAACCTAAGTGATACAAATCCACTTCACTTGTAATTTGTTGTATTTCATAAATCTGCTTTAAAACATTATTTTCTTAAAACACAGACTTCAAGCATACAGCATTTCTCCGAAGTGTACGTGAAAAATTGATATCCTTCCGTAAATAAGACTTCCCCATGACTCAATGATAGAATTTTGCTCTTCAGAGCAGGAAGTTCCGGATTCAAAAATGTCTATTATTAAACAACAGAAAAAGGATGTTGTACTAGCGCTTTCTTTACATAAACTCATGTTTGTGAAAATTGCAATACCATGAAGGACTTCTGTGAGTAAGCTGAAATTTTCAGGAAATGCAAAGTAGGGCATGATATACAAATGATTAGAATTTCAGAATTGTAGCGCATGCGTATGTTGAGCAGCTCCCTCTGAACGGAGGATGGATCCGAATAAACAGATGGCTATAGGGTTATCGGTGGTTATCTAATAGTGGTAAGCGTTAGCTCAGTCGTTACTTATGCCTCTTCGACGAAAGAGAGCGAGATTTCAACAACTTACGGAGTTTGAACGGAGAAGAATCATCTGCCTTCGTGAAGCTGGATTGTTTTATCGTGTAATAGCCGCTCGTGAGCAGCCTAACAGCAACACAGTGATGCGTGTTTGGAAGCAGTGGGCGGATTAGTGTCGTACAACTCGGAAATCCGGGAGTGGACCCCGAAATGTGACGTCAGCGCATGATGATAGACTCTTGGTCAGCATGGCACTGACGGACTATACAGCTTCCTCTAAACAATTGGCAGCACAGTGGTCAATAGCTATAGGTGTTTCATTGTGTGCTTCATCAATTCGTAGACGTCTGCTCCAGCGTGAGCTGCGCGCAAGGACTCCTTTATACAGGATCCCCCTCACGCTAAACCATCACCGCCTACGGCTACAATGGTCCTATCAGCATAGGGACTAGCATGCTAATTGGCAGCATGTCGTGTTTTCTGACGAATCCCGCTTTAATTTGTGGTACCATGATGGTCGCATTCGTGTCAGAAGATATGCCGGTGAACGCCACATTCCGGAGTACATTATCGAACACCATAGTGGACGAACACCCTAATTTATGGTCTGGGGTACTATAGCATATCATGGAAGATGTCAATTTCTACGAATTGTGGATAATCTGAACAGCAACCAGTACATCAGTGAAGTTCTGCAGACCCACGCTATTCCCTTCTTTCATGGCTTGCCAAGCGCTGTATTTCAACAGGACAATGCCCGTCCTCATATTGCTGGACTGTTCAATCATTTCTTGCATCGTGGCAAGTACAGCTTCTTTCTTGGCCTGCGCATTCCCCGAATATGTCGCCAATTGAACCTGTGTGGGATTTCGTTGGTCGGCGTCTCACTCGAGATCCTCGTCCTGTTGCTTTTACAAACGAACTTTGGGTATGCATATAAACAATATGGAATGCTCTTCCTCAAGCAGACATTCAAAATTTGTTTGACTCCATGCCACGTCGTGTAGCAGCCCTTAATGCAGACAGTAGTTACTCAAAATACTGATTTCGATCTCTTGTTATTATTTGTTTGCTTTGAAAACTAAATCACTTATTTGTACCACTACTACTCAACTATGTATTAAGTTTCATTCAATTATGACGATCACAAACATGAGTTTATATTGGATGCTTAGATTTTTTCTGGATTTCCTGTCTTGCCACACATAGTTATATTATTTCTGGAAAGACTTCCAGAAAAACAATATGTCTCATGACTTCAAATGACTTAACAACGACTTCCAGCTGTCAAAATACAACACTTGTTAAATTCTAGAGTTGTATTAAAAAGCGTGATGAATAGTTTATTATTATTTTATTAGTATAATCAATATACTTTAAGATTTAGATTTTTAATTATTTATTTATATTCAAGGTGCAAACACGCTTGTTCACAGAAGTTTTTGCAACCTATCCTTTGAATTTAATATTTAGTGTCACCAATAGTAAAAATAAAGTGTCGCAAATCTTGTTTTTTGCCAATTTGTAAACGTTTGAAATTATTTTATGTACTTATATATTTTTTATCTGATTCCATTTTATGTCATAAAGTAAAAATACTATTCCATATTTTTTCAGTTTTGCACTCGGAAATATCGTGGATGACAAAATATTCTATTTTAGATTTTGACATTTCATAAGCTTTCAAGATCACTATTTTTCTCAAGAACTGTATAAAATACTTATTATTTTAAAATACCATAAATGTTGTTCTTAGAAATGTCTTTAAGAATACATTATTAGAAAACGCGGAATTCATGTATATCAGACGGGGAAACTTTATATTTTATTTCATTTTTAATGAAACTAGGAATTTCTTTCATAATTAAATATTAAATCAATTTATATTCAAGCTAATTTAAATTACTTTGATGCATAATATAGATTTTAGCATTGAAAAACATTATTATGATTATTTTTGGAAATAAATTTTTCCTGAATTCTTTCATCTAACTCATGCTATATTTTCTTAATAGCTTTATTATAAACATTCAATTAAAAAAGAAACGAAAACTGTAAGTATTAAAAAACCTGATTATTCAATTTTAAACATAGCTGTAGGTATGTGATGCCAACTACCATAAATTAAATACAAAATCATATTTTATATGAAATTTTATAAATAATTTTGAAATATTTGCATTAAATTATAGATGATTCTCATTTTTTATGTTTTCTGAATGTCTAGACTAACTACCAACAACTAGTGTATGATATTTTTTTACAAAATTAAACAAATGTGAATAACTAATTTATAGTAAATATAATAACTAATTTACTTTTGTAGAAAAATATCTTCATAATCCAAAAAGGGATTATTTTTGTTTTCTAAAAGGGAATTGATTCATAAAATAATAAACTTAAACTTATATATGCGTGTTATGTAATATAAATTACTGCATCCTCTATATATTTTTAAATATTTAAGAAATAGTTCTTCCGTTTTATAAAGACTTTGATGTATTTTAATGGAGAAATCTTTCCCTGTACAAAAATAAAATGTGTGATTATCAATATTTGATAAAAGTCTCATTTCGATGTGATGTAGTTGTCATGAAGTATAATAAAACTTTCATTTCACTTTCGTCTTTCATATATATTGATATTTTGTATGTCAAATCCATCTGTCTTATATCCGGAAATTTCAACGGTTAACATCCTTCCTAGTATAAATATTATGACATGTAGTACATAAAACTCTGTAATTCTGTAAGGACGTAGTATATGAATGACGATAAAAATATAGCAGTTCTTAAATATATTGCTTTCATTAATATGAATAAATATTTTTAGGGAGTTGTATACTGAATTCTGAAGCTTCCGAATAAGTGTACAAATAATTTAAAAAAACTTTTCACTTATGTATATCTTTAAATTATAATCCGCAAGATGGTTTTTAGATGTCTTTCGGATTTCTTTAAGATTTAAATTAGATTCAAATAAAGGAAAATTATCATCTAAATTCTTTATTAATGATGCCGTTATATTTTTTCCCACTAACTTACACGAGTTTTAGATGAATTATATTGAATACAATATATAAATCTGAGAATTATTTATTATTTAAAAGTGAGTTATGGAATAATATAGGTTAAAATTATTTCTTCAAAGCTAAAATATAAGTGTACCGCTTGTCTATAATTAAACTTCCCTTATGAACAATATTCTACAGCGCAAATGAGTTTTTAGTTCCAAAAACTCCATTAGCAGGTGCCTTTTTGGAAAAAACATAAGCTTTAACGTGCTAAACGGAATACAGAATCAATATTAATAATCGAAAACAAAATTATGAGTTATAAAAGGCTAAACTTGGAAAAACTGTCAGTTCTAGGAGAAAAATGTTGAGATTGCATGCTTGAAAAGAAGAGGAAAGTTTATATAAAACAGTTATGGTATAAAATGTGTGTTTGCAGACCATGTCATATTTAAATCGATGATTCCAGATACACTAATGACGGTTTCTTTAGTTGAGCGTAAGTTATGGGTGAAGATGTTTTACAAAAACAAAAGTAATGTTTCTGCTGCAGATCGGAAATTTCATCGTGGAGCCTGGACCAAAGTCTATTAAATGTATCCGGCTCATGATTAAGAGATTTGAAGAAACGTAGAAATTAGGAGTTCAGTTTTGAAGAGTAAGAAAACGTATCACACCGATTGATGTAGACAATTGTTGACAAGCAGTTACAGATATCAGAATTTTGGGGTAGAAGTGCTAATTTAGTTTCTCGACAGACAGGCTATTCTTACAGCACCATCCGAAAAGTACAGAGAAATATAATACACTCCTTCAGATACAAGATCCACCATACTTCGAAACTGCTTGATAGAGACAAATCACAACGTCTCTCACTCACAATCAGTTTTCTCAACAGAATGGTTGTTAATCTGTCATGCCCTTGGAATATTCTGTGGAGCAACAAGATTTATTTCTATCTATATGGGACAATCAACACACGGAATTGCCGCATTTGGGCAAAGGAAAATTTGTGGATCCACACTGCAATTACTCTGAAGTCTCCAAGAGTTACTGTTTGATCTGGATTCTAATGACATTCATCTGTGAGCCATTCTTCTTTGAAGAAATCGGTGAACATGAACCTGTCACATGTTCCGTTATGAGCTGCCGATACCATGGCATGTTGAAGACGTTGATTGTGCTGCAAGTACAGCAAAGGCAGGTTCCTAAAACGACCATTTTAACCCCCTGCACTTCGCAGAGGAATGTGTTATTAGTGGCTTATTTCCTAAACTATGGCCACCACATTCTCCGGTTCTGACTCTGTGTGTTTTCTCGTTATGTAGCATTTAAAACGTCTGGTATACCGCGGAGGTTTTGCGACGCTGTATGTCTTAAAAAACTCCATAACTCTTCATGTGCGTAGTCTCACAACTGATCAGTTACGATGTACTGTTGAGCACACTATCGATCAACTAGGAATTTTGTAGGTGAATGTGGTTAGTAATGGGGAGAAACTCTCCCTATACATCATTCTGGAGACGATTAATAACTGTTGCTTTTGTGTAATTTTGCCCTAATCAAGTCTAATTTCTGCATACTGAAATGTTTTTATTTCTCCCTTACCTTCATTCACTTTGATTTGGAAATAAGGTGATCAGAAACTAGTCAATAAATGCTAATATTGTTTCTGAATTCCTTTTTGGTTGTTTATTAAATTTTATGTTTTCTAAAAAAGTCACCCTCTAATGGACGTTTTGGAACCAAATTGTTTTTTTTTTCCCTCGAAATTCCGTGAGTGCATCTCGTGTATAATCCATACACAAAAGTTTGTTGAATTCTGTTCATCGTTTGCTTTGTAGAAAGTCGTTTATAAGAAAAGTTTAATAATAACCACCCGCAATATACACTAGATACGTATTAAACGTTTCATATCTTGTTATATTTTAGAAACTGTTATTTATTTTTATAAAAAAACTTACTCATTCCTTTTAATATAAAAACAAATGAATACATGAAATAATCATGATAGCAAGACTATGAATTTTTTTTAAATTTTTAAGCTCGTTTTAGTATTTTGTTGACGCTTAAGTAACCTAAAGAATTTTACGTCCAACAAATAGGGAACAGAAGAAAAACTATAGAAACACAAAAATGTCAAACTGAATAAAAGTAATGTCGCTCAACATACCCTCAAACTTTGTCCTTAGCTACAATTTATGTCTAAAATTAAGTGTACTTTGTTCAAAAATCTAAAGAAAAATATCAAAGCCCTCATACTGTTGTTCGTTTAAACTAAATCGATCTGAATGTAATTTGATTAAGTTTCAAGAGATTCTGAATAAAATTTAAATACTGAAATCTTTAACACTTTCATTAAAAATAAAATAACTGATAATAGTAACTAAAACCTGTGTGAGAAGTATTAAATTTTATCTTTAAAAGTATCTATATTTGTTTTCAGTCATCAGTTTGTCATTGCTCATTAGTTCAGTTTATCAGTTTCTTCTCAGCCAATTTATTGCTATCAGTCATCTTATGAATGCATAGTAATACGTTTAATATTTGCAAATGTATTATTAAATATAAGTATTTAAAGAGAAAACTTTGGGTTCGGTTTCAAAAATAATTTTAATTTTTAGGTTTTTATTTTAAAAGTAAACAGCTAAAAATATATAGATAATGAAACCTCTCTCTGCTCTCTCTCTCTCTCTGGTTAAAGAAACTAATTTAACAAACTGGCGATTAAAAATGAGGTTAATTTAATAAGTTGACTCTGATTCATAAAACTGATGATTAAATTTTAAGTTGATTTGACAAACTGATACATAAAAGTGAGCTTAATTTAATAAACTGGTTATTAAAAAATACTTCAGAAGCATAAAAATGAATATTTGCAAATTTATTTATGTATTCATGAAAAAAATGTTTGATATTAACAACAATTATTTCGGAATTCATTTATATGAAAATGGTGATAAAAATAATTTTTTAAGACAAAATCAGGTAGAGATGGTTAGATATGGCTAATACTTTTTCAGTTCTTAGATTTTTTAAAAGGACTTAAAATTATTATTTCGGCTATCAAAAAACTAACCTTGTATTGATGATCATCAGAAAAGTTAGTTGATAAATGATAATTTTCACGATGAAAGGGAACTGCAACTTCAAATTTACTCATCTTTTAAATCAATAGCAATTTGAAGGTTAATGTTTTTTTGTTACTTTCGCCATCGTCTTTTCAGACATGAGACGTCTTGCAGTCCAGTACAATACTGCGATAGCTGCAGAAGGGGTCGAAAATCATCACTGGAACGAACGATTGAAAGAGAGGGGCAACTAAAGAAATGCTCCGCAGTCATAGGTGAGGTGTCACAGAGCATACTAATAAGTGAATTGGCCAGATTGATTTTATATAGATGAGCCAAAAATAGTCATCTCCAGTAATAATTCTAAAACAAGCTACACCTTCTGCCCTAGTAATAAAGAATTCTAAAAGTAATACAGATAGCAAGAAATTGACGAAGGCTGTACCAGATTCATCGTTACCCAGGGTGAACCACGAGGAAGCCTGCCATACTACCTCCGTCTAGTTTAATGTAAATTACTACAAAGAACAAAAAGCTTTATGAAGGGCTCCTATACAAAAGATAAGGGCTGTACAATCATTCAGATACTGTTTTCCCACATCTTTAATGGATTGCTTGTACTGAGTTCATCAATATCCTTCATAATGGTTAATAAAAGTAGACTGGTTAATAAAATTCGCTATTTTTTTATTTATTTTTCATCTATTGTCTATGTTATGCTATTTTCTCTGGCACTACGGTCTAGTCAATTTTTTTTTTTTTTTTTTTTTTTTTGCTATTATTTTATACCTTGATGTATGTTGAATGCCTTGGCTCAGTTTCATTTGATCTTTAAGCTATCGCTCCAAATGCAAAAAACTTACATGAATCCAATCTTTAATTAATTATACAGGAAAAGAAAACGCATCATTTTATTTCTTATGAATTATATGTGCGTACCATACAGAAACGAAATTATCCCCTAATATTTCGGATCAAATATTTCGTTGATTATCCTTAAACTATTCAGTGTTCAATTGTTAAATAACTTTTATCACAGCCTTTTCTGAGAACAGAATATGAGAAATAGTTGGATATTTTTGGTTTAGTATCAATAGTTGTGTCATTTTCAAAAAATTATTAATAATTACTACAAAATCACCCATATTCTATTATTTAAAAGTATTATTCAGAAATTATTTTTTCAAGTATACGTTTACATAATTAATCTTATATATACTTTTTATAAAAATTGATGTAGAAGTATGCAATTCTCTGTGGTTTATGCTAACTTTCTCCATTAACTTCCGCCTTTTCAGCACACGCAAGCTTGTTCCCACGGAGACAGTTTTGATTAATCTTCAAATTTTAAGCAGATACCAGTCGATAATTATTGTTGCGTAACGATTGTCAATTAATATTAAGGCTTATGCCAAACCCATTTCTACTATATACCATTGCATTAAACTTTTAAAATTGTTTAAAAATTATTAATTTTCTACAAATATTATAAATATTTTGGATATATCATCCAAGATTTAGATGTCTCTATTCGTTATGGTGAGTGAAAATCTTACTACTTCCATTTTTAAACACTGATATGATTCGTGTTTTAAATTTTTAAAAAATATTGCGTTTTTATTATTGTTTTTATAAGTTTGCAAATTGTTATCAGTTTTACTTATAAAGAAAAATTGTAATTATTTTTTTCTAATTTATTAAATGCTGTTTTAAATTAGAATGTTTTTTAAAACAAATTCTTCTATTAAGTATTTACTAACAATATTTATGTTAAGTTAACCACAAAATTTAATTTATTTATTAACAATTAAGCAATCAAAACTCCTTCATGCAAAGTTAATGTATCAAAAAGTTATGTTATCGAATAAAGAATTTAAGAATTTTTTGAATAAGAACTTTAAATTATGACTCTTAAGGAAAAATATGCAAAAAAATATTATTCAGCATTACATTAACTTCGAAATTTTGCTAAAAACTTAACTGTTTTGCCCATTAAATTTATTGAATTCAGTAGATTAATTAGAAGAAAAATTGATGACAAACATCGAGCTAAAAATACGGAAGATATTTTGAATAATTTACTACAATATTATTAAAAATGAACTACTTTTAGATTTAATCTGATTTATAAAACAAGTATGTCATTTAAAATTGTACAAAATCAAGTGCAAATGGCTTGTTTTCTACCTTAGGATTAATCCTATTATACCGTCATTCCAAAGAAGTCATGATCAGAAAATTAGTAAATTACACTACTGAAAAACAAGATTCTATTTCAAAAGATAGTCAAAACACATTATTCATTGTAATTTATTTCTTCGAGGTTTCCTAGAAGTTCGTTGTCTGAATAATGATAGCAATTTTATTCTATTATGAAAAAAGTAATATTTTAATCATTGTGTATATCTTTGTATACTCTAAAAAAAGCTGAAATAAAATATTTTTTTCTATTTAAGAAATGTTTAAATGCACGCAAATTTTGATTATTTCCATTTATTCGATATGAATTTTTTGCAATCACAAAAGTTGCCTCAATCAACACACTATTCATATTACATATATATACAATTTTTAAATCCAATTTAAAATTCTATAGCACCCAAATGATTATAAGAATTTTTTCCATTAATTCAATTAGAAACTGAAATATTTATAATGAATCACTTATATAATTTTAGATGTATAGAATGTGTTTGATTTTTTATTGGGTGTTCTGTATTGTAATTATATTGTATTCAGTGGTGTCCAAAATTGTAGATACTTTTTGAATTTTCATATTTTTTTAGTTTTGAGTACTTATAAAAAATTTATTATTTTTAACTTACTTTCAAATTTTTATGTATAAATTTTTTAAAAAAATTTGTAAAAATTAAAAAAAAATTATAATTTAATTAAGAAAAAAGAATTAAAATATTTATATTACAAAAAAAATAAAGCTAGATGTAATAAAATATATCTTACATATAACTGTGTATTTTAAAGTTATATAATTAGTATTAATTAATATAACTTATTTTTTAATAGTTTCAAAGTGTCTTCATTGAGCGAGCTAGTGTGTCTGTTTGAAAAGTTCATCTATTTTAATAGACGCCAAAAAGCAATCATAGCCTTAATAATTTGCATTTTACTCGATGAATGCATTCACTATAAAATTTCTACAGGATTTATGTCAGGGTACTTCCTGTGGCCCGGATAATAAATTTATACCTTTATTTTTAAACTGTTCTTTGCATATTTTTTTCATTTATTAAGAAGCTGAATCCGGCTCAAAAATAAATGGTGCTTTATTGTGGAAGAGATTCCTGATAAAACATATTAATTGTGGTGCCAAGATAGTATCGATGTATTTTTTGCATTCAAAATGCCGATAACTAATTGAATGCGTATCACATCATCTGCACAGATGTATATATTCAAATCAAAACATTTATTGAGTTCTTTGTAGTTGCTTCAGTGTAATCAGGGTGCAGTCGCTCCAATTTTTTCCTGTACGTCTCATGCATTTTTGTCGTCACTATCAAAGTGCAACACTCTAGATTATTTGTGTACACTGATTTTTTTATCACTTTATACATACATAAGAGATGAGAGTGAACCCCGTTCTGTACCAATCGGTTATCGGGTTTAGTCCACTCATCACCATCGTGAGCAAGCAGCGCCTGCCAGGGAATGTTGTCCCCAAACTGTGCCATCACTCAGCATGCTGTTGAAAAGGAAGATCATTTTATACATAGGTTCTCCACATGAGAGATATTGCACTCTTGTGTACATTTACCATTTTCAGGGGGCAGTAGAATACCTAGGAAAAAATTAAAGACGCTGATGTGATACATAAGGACAAGGATAGATAAAATGTATAGTATTTACAATAGTGTTAATATTGAGTGTAAGTCCAATCAACATTTATAAATTGTCTTCAAAAATATGTTTTATTATTGATACTTGATGCAATGAGTCTTATGGATCCTGGTCATAGCAAAAATATATACTTAACTATTTGTTGAGGCGTTTGGGAAAATGAGGGAACATTTTGGAATAAAACTGAAAAAGGCTGAGAAAACCTTAACTTAATATGCGTACTTTTGTCTATTGAATTCGTTTCTTGCGTTGTTTAAAATGTAAATATGGTATTTTCTTCGCAATTTTATCTTTTAATCCAAAACTGATAATCTCGTTATTTTCCTTGAATAAAGTGAAATACCTGTTGCATTAATTGCGCCTCTGACAGCATCTCCTGAAATTCTTTTACCTTTGAGACATTCTTCTTTTTTTATTATTACTATTCTATCGTCAACAGCACTTATCATTTTTTTCGATAGTATCTTAACGTATTTTTCAATGTTTTAAGTTTTTTCTAATGAAAGCACAACTTTCATATGCCGTATAAATTCATTCATCGACTAGCTTGTTTTGCAATTTCAGCATATAAAAGACCATTTTTTCTCAGAATGACAATTCTTTTTTTCAGGTGTCTAATCAATTATTTTTATTAGTGGTACTGTTTTAAGTTATTTGCTTTGAGAGAAAAGGATTGAAATATTCAAAAAAGTATTATATTTTCTTTAACTATTATGCAGCCTTTTGCAAAATAAATTCTAGTAAAATATATTGCCTTTTATCTTCAAAACATACTCTATTACCAATCAAAACGTATTGTAGTTTAGATTCTGGCATTTGATTGGTTCTCGAAACACTAATTGTGAGTACGTTTTGATTAAAATACACTTCAACATTTCTAACAATTTGTTTGTTTTTTAAATTAAAATAAGTATAATTTTTGTTCAATTATATATTTCAATTCAGTAGATATTTCAATTATATATTTTAAATGAATTCTGCACTAGATTAATTTTAATATGATTTATATTGTATTTAATAGAAAATTAATATATTCTCTAAGCACACAAATTTAAGAGCTAAAAATTTCAAAAAATATCCACAATTTCGACCACCACTGTACATATATTAAAAATGATGTATTTATTATCCGTAAATTTACATTTTTGGTATAAAATATTATCTTTATTTTCAACATTAGAATTCTCATATGAAAAATCTGCAGAAAAAACTAAAAATAATTACACGCAGCTGTCAAATGTTTCATTCATAGTAACTAATCGTGAAATACTCTCTTTTAACACTGGGAACTCCTACTCATTGTGTTTTTCGTATTTTTTCTCATTTATCATCTGATAAAATATTCCCTGCCATCTTTTTCTACCATTTCGTAAAGGTAGAACTTTTTAGAAATGTACTTATAACGATAAAGGTCGATTGAATTTTTTGAGATAATTTTTATCAGCCGTTTAACGGAGCTTAGTAGAATTCTCGACGTTAACTTCCTCTTACATATCGATCTTTCCAATGGTAAGTTTGGTTTTAAAATCCATAAAAATATATTATTGTTTCAATGATATGCTATGATACGACTTATTACTTTAGTCTATAAATGACTTTATTTAGATCCCTGCCTTTGTAGAAATTAAATTAATGATTTCAGACGAAATCAAATGCAAAATATATTACTTATGCAACAGAAATACATTTTCTAAAAAAACTGTTCACCCAACTCTGTATTCCTGTAGTCGTTATAAAAATTTTTCAAATGTCATTAAAGTCTCCTAATTTTTAAATAGTCACCCGTAAATATAATTCGTACTATTTTTATTGGCATGAAATTATTCTTTCAAAATAAGACAAATAATTTTTATATAAATCTGAATTTGACTTCTAACTAAGAATGTTCCATAACTTTGTCTATAAACTGCATTTTTAAATTACTTTATTTCTTGCTAATAATTGTTTTATGTTTCTAAGCTTTATATTTAGGTCATATTTGTTTATAAGTGTTGTCATAGTATTTTATTGATTTTAACAATTATGATCTTCTGAAGGAGGAAAGTGACAGGAGATTTCGTTTAAATTCTTACACATAAGTTTAATAACACCTATGATAAAAAAAATGTTACGATAAATTATTCATTGATTTTTACGCAAGTGGTATGAATGAAAATTCTAACTTGGCACAAAGTATCGGATTTTTCCCTATCAAGTCATTAATGTAAGTTTGAAATTTCTGCTCCTACAAACAGATGTAGGCAACTGGATTTCACCGACCATTCGGTAATACTAATTTATTTATTCCATCTAAGCCGATAGTAATCATACAATAAAGGTTTATCTATTTTTCAAACGAATAGAGTAAAATTTTCTTGTTTCAATAAATAGAGTATTGATATTATTCAAGATCATCTAAATAAAATTTTTCTCATCATAGAAAATCATAAATATTTATTCAAAATGATGAATTAATACATGTATGAGATACCGTCAACAAGGAAAATAATGGCGTTAATCAACACGAGTTTTCTGCAACAATAAACAATTAAGCCAAATGCATCGTCAGCTTTGATAAACCTTTTTTTTTGTTTTTTAAGCAAAAATTCAGTTTTAATTTTTCTGCTTTTACATCATATGTGGTATAAATTTTATGTAATTTTTTTACTATTTAAATAAATTTCTTGTTGTCACTAAAATAGTGAATATCAAATATCTTTACATTCAGTTACTTTTTAATGTTAATTGTGCCACAAATTTCATTAATGATATATGTTCTAAAATATAAGTTGCAGTATGTTTTTTTTACATTAAAGATTAACGTTTTGTTATAATTTTCATTGAATATGTACTAGGGAACAACATGAAACGATTTGATATCTATTTGGTTCAATTGATGCCTACTTTCTTGATCGATGAGATTTTACACATATATTAATATGGGCTGTAATTTACATCCATATTAATCTAATAATTGTAATTACTGAAGAATATTAGTTCTTTCAATATTTTTTATAAAAACCACTTACTTGCATACAAATATTCAAAGAGATCTTATGCCAGGTACAATTGATAATAAATAAACAGTATTTTTCATATAATTTAAAAAAACTCAAAACTTCTGTTTTAAATTGAAGAAACATTTCTAAAATTTATTTTTATTATTTTTTTCATTCATGTATTACGTTTATTCAAAGGAAATTTACTCTATTGTTCTGAATAATAAGTATGATATCACGTAGCTAACTGCAAATACTTAAATAAGCATGGTTTCCTTTTTTGATGGCTAAACTTATGTTTATACCAACTCCATACACACACGTCACCTAAGAATGTCTGCACGATCTCCAAATGATATGTTTTCACTATGAATTTTTAAATTTTACTTTTGAAATAATATATTTCTGTCATTATTCAAACTGATGGTCACTCCGTTGAGATTGTTCATATTGAGGATAATATTTCAATAATTGTGCTCAATATTTTATTACGTTCTATCTTCATCCTTTGTCTAGAGCAGCAGAATTGCAATTATCTGAAAGTTTGATGTCTCCAGTCAAAGTATCAAGAAATAATTTAAAGCTTCCGTGAATCGATAATACAAGAACAAATTTATCTTTGCTTTATGTGAACTTATTTGCAAAATGATTTTTTATATAAAGTATTACAGAAAAAGTTGTGATTCCTGTAATGATATATCATCTACAGAGCCCGACTTAGCCTAATTGAGGCCTAGGGCAAAAACTACTTTGGGGACCCTTCTACTTCACAACAACTAACTTTCTATTCGATTGACACTGTAAAATTAACTTTATTTTTTATTTCGGGGCTCCTCTGATGTGTGGGCCCGAATCAACTGCCTTGTATGTTCTTGCTTTAATCAGGCTCTGTTAATCTATAAATCACTAAGGATGGAGAAGAATTTTCGACTTATGAAATTATATATCTTTGCTTGGTGACAAGATATCATTCTTATTAACAAGAGATAGCAGATTCTCAGCCATTGATTTTTTATCTTCTTTATAATGTTGGCTGCACCTAGAAAATACTAATTACTCTACATTGCACCATGATCACAACGTAGTGTAATTACATTTGAATAGCAGGTGTACTTTTGTAATTATATCTGGGACAGCTGGTAAAGTGCACACGTGATGATGGCCCATTATCTATTCATAATCGCAGAGCAATTTGCTTTTTAAAATAGCATGTTTTTCCAAGTTTTGTATTCTTATGTGACTTTTCCTGTTCTTAATATTATGAAATTAATAACAATATCAAAAGAGTTGTTCATATTTTCTCTACCATTCTTCTCGTTACTTAACATTATATTTTGAAAATATAAGCATATAGTTATTCGCTTTACCAGTTTATGCACCGAATATAATATAATATTTATGCACCTAATATCAGACCCCAAAAATGCATTGCTTTTTTTATTTAATTTAAAGGTATTTGATCAAAAAATATATTCCTGACTTACAGTAATATATATACCTTCTGAAGCAACTGTTACGAAAGTATAGCAATAAATTTCCGCAAATAGTAATTTTGAATAGAATTTTCGGTGACATCAAAGATCTAAGTTTGATTATTGGTATTTTTCTTATTCTCAAACATTCATTAAAGAATGTAACCACTTTTTACTCTATATTGTTAATATAAATTCCATAACGATAAAAATCACATGTTTACTTTATAAGAGTTTCTCGCGTTACTTATATATACATACATATATATATATATATATATATATATATATATATATATATATATATATATATATATATATATATATATATATATATATATTTTATTTTATTGATGTGAAACGCTGAGCCATCTATTTCCTGACCGGAAATTAACAAAACCGAATCTGAAACTCTATCAGACTCCAAAACTGCAGCGGAAATTATAAAATATGCCTAAAGGCTGTTAATATTGATTTCTGCACTTGAATTACATTATATGAGCTACTAAATTTTTAGGACAAAATGAAAGTTTAGAAATAAATATGCCTGCTTAAAAGACATAAGTTTAGAAATGAAAGATTTCATTATTTGAGAATGATTCAAAATGAGAGATAAACGAACGAGGTTATAAGTTACAATCAAGAAATTTTTTATCCTTATGTTAAATATAATATCAATTTTTATACTAATAATCAATTAGAGAAATTATAATATTTTTGTTAAAAAAAGAGAAAACATACCAATTTAATAAATGTAAAACCATCAACATCTTTTTCCTTTTTAAACTTTCGTTAATAATCAAGAATCTATCAGAACTGAATGACCCTCGCAATGATAAAAATATAAAAAGTGAAAACAAGAGGAAGTTTTATATCTATACTTTTATATATTACTTTAATATTCACCATAAGTAAATACCAAAATATTTTAAAAACAATATCACATAGAACCAAAATATTAAAAACAAAACCCTCAGAAAACTAAAATACTATTTTCATATTTCTGATATTTATTATTTCTGTGTTCATTCATATATTTCTATGCATTTAAGTTTTGAAAATAAAAAAACTATAATTATTCTAATAACAGTTACATTTTTGTAGTTAGAATAAAAGGAAAATATTAATTAACTGTTTTATTCCTGTAATTGTGTGTCAGTACAAAATATTTAAAAAAAAAAAAAATAAAAATAAACAGCTTAGCAATCATTTGTCTAATTAATTCATAATGTACTATTGTATTTTTCATACAAATCTTTTTTAGTGATCACAGTATATTCCATTTGTGACTAAATTAATCGAAATTGGAATATACTATGATCACTAAAGAAGTTGATTCTGAATTTTTATCTTTTTTAGTTGTTTGGGTGTTTACTTTGAATGCATTTCATAGTAAATAGAAATTGTTCATGTTTTTATAATTAAACCCAAATGATGTGAAAAATCCCAAAAGTTAAATCACTTTGAATTCATCATTGGAAATATGTTACAATATTTAAATGTATGCTTTGCAAAGTTTTGTCTAATTAACCATATTTTAGGCTTAATTTATTTTCACTTTTACTTTTTTTATTTTATGAAGTGTTTATTTAGATTTTCTTTCTTAATAGAGAGAGACAGAATGTAGATATTGCAGGAAATGTTTGTGAGACGTCATTAATTTGAAATCAAACTTTTGGCGGATTTAAAACAACTTTTCTCATCTTCAGGATTTGAATTAAAAATGAAAATCAAATGGGCTTAATGATTGCAACAAAATCTTTAAATAATATTTTTTCCTTAAAAAAGGCATAATTATGTAGATTTTTCTAAAACTTATTAGTTATGTTTATTACTATCACTCTTAATGTTTCTTCAAATTTAATTTGCGTATTTATTTAATTTATTAAAATACTTACTTACATTAGTTGAAAATATCAGTTGACGTTAGTGAAAAGTTTTAAAATTCTTCTGCAGTTTAATTTAGAGTCCTAGAAAAAATAACAGTTTTGTGTACGTAAACACAGTGTTTATGTTTATTATTAAGAATTTTAAATATCCACTAGAAGGACCAGAAAACCCACTCAAAAACAGACCTACTTTAGTTCATGAGATAAGTTGAAACTTGCAAATATTTAGAAGAGTATAATATTCCATAATACTATAAAACGCACTATAATGTCAACAAAATCGATCAACTACTTTCGCCAATTATTGACGAATGGAGAAATTAACCACAGAAAAATTGTTAAATATTTTTTAAAACATTTAATTTTTTTTCTTACAGTGGAAACAAAATTTTTTGACATCATCTGTTCTAGGCATGTATACATCTAAAAAATGAAAGAATGCAGTATTTTCACTTTTTAACAAAAAGACGTTTGAGCAATGTAAATTTTCTGAATTAGATTGATATTATGATTGAAATCGTATTGGTATCTATATTTTTTACGAAAGTATATTCACAAATACCCATTAAAGAAGTTGCACTTTACAAAATTCTAGTCCGCATAGCAAAAGTTCAGAAAACACTGAAATACGTTACTTTAATATTATATTTCTATTTATAATAAAACTTCTAAATATTATAACAATGGAAATACGTAAAATATTTGTTACAAATGAAACCTAATTGATAAAATCATTTTATCACAGTCGAAATAGATTGCAGGCCATATCGATGTTAACATGATGAGTGAGCGAATATCGTTGGCCAGTCTCATTAGATATATAATTCAAAAATTGGTTTTTTCCTTCTCATTTCTCGATGGCTCTGGAAGGGTAAGAAGAGTCTCTAAGTAGCAACTCTAAACAGTACTCACCCTAGCCTAGTGGTAGGACTGCACTCTTCGGAACATAAAAATTCTGTCTTACCATTTCTTCGATCTTAAGCGTAGTTGAGCAATGGAAGATGGATGTTGCGCTTCTTTCTTTTGCTTGTTCATCTGTTGGGGTGTGTGCTTGGGATTTTTCGGATTTCCTACCTTCTCTTGGGCCATATTTACTAGTCACCCCTGCGATTAGTGAATATGGCCCAATATCTATGAAAATTCCTTCCAGAAGGCAACTTATGTGGTGGATATTAAATTCCTTTCATTCTTCGGTCGCTAGGCACTACATGGTGGCTAAACAGATGTCACCAAATATAAGGAGAATACATTGATCACCTCATTATAAGAAGTTTTCTAGTTCCACTTGCATTTCTTTATATAGGAGGTGAAAATCAGGATTTTCACTCTAAAAACAGCGTTATACCGCATCTTATAATATTCTTAGGAAATGGAGACGCTATTTTCTCAGCCAAATAGCTAAATTCTCAGCTAAATTCCACAGTTCATAGGTTAGATTCAAAATTAGAGTTTGGATATCATTAGTCGTTTCGATTTCTTTTTAACTTAATAAATTTAACAACTTAATAACAACTTAATAAATTTGAATTATATTTTTTATTTCTCTTAGATAATTTTCTAAATGATTTGATTTTACTTAAAATATTTCAATTTTCAAAGACTTTATTTAGAAATTTGTACTTTTCATTGAAATATTGGCACGAAATTTTTATATTCATTTCCAAATTATGACTGTTTTATGATATCATGATAAATGACATCTTCCGGAAAATTTTGATCATAAAATATAACTGTGTTATATATTATTCAACTTTCAATAGATCTCAAAAAACAAAAACCTATAAATATTTGTAAATTTTTTACATAAAAAATTTTAAACGTATGCAATATAACACACTTATCCTGATTTATCAAATTATTAATTATTCAGATTTTAATAATAAAAATAGAATGGAAATTTTAAAATTCGCTCTTCATATAAATTCTTCTGTTAAACGAACTAACATTTTCTATAATTATTATACTATTGCACATTTTATTTATACAGTGTATAAATCTATTCTTGTGTACTAGAAAAACATTCAAAACTTCTCTTTTGAAGTCTAAAATTTCACATGCCAATTACCTCGAAATTACGCATGAAAATTCAGGAATACGAAACATGCAAATGATTAAATTTCCAAAATCAATTAACGTTAATTCTGCTCTAACATGCATTGCAAATACGAATTCGCAAGGAATTAAACTGGTAGTAGTTGCGTAATCTTAGCTCACTCTCTTATAGACATAAAAAATATAACTATTATAACTTTACTTAAGGTCTTATAACAAATTTAGATGACTTTGAAAAAAATCATATAATAGAAATATAGCCGACCAACTTGTCTAGTGGTCAGCATGCCTGACTACGGATAAGGAGGTCCTGGGTTCGAATCCTGATTCGGGCATGGATGTACTTTCGCTCTGTGTCTATCCTGTCATTTCTTTACTTGTTTGAATGTGGTGTGAATGGTTGCCTACCCTATAAACGGGTCTCTATGGCATGTGTGTACTGAAGAAGTCGGACTCCACACCAAAATATGGTTCATTTGAAAAAGTGGAACATCGCACCCCATGTTGCCAGTCTAGCTGGCACACGACAATGAATGAATGAATGAATAGAAATATATGAAACTGAATGGACGAAAAGATCAATTAAAAGCCTTCACATGCACAGTGCGACTATGTGTAGATGTTGGCAGCAATAGTTGCTCAAAGAATTAATTGACGAAGTGGAGGCTCTGATTATGTAAATTGCATAAAAGTAAAGCGAAATCGATAACTATCCACAGAGCGTGAAATGCCTATACATATCATTGTCCATTGTCCTATGTAAAACAACAGTTTGACTTATCATTCGTGGATCCATCCAATTCAAACCCCTTGAGTGCGGTGGAATTACGATCATATAAACCTGTAAGATTACTGTCTTTATTTCTACGATATATTGATGGAATCTAGTAAAGTGAAGGTGGAAAAAACCAGGTTTAATTCCGGGAATAAAACTGATTTATTCTCAAGAAACTTTTAAAAACTTTCGAAAATTTTCAACGTTTTCGAAAATTATGAAAACTTTCGGAAATTTTCAAAGTTTTTGGAAATTTCGAAAATTTTAAGGTAATTTACAAATTTTTGATTTTTTCTTATTAAACATTTATTAAAAACTAAAAGAAAAACATGTTTTTATTATTTATACAAATAAATACGGCAATAGAGTGTTAGTAAAATGAATGAAATTCTCAAAAAAGTCTCCGTCCATGTGTACCTATTAATTACAATAATAATGTTTATAGAAAGTGTGTATTGTTTTTTAAATTTTTGAACAAAAGTAATTGATTACTCATTAAATATAGTTCAATGAAAAATCGTTAAATTTTTTATATAATATTATTCTTATATAATATTATATTTACTATAATATTACGGTAACTAATGTTAATAAACTTCGAGTAAAATAAAGACAGTAGTAGTAACAATAACATAATGATTTGTATAATATACAAGGGAAGGGGTTAACTCTGTTTCACTCTGTAAATTTATATACAAAGAATTTTTCAAATTTCAATGTATTTCAAAGTACATTGTTGTACGTATGCTGCCATATTTGGTTTCTTACCACGATAAATCTGTAGTTATTTCCGATTGAGATAAAAACAAGATTATATTTACACTTGTTTAGATTGCTTACAAAATATAAACCCTAAATAGAATATAAAATAAAATAGTTGATATTGTATTATATTTATTAAATAAAATCTAAAATTGCGTGAAATCAAAAATTATGTCCTTCTTTTTTATGATTAAATCTAATATTTAAATATCTATTTACCAAATCAGACCATTGTTGAAACAATACCATGATAATCGATAACAGTACTATTGTAGAAAATTGCAATGGAATCTTTTACAATGGTATTATTGTTACCGATCTTCATGACTACCAGAAGACTAGGCAACGATTGGTGTTTAACAATGAAACCCGTATTTCTCTCTGATTTAGACATCCTCACGTTCATGTATAAAGATCTCAAGCCAATAATATCATTTAACATTTGTCTTACTAAGGTTTATAGCATTAACCTTGATATATTGAATGATTGTTTCTACGACTGCAGATCCTTCTAGTTAAACTGCGTAAGACTAAAACACCACTACGATTTCATTGTTCCATCCTTCAATCTGTGGTTTTAACTTCATGGTATGTCTTCCTAATGGATGTATAACAGTGAATTTAAGAACAAGTTCATAGTTAATGTAAACATGTTGAGTAATCTTTCGTACATAGCTCTTATTAGATAAAATATAAAAATTGAAAAAAAACATGGTCAACAATATAAAAAGCAACAATGATCTATATCTTACTGACAACACAAATGAGTTAAAAAATTCTTTTTAACATTTTGTTTATCCATTGAGATTTTTAGTAGAGTATATAGGTAAAATTTAATAAGCTAATTATTAAATACATTCTTCGATACTTACATTTGATTTAAATAAATTAATTTAATTTCTCTACATAATGAAACAAGTTGAAAATTTAAAATTGTTTTTTTAATATATACAAGTAACAGATAATTATTGTCTATGGATTAAAATATTTATCTATTGTACCAAAATATATAATAAGTAATTTATCAATAATTAACTCAGCAATCAAATAATCTATGAGGCCTAGTAAATTGAAACAATATTTTTTTCCTAATAATATTCTGTAAATACATTTATCCGAATAAATAAAATTATCAGAATAAATAAATATATGTGAATAAATAAAAGGTAAGTACTCGTACAGCTAATTTATTAATATGTATAACAATAACATCGGATTTTGGGCTTTGGAATAGTTTGAGGGTTAATAATATTCAAAACAATTGCAACTAAATATATCTAAATATAAAAATAAGAAATATTTTGATTTCGATTATAATTTTAAGTTCAAATAGATTAAAAATTTTCTGGTAACCAAAATTTGTTATTACAAATATAAGAAGAATCAAACTTACCAACACGGTGACATTTTTGAAAACTTCTCGATAAATAAATAAAACGGTCGTGATTAAACTTCAAGAATAGAAGTTGTAAGATGATTGAAGTTCAAGAACATTGATCTTAATTAATAAGAAAATTCTCAGTAAACAAAAATGCAACAAAACAGCTTAGAAAAGTAGGCAGCCATATTGGATTTAACTCTACTTATGATATATTTTGGCCAAATCTTGGCATGCGCAAGATTGGTAGTAGCTTGGCTACTTTTCTAGGATCAATAATAACTTATCTTGGTATTGGGAAAAACAACCTCCATGATATGGCCAACCTTGGCTTATTTTGGCATGCTGTTTATTGGGAACCTTGGTCCCCATGATAGGACCAACCTTGGGATGCCCAATATTGGGGAAAACGTGGCGTCCATTATTGGGTTTATCTTGGCATGCTGTATATTGGAGAAAACTTGACGCCCATCATTGGTCCCTTATTGGAGTTATCTTTGCAAGATTGCCAATATTGCGCCAAGATACTTTGCTACTTGGGCAGTTTTCAGAAAATTAAAATAAGGCGTGGTACAGCTTGCATATTTATGAAACTGCCTCTGCCTTTATCTTTTTCTCCGTTATGATGCATTTTCAGTGCGTATAATGTGTTACAAAGAGGAAAGTGTTCACAAACTTGCTAATAGATACAATATATAAAACAGAACTTCTTTCCAGTTGCTCAAATGTAGTTAATATCCTACTTGGATCTTGTAATAAGCTAAAGAATATATTTTTACTACTGGACCAAATACTGTGATCAATATAATACATATAAAAACTTTTGAGATTTAGTGGTCGTGTTCAATACGAAGAATGGAATCAAGACTTCAATTCAAGGAAGCGTTTATTACAATCTACTACATCACAAGACAGTCGCGTTCCAAGTGGCTATGGTCGTTCGTACTCTTCTGCTCAACTGGTATAACACGTGGTCCCGCGCGCCTTCTTCCCCCAAGAGGAAAAAAGGGGTCGGAATGAATTTCCTGTCCGAACTGTGCATCCATACCTCGAAGCATGGGAATTTATTTCACATCTTTCCAGATGGGCTGAGAAGGGGAAATGCCATTTCCGTTACTAATTAAGGACGTGAGAAAAGGATCACTACAGACTATGCCCCCAGCGACTTAGTTCGCGTTACAAAGAAAAATACACAAACATACAAAACATGTTGCTATTTTCAATATTATGAATTATAACAAACTCTTGAAATATATTGGTGCTTTAATACAGAATAGCCATGAAATTATATACTTCGTAATATTTTACACATATTTCAGTTTATTAATTTGCAGTATATTTAGTTTTATATATACAAGATGTTATTTATCTACATTACATATTCAGTAATTAAATGTTTTGGAAAATGAACTTTCCTACCACATCTAGTACTGTGCAGTAGATGTGAAGGAGTCTGAACGTCAGAACTGTAAGCAGATTTGTTTGACATGGTTAATTCGAAATTATCCAGTTCATCTGAGAACTGATATGCTGGTTTTAATCGATCGATGGAAACGGTGTAAGGTTTACCGTTAATGTCCAAAATATAATTTTTATCTTTATATTAATAACTAAATGTGGTCCATTGTAAGAAGGTGCTAGTGGTGGGTTAACCTTATTCGATCTTAAAAATACATGAGTGCAGGTTTTTGTGAAGAATTTACATATGTTTTGGATTTCCCTTGGATTACGGTGGTGATTGGGTTTAATTCTCTCATCATGTTAATTAAGTTTGATACATAAGTTCAGTTAACACACTGATTAGTTAAATTACTTGAAACGAGGTCACACGGTAATCTAAGAGTTGTGCCATACACTAGTTGGGCACTAGTTGCTTTTATGTCGTTTTTAAGAGCCGTGCGTAAACCTATTAATACGATTGGCAAAATTTCTGTCCAATTTGTTTGCTTGTGAGCTTTTAAAAGGATTTAAGGTGTCGATACATTCGTTCGATAATACCATTAGCTTGAGGATGATAAGGTGAGGTTCAAATTCTATTACACCCTAACATATTTGTGAGTTCGTGAAATAGGTGTGATTCGAAGTTTCTGCCTTGGTCTGCAGTAATAGTGACAGGTGATCCAAATCTTGAAATTCACCCGCGTACTATTGCACGAGCAGTTGTTTCTGCAATCATATCTTCTGTCGGAATGACTTCAGGCCATCTTGTAAATCTGTCGATAATGGTCAAATAATATTGTTTTCCCTCAGAAGGAGGTAAGGGTCCAATAAAATCAATATGTATGTGAGCGAAACGAGCATCGGGTGTGGCAAAAGTGCCAATGGGAGATTAGTGTACTGAGTTATCTCAGCTTTTTGGGATTTAACACAGTTGCGAACCAAATCTTTAATATGTTTGTGCATGCTAGGCCAAACGAAGCGTTTCGTGATTAAATCAATGAGAGTTGCAATACCTGGGTGAGAAAGAAAGTATATTTTCAAATATATTTCTGCGCATATATTTTGAAACGAATGGACGAGGGGTAGCTTGTGAAAGATCGCAATAAAGGTTAATATTTTCAAGAGGATAGTAATGTTTTTCTAACTTTAAGGAAGTATTATTCTCAGTTAAAAGATTTTGCAATTCCTCATCTTTTGATTGAGCTGAGGCAAATTCTTTAAAGTCTAGTACTGAAGTAGATATTTCGTCTATTTCAATGCGAGAGAGTGCATCTGCTAAAGTGTTATCAGATCCTTTTGTGTAACGAATGTCAGTAGAAAATTGGGAAATGAAATCTAAGTGACGTAGTTGGCGAGGACTGCATTTGTCAGGATTTTGCTTAAATGCATAGCTAAGAGGTTTTTGGTTACTAAATATGACAAAAGATCTATCTTCTAGCATGTGTCTAAATTTTTTATAGAGGAATATATAGCATATAACTCGCGGTCGTAAGTAAACCAATTTCTTTGAGATTTGCTTAACTTAACTGAATAAAAGGCTATGGGTGCCCAATTGCTATTTGAGATTTGCATTAAGGAACCACCGCTTGCTACATTTGAAGCATCTACCCATAAACTTAGTTCTTCTCCTGGGATAGGGTGTTTTAATAGCGTTGCTTTAGCAATTGCTTGTATTGTATTTTCAAAAGAAATATTTGCTTGTTAGTCCCAATTTAATTGCTCCTTGTCATTTGCACTAAAAAGAGGGTGTTTCTTTTTGTTTTTATGGCCTTCCAGAAATTTTACTAAGGGTGCTAGAATGTCAGCGGCTTTCGAAATACACCTACGATAAAAATTAAAAAGTCCTAAATATTGGCGTAATTGTGTTACTGTATTCGGTCGAGGAAATTCTGTAATACATTTTACTCGTTCTGATAAGGGTTCGATACCACTACTAGATACTTTAAATCCTAGAAATTCAATAAGTGATTTACCAAACTCACATTTTTCTGTATTTATATATAATCCATATTCATTTAATTTGGAAAACAATAGGTCTAAATGAATTAGATGTTCGCTTTCCGAACTGGAGGCTATAAGTAGATCATAAACAAATGCGTATACAAAGGGTAAGTCTCGCGTTACCTCTTCAATAAAGCGTTGGAAAGTTGAGGACGCATTACAAAGACCAAACTGCATGCGCAGACTTTCAAAAAGACCAAAGAGAGTGCAAATCGCAGTTTTGTGTACGTCTGCAGGATTAATTGGAATTTGATGATATGCTTTGACGAGGTCGACATGACTAAACACTAGTTTGCTATGCAAATTTGAAGTCTTATGCAAGGAATCGTATAATGCTGTTTAATAGTTTGTGCATTAAGGGCACGAAAATCACCGACCGGTCTCCACTCGATTGTACCCTTTTTAGGCACCATATACAAGGGAGAATCATATTGGCTTTTTGATGTTCGCATATGGCCCAGTTCAATCATGCGCTGAAATTCGGCTTTTGCACTTTTTAGCGGTCAGGTGCTAAACGTCTAGGCTTATTTACGATTGGTGGACCTTTGGTATTTATATAATGAACTGTGTTATGTTTTATAAGCATATCAGGATCTGGTAATTTTGTAATATCAGGGTATTTTGACAATATTTTACCATATACATTATTTACAAAAGCAGATTTTATAGAAAATATTTTACAGCTAAATATTTTACCATATATTTTTGAATTCGTTGTATTATCTACAAGACGCTTCCTTAAGTCTGGGTATAAATTAAAACGATATAA
The DNA here is from genome assembly GCA_037975125.1 of Latrodectus hesperus. Lineage (NCBI taxonomy): Eukaryota > Metazoa > Arthropoda > Arachnida > Araneae > Theridiidae > Latrodectus > Latrodectus hesperus. Next base: position 47,635,528 of record CM075853.1, read on the forward strand.
GCACCTAATATTGGACTGGATACATTACAAATATAAAATGAGTAGGTAAAATTCCTTTATAACCCATAATTGACCGTTACCGTTTTCCAACCGTACACATTGATAGAACTGCCGTTAGCAGCGCGAAATGTTTGAAGAACGGAAAGTGTGCGTTCTTGTTTATAGGCGACAATTATAGAAGCACCACTCCCTGAATCAACAAGAAAACACGTACCTGTATTTTTGTCCGTTATGAACATGCGACGAGATGTATATTTTTCGGAGGAGGAGTCCGTCGAAGCTACTCCCCCGGAGTAGCGTTTCCCTGGAATGAGCATGGAGGTGTACATTTTCAAGCCTTTTCCTTAAATCGGGCATGATAAAAGCAGAGTTTTTCCCGAGAAGAGATCATTGCCAATGGTGAAAATTCTCCTGGCTCCGATTCTTTCTTCTCGATCTAGATCGTATTTCCGCAATTTCTTTACGTAGATCCTTTATTTCCTCGTAGAGAGAATCGAAGTTGGATTTCTTTTCTACGGTGAATGATAATTGAGTAGGAACTTGACTGGAGACAGCAAAGGCATTATGAAGAGGAATTTGTAGAATTCTATCGGCAATTTCAGTAGCTTTTTCGGAAGTCCGAGGAGAAATCGATTAGGATCGTTTGCACTGGAACTGGCATTGCTTGATTGAAAAGCTCTAGGAGTAAAGAATCATCGATGTTGTGGTTTTCGGCTCGACGTTTCATTCTCCGTAACAATGCCGAAGGCTTCCGGTCTCCCAGATTTTCTCCTGCCAACAACCGCCGAATTTCTTAAGTCTTGCTTTCCGAACACTGTTCCACTAGTTTTCCCTTCAGATTCTGGTACGGGTCTGTTGTGTCTGGCTGCATAGTGACATCCCTGACGATGGTTGCCGTTTCTGGAGGAAGATGAGCGACTACATAATTGTATTTCGTTTTAGAATCAGTTATAGGCTTAGGAGTCGCTAGTGCGTAAGTACTTTCTATCTTACAGAACCACAACGAAGGGTCTGCTTTTATGAATGCTGGTATGACAACAGCCACTGACTCCATAATTATGCAGTTTTTATTCAGGAAAAAGGAGCATAGATATGAAATTCATAAATTCTCGGGTCACCACTTTTGGGATTTAGTGGTCGTGTTCAATACGAAGAACAGAATCAAGACTTCAATTCAAGGAAGCGTTTATTACAATCTACTACATCACAAGACAGTCGCGTATCAAGTGGCTGGGGTCGTTGGCACTCTTCTGCTCAACTGGAATATCACGTGTTCCCACGCGCCTGCTTCCCCCAAGAGGAAAAAGGGGTCGGGGTGCATTTCCTGTCCGAACTGTGCGTCAATACCTTGAAGCGTGGGAATTTATTTCACCCCTTTCCAGATGGGCTGAGAAGGGGAAAGCCATTTCCGTTACTTATTAAGGACGTGAGAAAGGGATCAGTACAAGACGATGTACGTGTCATAATTAATGACATATATATATATATATATATATATATATATATATATATATATATATATATATATATATATATATATATATATATATATATATATATATATATATATAAAAGATTAGGAATTTACCATTTCAGATGCTGATGACCACGTATATAAGAAAATGTTTAGAATGTAATAGATATATTGAATATTGGTTTTATGCGACTTAAATGTACCAATATAAGGGAAACCAGATATTAAAACCAGATATATTATTAGTTTATTTTTAACCATTCTAGAAGTGTCACGAAAGATAAAATTATTTTCACTTACACCTAAGTTTTAAATTTAGATATTTTTTATGGATTTTTTGTAAGAGTTATATATAATTGTCTTAATTTTGCCGTTTGCTGTCACTCGAATGAAGTCTAATCTGGCAACAGTCTGTTCAGCGAATGACCACAAGAGACAAGTGAAACTTTTTAGAGAATAATAAACAAACTTTCCGTGATAAGGTGGTGGTCTAATCAATAACTGCGGGAGGCAAAGTATCTTGTGGTTTGTGTTATACATCCGTTTGAGGGCGTCATAAAATACAGTTTTAATGTAAAAACGAAATAGATCTCTTAATCTCTCCTTGATTTCTTTATTTTTTTATCTCAATTGTTTCTATTATTTTTTTCAAAGTAAGCATTATTTAATATCTTATCTCTAACAAAGAAACTAGTTAAGAGAGCTTCTCTTTGTTGTTCAATTACAAATTCAAAACGACGAAATAATAAAGATATGTATTTTACGCAAGTCTTAGAAATAAGTGAAATAATCGGGAAAAAATTCTAATATTTCTTTCATTATGATTATGATTATTTATAAATGTTTTATCCTTTTATTCTTAACAAAGCGATCATCTGACATGAGATGATCGCTTTGTTTAGAATAAAAGGATAAAATATTTATAAATACTGATGCAAAAAGGGTATTATTTTATTTTACACTGTTGATTTTGTGATACACTGCATTAACATCAATTATTGATTAATGTTGAGTATGAAACGTTTTAAATTAAGATTCAGAAATACAAAATAATTTCTGATCCTTTGTTAACTTATTTTTGGTGGAATATTTGTATATAGTTTACCATGTGTATTGAATTTTTTATATAAAAATATTAAATTTTAAAATTTATAAGTATATTTTCTTGTTATAATTTTAAGAGAAACTAAAATCGCGTAATTCATTAAAATCTTGCTATTTGTACTGTAAGTTGAATTCTTATACTGTATCTTTTGTGTTCACAATGCAGGAGTTGGGACTACTAAAAGCAGGGATGCACAACCTATGGCCCGCGGGTGAAAATTGGCCCGCGTCGCCTTTAAAGTTGGCCCGCGAATGTTGTTAATAAAATAAGACTAATTTAAAAAGAAATGAGACTCTTTCAAATAAACAAAAGAAAAAATCTGATAGGAAAACGATTCTACATCAGAATAAATATTTTACATTTGTGAGCAAACTTTTTCTTTAATAAATTTAAACAAATCAAAAATAAGAAATAGGATCCTTTCTTCTGTTTTAGTATTGCCACAACGAATCTTAAGCACAACATAAAATCAATAACTTCAAATATTCAGTCATAGCCATCACATTAAATTTTACTAATTTTTTTCAAAATTTAAATTGTGTTCTTTGTATAATTACCAAAAAGTTTTCTCCCGTTATTCAATTTCAAGTTTTTTTCTGGAAATAAAGTATTTTAAGCATATCTATAATGTTTGTGTTTTATTACTTTATTGTATAATGTTTGCATGAGTAAATAAGTAAATTAACAATTATACAATTCATGCGTATTGCCACAAAAAAGTGTTTTCACGTTTATAACATGTTTTAACATTTACGTACTGCTTTGGCCCTCAACATGATCTTTTTTCATATTTTGGCCCTTCATTCTGAAGAGGTTGTGCACCCCTGACTAAAAGTATTATATGAGAAGCATAAGTAATGATATTGTTCACTAAACTATGTTGAGTAAAAAATTCTGTATTCTTGGGAAAAGCAGTCAGAAAGAGAAATTTTTCTATTTTGAATGTTAAAATATTACCTAAATATATGTTTGGTACCTCACTGCCTTATGCCTGCATTTTGTTAGAAAAATCTGTTATAAAATAATATTTAAAATTTCATTTAAAGAAATTATAAAATTCAATATTTTAAACAGTTACAAGCATTTTTCTTCTTATTTTTACATACCTGTAATATTTTAAAGGTTATATTGCTATAATATATATATATATATATATATATATATATATATATATATATATATATATATATATATATATATATGTGTGTGTGTGTGTGTGTGTATCTATATAGAAATCAAATTTATACCATGTATTTCATGCATATTAAATTATTTTTTTCTTTTTATAGTATGTCTTATAATTTGCCTCCTAACCTCTGCTCTCCTACAAATAATCCTGTTCAATATTATCCTCCCAATTTGCAGCCGCAATACCAAAATTATCCTCCCAATTTTCAGCCACAAAACCAAAGTTATCCACCTTGTCAGCCATATCAAGTAATGGGAGATCAACAGCCTGGAGCTGGTTATCCTCAACCTGGGGGTATAAACTACTTTATTTAATTTGTTGTATAATGTATAATTTTATACACTTATAGCACTTTTTAAGACAACCTTGCATATTGTATTTTACATATTTCAAATAAACCATGCATATTTTATTTTACATATTGTTAAATAAAAGAACAGAATTATTTTTTTGTTCTTTTGTTTTAGATACAGAAGCAAAACTTTCAGAAATTATTTCTTGTTGCTTATAAATAAAGATATTCTTTGTAAAACTTAATAAAAAAATACCAAGCTGTTTTTTATGTATTTTTTGGCATCTTTTTTATTCTGTATTAGCATCACCTTAGCTTTTAAAGAAGATCAAATTTCAAAAAAAATTTCTTATACTTAAAAAAAGAAATTTTTAACTATAGGTGAAACTTTAATTCTTCTTTAGTTTTGGTGCAAAATTGACTGCAGTAATACTAATACAGAAGTACCATTTAGTTTAAAAGACAACGTAAAAAATATATCAAATATAAATGGAATGAGTAATCAGAGTTTTATTAATATTTTTTATTTTTATTTTTTTTAACATTTTGAAAGAAATTGAGCCATGAAATAGCAAATTACTATGCAAAATATGTGTGCATGTATTTTTTTACACGTGATACATTTTGTCAATTTAATTTTTTTTGTGTGATCTGCTAATTTTCATTCTGTTTGATTAAAAAGTTCGATATACTCAAGATAAATCTTATATCAGCTACTCATAGCTGAATCACGTGCTTGCTAATTTATAAATGATCAAATTAAAATACCCGAGTTTTAATGATTGTAGAAAATTTCCCAGAATTTATAAAACATAGCAGTAATACAGAATAAGAATAATATAAAATTGAAAAAATAATGCAAATATTATTCAGTAGATGTTAATGAACTAAAAATTCATACTTTAAATCTTTTTCAAATATCTTTTACAACAAACTCATTTGTAGAACTGTTTTTAAAATTCGTTGATAAGAAAGTTTGATGGTAATTCATGGAATAAATTTTCCATTTTAGTTCTGACCTAAAATAAACAGGGAAAAAAATATCAAAATGAAAGAAATAATATTAATTAGTAGCAAAAATATATCAGCTCTAATTTAGAGATTTCCTATTAAAGTGAAAAATAATAGAAAGTGGTACTTAAACTATTAAATTCACTAAATATTTTTATGCTAATATATAATTATATTTTTTATTACATCAATTAACTAGTATAATTTTGTGATTAATACTTCTCAATCAAACTTGAAGTTCGAGTTGATAAGCATATACTAGCATTCATCTTGACAGCACTCCTAATGATGAAAATATTAAAATTCTACGATTTTCTCATTTTGTTCACCTTTTTCTCTAACGTTGATAGTCAAATATTAAAAATGATCTAGTTGTTATAGAGTAAATATTATGATACTGCTATTCACATTATCTTTCAGTGTGCTAAACTTTGAATTTAGGAAATAATTCCTTAATAATATGCTAATTTAATTCTATATTTTAAATAAATTCTACAAAGAATGAAAAAAAATTTTTTTCTTTTATTTCTAACTAAGAGTAAATTACAGCATTTAAGATTATTGGAAGATAACAAAATAGATAATTAAATAATAATCAATGACTCTTAAATACCTTTAAGAATGAGAGGAAAAAAATGGAGCAGTACTCTACTTTTTCAAATTCTTCTGGTTAAGTATCCCATTTCTTAGTTGAAAATTATCACAAACACATGAGTTTGGCACTCAGCACATTGGGGTACCTCATAAACATTAATTCTTCAATAACATTGTTATAGGAACACTGTAAACTTCATAAAAAAGATAATGTAATTTTTGATAGAGTATAAAGATATTCATCTCTTGTTAAATAATATTAACTTTTTTATAAATAAAAATTTTTAAATTACTTAAAATACAATGAAAGAATCAAACAGTTAGAAAACATTGATCTGATCCTAAAAATACTGGCTGAATAATTTTTTCCTAAAAAAAGTGTAGAAAAATAATTGTTAGTTCAGAAGTGAATTCATTATTGTACCTGTGAAATAACCACACCTATTGATATTTAATTTAATTATTAATTTTCTAAAATTATGAATGCATATTTACTAGAAATGGCAGTTTTTGAAATGGAAATAATATACATATTATTAAAAATTTGACATGTGTCATACTTAAAATATCAGTCATATTTTAGATTGAAATTAGGTTTTTGGAGTAATAAGTATCAAAATGTTATTTAAACTCACATTACTTGTATAAAACCTCTCTAACCTGTATGAAAAAATTTAAATATAAATTTCAAAATATTTTTAGGTAATTGTTGATTATAAATAGACAACTATATATACATATATATATATATATATATATATATATATATATATATATACTATTGAAAATGTGTGGAACTATATTATCTGTGTGTACTATATTTTATTTACTGTTATAAAGAAATCTTGCTTTTAAAATGACATTTAAGTTCTTAACTATTGTGAAAAACATGTAAATGAACAATATTCGGTCACATATATTTTGTTGTTGTAAAATTATATTTTATAACTTTCAAATAGATAAATATTTCAATTGATTTTTTGTGTATTTTAACAAGATGGTCAAGAAGTAGATTTCCTCTTTCAAACTTTTATATTTTTTTCTAGTAACTTTTTTATCTTGGAACTATTTTAAAAAATTAACAAATTTAATTCTTTGTAGCTTCCAAAGCTTTCTAATTTTTAAATATAAAAACAAATTTTAAATAAATGATTACTGATTTGTATATTGATTGGATGTTTTTACGGAGTATATGAAATTTTTAATTAAAGAACTTTTCAACTGATGGAATGAGAAACCTGAAATTATACATGTATATCTAAGTATCCTAAAACACTTCATTTTCCAAATCTGTTAGCTTTGAATAACATTTTATATTCACCTAAATAAACCAGTGTTCAACTGATGGCAGTTTTTTAATTTAAAACATTTTATCTAATTGTTTTAAAGAATAAAAATTTATAATAAAACTTGTTGCATTATTCAGGAAGTGGTCTAATGTCTTTAAAAAATAGACCAAAGCCATCTGTAAGCATGTTAACTCCATTAATTGGAAATTTGGCTTAACATGTACAGCATTTGATGATAAATTAGGATAAAATAAAAAAAATATCCTCTGCATCCAAAATAAAAATGAGAAACAGTCATCAACAAGGACTTGATACTGAAAACAAATTTATGTGGTAGACATTGAGGTGATTTGCAACAACTTGAGTTTCTTTAGGCTTTATATTATCAGAGTACTTTATTGACACACCTTAAAATTTGTCATGTATTAAACATTCTTAAACCAAATAAATACTTCTTTGAGTTTTATAAATCTTAAGTGAATGAAAATATTGAATTATATAATAGATGATTTTATTTTTATGATTTATTAGGTTAATTATTTTTAAGAAAATTATACACACTCACACACACACACATATATATATATGAGTGCTTTTATTTAGAATGGGGGAAAATATACATTGTAAATTCCTTATTTAACTGTCATTTGTGTAATAAGTTTGAATTATTTTAAAGTATGCATTCTGACAATTGTTTTGAATTACATGTGATTTATAGTTTTATAATCTTAAAATTAAGAGCTTCTTTATTTTTTAAGGGTATCCACCTCAACAATATCCTCAAACTACCCCTGGCTATCCAGCAGGTCAACAACCTCAAGTTAGTCCAGGTTATCCACCACAACAACAGCCTCAAATCAGTCCAGGTTATCCACCACAACAACAGCCGCAAACCAGTCCAGGTTATCCACCGCAACAGCAGCCACAAATTTCCCCAGGTTATCCTGGTCAACCTTCAGCTGGTGGTATAGCATTGTTTTATATATTTTTGTCTGTAATTGATTGATAGAGAAAAATATAGTTGATTGGTAGAATAATTAGCATTTATATTGAATAAATTAAGTTTATTGCATTCAAAGAAATGATTTTCATTTTAGAATTCCAGCTTTATCCTAATCTAATCATTAGTCAGCTTGGATCAAGTACCATATTTTCCTGTATATAATCCTCAATGGCATATTATCCACTAGAACATTTATTAAGTAAAAAAGAAAAGTATTGCATAATTGACAGTGGGGTATAATCTGTGCTATTTTTTTGATAAACAGTAGAAAATATATACTGCTGATAATGGGACGTCTAATAAAATTAAAAAATGCAGTTTGATTAAAAATATAATAAACTGTACAGAAAGAATACTTATTATAGAAAACATCTCATTGGATCCACATCACCACAGTGTGTGATAAACTAAAATGAAAGCACACAATTTATCATAAAGAGTGATAATTCCAAGTTTCTTGAAGCATTTATTGATTTTTAGTTTTTAATATTTTTTAAAATTTAGCTACATATTTCAGAAACAAAATATTTTTCATTAATGATTAAATGAAATAAATGGATTAGTTTCAAATTGTGCATCGGATATATTTTTTCTTCAGTATTGTGTATGCTTTGTTTTTCACCTTACATCAACTTGTTGGGTGCTATTTTTTGCCTTTTCTATATCTTTTATTTTAAAATCTACTGTGTATTTTAAATTCTTTTGTTTTTATGTGAGAATACATGAACGTTAATATTTTCAGGAAAAAGTATCTCATGCAAACAAAATCCAAAATCCCACAAGACAAGTGTAATATTCTTTCAAGGAAACATTCATTCTTGAATGTAACTAGACAAAATTGATTATAATTGAAATAAATCAGACTAATCATTTTTTAATACTTAATCCATGGATTAGGCATAGGAAAATATAGTAACTATCTGATTTTGTTTCTTATACTGCAAAATCATATAATATTATGAAATTTATATTTTATGTTTTCATTACTTTTCAAGGAAAGAATTTCTTTTTATTTATGCTCTTTTGAATTTAATTCGTTTTAAAATTGTGAAAAAAGCTCATTTTCCAGTTATTTTTTTATATCTGTATGCTTTTATCTTGATAAATGTAGCATTACTAGATAAAAGACAAATAAAAATTCAATACCAATTTATTATAATTATAAATTAATACAAAGATATTGGGATATAAATTTATTGCATATTTGAATTATTTGAAAATTAATGCATATTTGTTGGCTTTTTTATTGCAACTTTTATATTTCAATAAATTGGAAGATAGTTAATGAAAGATCAGAAAAATTGAATTAAAATGGCAGATACATATCTAAATAAAATTCTTTCTGTATTCTTTTGCTTATTATTTTCAGTTTACTGATTATTCTTTTTATAATGTGTTAAAAACGAGAGTTTTAATGTCTTGTAAATAATTGTATATTACAAAAGGTAGTGCTTACTTATTGATAAAGGTTTATTCTTTGAATCTAACTGAAATATTTTCTTTTTATTATGTAAATACTATTTTTATTAATATAATATTTTTATTATATATTTTATATAGAAATTATTTAACTAAATTATTGTTGTTGTTAATTTACCCTTGTTTTTAAAAAAGAAAAGGTTTTCAATATATTTTCTGTGATGTTTCTTATATATATTTTGCAATCAGTTTTTTTTTTTTTTTTTTTTTTTTAAAAGATCTTCCAATAGCATAATCACTTTTCTTTTTTGCCAAATTTTAAATTAAAAGAAAAAGATTCTGAAATTTGTAGAAAATTAAAAAAATATACTTAAAATGCCGTGGTAAACTTTTTCCATTAAAAGCAAGTAATATTAATTTCATAATTGCATAGTGAAAAATTTTAACATTGATAAAAAATGTGCAAAAGTAAAATATTGATTATTCAAAATATTTCTGAAAAATTTTTAAAAAACAAATTTTTTTTCGAATTTTTTTAAAAAGAAATTTTTTAATATAATTATTGATAGTTTTTATTGCTGCATATAAGCATGGTTTGAAAACTTAAAATCTGTCATTCGTGTTACTCATCATTAGTTTAATAAATATACAGAAAGTTACCCAAATGTAAATAGTAAGGAATTTGAATTGGAAGTAAAATAAATGTACATAAGTTCTTATGTATTAAAATTTATGAAAAAAGTATAAATTACTAACTAAAATGAAAACTAAGTTTGGGTACACTGCAAAATATATTTTGGATTCTAAAACAAAATGAATCGACTGTTTTAATCCTTAAAATCTAAATAGGATGCTAAACAAATTTTAAAAATTAATGATAGTAAAAATGCTTAAGGGAAGTTCTTTGATACAAACCTATTTATAGTTCATAATCATTATATCTGAAAGCTATTCAATAATAGTCAGATCTTTTATCTAAAAATACTTTCAGAATGGATTACATCAGAATTCTTTTTAATTCTGATGTTTAGATTCACTTATGTCGAAAAACATTTTAAAAGGTTCTTGTGTGATAAAGGATGTAAATTTATTACAGACATGACTTTCTTGTGTTCTTGGCAGTCAACTTAATCTTCTTATGTTTTGTATTTTCATTATCAGACTACATTTCAGAAAATATTATCATTAAATAAGAGCTTTCTCTTTTACGAGCCTGTATGAAGAAAATCTTAATTTTCTTAGAAAAGTAAATTAATGGTGTATATTAGTGTTGAACTTACAATCAGTGGTTCACACAACAACCCATGAAGACTTTTTACATGACTAACATGTTTCATTTTCTAAGTTAGTTTTTCATCATAAAAAGATAAACAGACAAAAAATGAAATATAAATATTCAATTTATGAATTTTAAAAATATTTTTATTTCTCAGATTTATGAGACATGCTTCCAAATTGACATTGACAGCTGTTTTTTTATTGTGTTTTATTGTTGATTATCTCTCACTTTTTTATGTGTTTGATTACAGTTCACATGCCATTAATTTTAAATGCACAAATACCTGAAAAATTTTCTGATTGTCAAGTTTAATGTTCACATAATGAAATGCTTAAAACACATATTTAACAGTAATGGTGGAAGAAGTTCTGATATCTTAATTTTATCCGAACATTGTTCTTAAACTATTCTAAAAACTTCTCTCTTTAATTAAACAAATATTTTAAAGATTGTTTCATGTCTTTCTATAAGAAAAATAAGTATTTTAATAGTTCAAAAATCAAGGTATTTCTCAACCAAAAATGAATTTTTTGATTTCTTTTTGTTAATTATTTCTCTAGTCATTTCCTATTAATGATCATTTCACTTGGTGTATTGCATTTGATATAGTTTGGACAATTATCCTAACTGTATTTTTTGTATTTGTTAATATATAAAGAAAAGAAAAACTTTATCAGTTTTAGGGCTTTTAAATATGCTTTGACTATTTGCATTTTCTAATTCCCTTGATGCATTTTCTGAATCTGAAATTTTGCTTTCTAAATGTAGGTGGTCTTGCTCCAAGTGTGTGTCCTACTGCTCCAGATATGAGTAATGTCCAACCCATTCCTGGATATGAAGGGCTAACATTTGAACAGAGTAAGTATTCATAAAAGTTACTGGTTTATGTTTTACATTTCTTAATTTTAAAAGAAACATCTGCTTGCTTTATTTGAATAAAGTTAATTATAATTTGCATTTAACAAAGTTTACTGGGTTCTTTAAATTTCACACAGTGTATTCTTATAGATTAATTGTAGAGTTGGATTTTTTAAACGCATTTCAATGATAAAGAAAATAAACTGAATATCAATTATTATTATTTTATATTTAAAGTATTTTGATAATTTTAATAAAAATATTTTTAAAACTTTATGTTCCATTTCAATTGAGACTTGTTCAAAGAATACATCATTAAATTAATCACACTTTTTGATGACTGTGTAAATGTATGAGTTATACTAAAAATATATAAGCAAAAATTTAAGGAATTCATAGTTTGAATATTAAGAAAAAAATATGTACTCCAATAGATTGAAAAAAAAATATTTTGTATGAAAAAAGTTAAAAAAAATAATAATAAATAAATAAATAAAAATAAAATTGGTTAGTTAGCAACAAAAAAGTGTCAAAGTTCTAATATTAAATTATGCAAACCAGCAGAAAAAACTGCTTCAATAATAGTAGTAATCAAAACTACACCAATAGAAATATTATCGTTAAAAAGTAACACTTTAAGTTAAATTCTGTTACAAAAATGTGTGGAAAAAATTCTCTGACATTGTTAATATATGCTATGTGCATGGAAATAAAATTGATCTGAGAAAAATCATGTATTCTTCATTGAACAAAATAAAGAAATTTTAAGCTACTGATGCTTGTAGGTATGAATGAGCCACTGCTACTTTTAGCAGAAGATTGAACAGACAAAGTAATCATTGTTAACAGTTTCTGTTCATGATTGATATCCCTATCAGCCTGCAATGTAACACTGAACTGAAATTTTGTATTTGCCATTTATAAGATTTTGTATATTTGTGGGGATAAAGGAGTAGTGCAACTGGCTTTACAATGTGTTTTAGAAATACATTTCATATATCCTATGATGTTATTGTGCTGATTTCATTTTAAATTATTTCTGAATCAACCTAAAATGACTGTCAAGTGTAATTTAATTTGCAATTTTTTATCAGGATAATTTTTTTCAAGAAAATATGTAGAACAAATTTAAATTTAGCTTCATAATTTCTACTAGTTACAAACTTTTATTGCAGATGAAAAATACAAAGCTATTAGATATTACATTGTATAGGGTTATGTAATTCAAAACTATGTCAGACTGAGTATCATCACTTTTATAAAAGGAGAAGCTCTGTCATATAATTTTGCCTTACATCTTGCTTAGTATTTAGGGTGAATTACATTTTCAAACAGTGCTTTTCATAAACATAACTTTTCAGATCTCCTGATCTGAGATGTTAAATGTTTGGTTTTTGAAGTTTCTGGAAATCAAATATGTCTTTTGATATACTATCTTTAATATTTAAAGATTTTTATTTACACAGCTCTTATTATGTAAAAGGTATTCTATAACTTCATAAAAATTGTGATGTACTCTTAGTTGTGTTGTTAAGTAACACTGACTTGATTTGAAAATGATTTTTTAATTTGTAGTTTAACTAAAAAATACTTCTTTCTGATAAGCAACAAAATTATTCATATTTATGGGAAAGGTAATAAGAAGTTATTTAAAAAAGTTTTACCTTTTCAAGGTCCTTTTTATGTTAAATAAGTACATCTTTAAAAGTTTCAAGGGCTCTGAACCTTATGGTGCATCCCAAATATTTAAATCTTGTGTTCTCTTTTGTTTTCTTTTTAAGCTTTCAGAAAGTGAATATTAAAAACGTTTTTTAGCAAAATAAAATTCAATGCTTTTTCTAAATTATTGTTATTTATTTGAAAAATGGATGGGCAATCATGTTAAAATTAAAAAGTTATTTAAGAATCAATACTATTTATACTTTAATAATAAGTTGCATTAGTCATACTTAGTATTAACAAAATTATTACTGATTTTACCTATTTCTATTCAAGAATTGTTGAAAAGCTTTGCAAATTTGATTACTTTTATTAAGAATTTATGTTTTTAATTATTTAATCAGACAATATGATGTAAAAATTACCTGAAAAGAAATTAAAAATATTTATCTTATTTTTTTCTTTATTATTGTATTTGAAATAACATCTTCTTTATTTTATCATAAATACTATTAATTATACAATTTAATAGAAATAATTCATTTTATTATAATAAGCAATTATTGTAATTTATGTATTCAAATGGTAAAACATAATTTGGGTACTTTTAATCTGAAGTAGAAAACTAAGTTTTCTTATAAGATTTCATTTTTACATTTATTTAGTTTAAATTAAGCTTAGTTTTATTAATATAATAAAATTTTTCACAGCTATTTTACCACCACCTGTTGTACCAGATTGGAAACCAGATGAAAATGACAGGAAACCTTTGGATAAGTGAGAAAAAATTTATTAATTATAATATATTGAATTATTTTTGATTAATTTGTATAATAATAATTTATGTAAAGCTATTTGATTAATAATAAAGAATTAAAGTAATTTTAAAATTAAGAGGCGTATATATTTTTAAAAAAATTATTTTACCTGCTATTAATTCTATTTTTTCTGTTCTATCAATTTTTGATACATTTTCATATTTAACTATGTGTTTATAGCAGGCTTACTTGAATTAAATTTATTCAGAATTATTTTTATTCTGATATATTTTGATAGTAAAATACTATTCTGTTTAAAAAGAGACCCCAATTAAGTAACAGTTAGCATTTTAGTCAATGAATATCAGTTTAAAAAGTAGTAAACTTTTTGTATATACTTCGGTGTATATATTGTGTTCTTTTGTTACGTTGGTAATTTAATATATAATTTTTCTCTTGTTTATATAATTTAAATTATTAAAAAATATTCATTCATGATTATTATACTCTTTTTTTATTGCTACAAGTTTTTTTTTAGTTTGCCACGTCTTACTGAAGAGGAAATCAAAGATGCTTGTGTACAGTATGCGTCTGAAAATTGTTGCTATGGTTCAGCTGTTGCAAGAGATATGGAAATAAAAGAGATTCAGATGATTAGTGCTTTCCATGTAAGTCATGATTTTTGTTTTATTTTGCTGGATTTTTTTAAGAGGTTTAAGTAAATTGTTCACAATAATTTGTTTTAAATATTCTGTTTAGTACAAATTGGAAACGTTTACAGAAAAAAGAGAATCTGCTTGGAAGTTTGAACCATACAAAGGTAAACATTTACATGCCTTATGTATCAATTTTTAAGTTACACTTTTAATGTAATATATCTTGGATAATATATCACTAAGGCATTCAAAATTTTAATAAAAGCAAAATTGAATTTAATGCTTTTTTTATTTCCTTTTATAATTTTTTTCTTTATTTTAAGCTTAATGAAGGTAATTGGGAAGAATTCCTTATTTAAGATGGATTTAATTATAGAATTATAAAACGATTGTATCATCCCTTAATTGCCTTTTCTCAGCTTAAGGTTTTTAATAAGGAGAGAGAGAAACTGAAATTTTTATTTTCATTTTTGCCTTAGTTTTTTGCATTCTTTTAGAAATGGTTTTTCACATTCATGTAAAAAAAATCTATTATTTCTTTCTTATTTGAATCATACAATTGAACAATTGTATATTTTAACTATATATATATATATATATATATATATATATATATATATATATATATATATATATATATATATATATATAATATGGTTAAAATAAATAAACAGTTATATTATTTTTGTTATATCTATGATTGTCTTAGGATATGTGAGGAATATGCATATGAAGAAAATTCATTAGATTGCTCCCATTAGATGAAAAAATTAATTAGATTTTTTGTAACATATATCTTAATATATTTAAGAAAATATTAAGATATGTTAATATCTTTCTTTTTGTTTCTAGATGTTTCTGTCATTTTATGTCCAATTTTTCCATTAACTGGAATAACAATAATAAAAATAATTTCAAGTATATTTTTTAAGAAATATCATTTTTTGATTCATCTAAGTTAAAATTAAAATATGTACTTATAATGAAAATTTTAATTATTTATAAAAACAACAATTTCTAACTAAATATATTTTCCCTTGTATAAACTATTGTATAATACAAACACATGCGAAAAATTACCAGAAAACAAAAATAAATAAATAAATAAAAAATATGTAAACAGACTGAGGGAAAAATTTTTTAATGAAGTATAATTTGCTTGTAATTTATATATATATATATACACACACACACAAATTATCAAGATAATGAAAACACCTGTGAATAAATGTGGCATATTTGAATGTGTTTCTTAAGCATTAAAATACAATATTAGATACCAGTATTTTTCTAAATAAGAAGTTTTATATTCTGGTTCTTGTGTTATGTAATAACTGTATCCAAGTTTTGTATGTCATAGTTTTTTTTAAAACAAAATATTAATTCTCCCAGATTTTCAAAGAGGCCAAATTGCAGAATCTTATTTAGCTGAAAGTCCTGCATGTGTGACTGAAACATTCCAATTTTTTGTCATGAGTAAAGTGCAATGTTTAAAAGTGAACAACTGCAGCAAAACAAGTTCAATCAGTGTCTTGATTCTCTAGTGTTAATGATAACAGCTTAAAAGACACCTTCATAAACATAATTTTTATGGCAGCACAGCAATTCCCAAGACACTTGTGAATGATATTAATGCCAACATTGTATACAATGGCTTAAACTCTCAAGATCTTGTTGATTAATAAGTGGACGAGAGTAATAGGCTCTAACAAGTTTTTTGTCACACATTCACATACACAATTTCCAAATACACATTTTTTTACAGCAGTATGTTTGAAAGGCACCTGCACAATAATGTGATTGTGATTTTCTCCTTCAGAGTATCAAGAAGCTGGTAGATCTGTCATAATGTTTGTAGGCATGTTGTGGTTTTCTGTTAGACCTATTGTAATCCTGAAAGGAAAGACCTCTGTAAAAAGCAGAGAAATTTCAGCTGACCAAGTTTATCTTATGATGCAAACTTTGTTTCCATTAGAAGGTGGAATTTTTCTGGAGTGGAACTTGTCCTATCATGGTTTGATGAACAAAAGGTTGATATTAAACATCTACCTTGGTATTCAAAGCACACAATTTCAATATAATTGAACCATTGTGATCTATTTTAGAGCATTCAATACAGAATCAATTTTCTGTACTTGCATATTTCCCAGAACTACTCCAATATCTTGGTGAAAAATGATCGAATATTGCTCTAAACTAGTCAGTGCTTATATGAATCAGTTCCTTGATCAAACAGATTATATATTAAAGGTGGTTTTATTCCATAATAACAAAGGAGTCTTTATAAATGTACAGTTGTTTCAATAACTACCTGTATGTATATATATATCAAACACACTACATATCTGTAAAGAAAGAAAAATTTTAAAATGAAAGAAGTTATTATAATAATTTTAATCGTTTAAAACATGAATTTTTTTTTCAGAAAAACCTTTTTTTTTGTGATAGAAATAAAATGAACAATATAGGTATGGGATTAGTTAATTTTTGAAATATCATTGGACGTGGTTGGGAAGTGAGGGTGGGGTAAAAAAGTATTCAAAAATATATTATACAAAGTATAAACAATTTGATTACATGTTTAGTTTGACTTTCAAGTTATTAAAATCAAATTGTCATACTTGCAATCATTAGAATGACTAAAAATTCTCTCATCAAATAACTGCTTTATAACAAAAAATTTCTAGCAAACTTATAGCTAATCATCAAAATGCGCCACTTGGTTTACAAAAGGAAAATGCTACATAGTGGTGCCATCTATGTTTAATAAATTAAATTATAATTTAGGCTATCTCTTTTTACTGGAACATATCTGACACAGGCATTAGAAATAAAATAGGATGATGTAGAAGAGCACCCATGTGAGATATGAGCAAATATGTTAAGGGGTTGATTTCCAGATTTTTTCCAGTAAATTATTTAATTACCATTCCTAGTTATTACACTGAAATATAATTGTAGAAAAAAAGTTATGAATATTCTGGATGTATTAAATAACTTAAAAGTTAAATTTAACTACTTTTTAAATTGTGAAAAATTTAATGAGCTATTAACATTACGTGATATATATTTTATGATTTCATTTATATTATTTAGAAGCATATTTGTTTTATAAAAGAGCTGTCAAAATGTATATTTTAAAATATATAATGTTGATAAATTAATTTAAGAACTATTATTTTAAAATTCTATTTGTTATAATAAAATTCACTTTAATCTCTAATTGATATTTAATTTTTTCAAAGTTTCATTAAAAACCTGTTCATTTAAAAATTCTGAAATTGTAAAAGCTACTCTGAAAAAAATAGTATACATCTGTGACATATTAACAAAACATATTTTGTATTAGTACAGGAATTCAAAAAATATTGTATATCTGTTTGAAGTAAGTGGTCATTTCCTGCATGTATATCATTCTAATTAATAAACTTAGACATCTCTTAGTAAAATTTCATATTTGTTCAATTAAATACCTAAAATATAACTGTTTTACTAATGATTTGTAAAAATGTAGCTAAAGAACTCTTTAAGTACGTTTTTCTAATTTAAAAAATGTATGTCCTCTTTTTGGAATATCTTTAAGGAAGTTTGTATGAAAGTTAAATAAAAACAGAAAAATGTTAAGTTGACATATTAATTGTATAATGTTCACTAAATAGGTATTTATTGGTTTAGTTAATTAATATTTAAGTGGTAGTGAAATTTTCTTAGTGCAAAATCCTCTTATCAAAATGTTACCTTATACAATATAAATTTTTAACTAAAAAATGAAAATTTAAAAAGGAAACTCTGACATTATGTAGATGTTAGTTGAAGTAAAAAGCCTCTTAATTTTATCTACAAATATTACTCATTAACTAATTCAAAAGCAAATTATTATGTTTAATAATTAAAATTTTAGTTTGTAGTCAAAGGATTTACACTTTATCTTCAATTTGTGAGTCTAATTTACTCATTAAGCATGAATATTTACAGTCTTAATACAAAAAAATTAAGATGTATAATTGTAATCTATGCATATATGCTAAAATTTATAACTTTGACCGTGAGATTTGGAGTGAAAAGTCAATTGTTGAATGTTGAGTGTGTGTATGCAAAGCAATAGGAGCTTAAGTACTTTTGGTATTCATTTGTGTATCTATTTGAAATGTTGTAGCTGATGTATTTTGATATGGAGAATGAGAAAAACACTTGAAATAATTTTGCATTCATTCAGAGAAGATGACATTAAGGATAGTATGTATTCATATGGGTGAAAAAAGCAGGTGTATTTATTTACTTACTGTAATATTTGAAATAGAAATTCAATTACTTATGTGTGCCAACATGGTATTCCTTAATTTTATATTTTGCTACAGTCATTAATTCCTTTCTTTAATGCAAGACAATGTCTTGCTTCTTATGACTTCTATTCTTGAAAGCATGGATTGAGCTGTTGAATAGTTTGTGTTCTAGCTTTCAATGTAGCATTTCATGGGCAAAATTCACACATTGGGCATAAATACATACATTTGGTCAGAATCCAAGTTAAACTGTAACTTCAAATTAATCTTTTTTTGTGCAAAAAGTAGAATAACAAGGAAGCAAAATCTCTATACTTTTTTGAAACAATACAATGTATGAAATGGCCAAAATGTTTTCCTGAATTAAATGCAATTAAATATGTGTTTGTGACTACTATCTACATTTGATTTGTTACTGTGAGGATAAACTTTTTTGTTATTGAGACTTAGATTTTGTTCTTGATAAAGAATAGGTCATTGTATTTCCCAAACTCTTAGGTGGGTAATTTCATCATATTCATGCAAAATAGATGTGCACAAATTTTTTTCTTTTCAAGAAGACTAAGAATTGTATGTTATTTCCTAACAATTCCTTTTTATTCATTTGCATGCATTAATGTATTTTTATTTCTTTGCATTACAAAGTTGTTGCTTTGGTATTTTCTTTACATTCTATGATTCCAGTGAACTCTAATCTTCCTTGCCAGTGCCATATATCATAACAAAAAAATAAAGAAAGAAAAAGCTATCTACAAGTGTCAGTGTTAGTTTCCATTCATAATTATTTTTATTGAGTTTTTATTTGCATTTTGTTATTCTACACTTACTTTTCAGCACATCAAATCTGTTTTAAATGGGATTTACATGGATTCTGAATTATACAAACATCCATGTTCATGATATGAATTGAAGTCACTTGTATAATAAATTTTTTAATACAATAAGTATCTTAATTGTCAAAGTAGTAAATTACCATATTCTTTTCATCCAAATATTGAAAGAATTTGAATTTTCTACTCTTTTATATTTCTATTCTTTACAAATATCTCACATGACAAAATATAAGTGCCAAGTCATAGTTTATATAAGACCTGCTAATGTTCTCACTTAGTTTCTCATTTTTTTCATTCAGACTAAATTTATGAGAGTGGATTAGTTAAATTTTTATTTCAAATTCCTGATTGGGACCATATTAATATGTGGTATAATAATCATGCTTAACTTATTTTTAATTGAAATATAATAAAAAATTTTATCTTCATTATATCTGCATTAAAAAATGTAATTAAAATTTATTTTGTAATATAGGTAGATTGATACCTTAATATTGTAACAAATTTTTCCAAAACTCCTAGATTAAATAAAAATTGGGATAATATTAGCTGTATGCAATCTTATCCTGCTACTTCTTTCATTTGCTTTTTAATTCATGTTTTATAAATGTACTATTTATGATCAAAGCATAAATTTTTTTAAATCATACCAAATAAAATAATTAAACAAATTTTGTGGAATCCATATTACCACTATTGATTGCTAATGTATCAGGTATTTTAGTTGATCATAGAATATTAGAAATCCTAAAAAAATTTATATAATCTATAACAGTTCATTTGAAAACATTTTTGTAATTGAGAATATTTTTTATAAGTCTTATGTTGCATTAAAAAACGTTTTTTTTTCTCCAAAAACATTGAGATGTTTTTTATATAATGATATAATAAGAGTTTTTTCCGGAAAATACGTATAAAAGTTTTATTTTACAATTATTCATGTATTACAATATGGTCTCCTTCAAAGTACTCACCCTGAGACAAGATACACTTCTGCCTACACCGTTTCCACTGTTGATAACATTGTTGAAAGTCTTCAATTGTTGTGCTGTTCAGTTGCCGTGTCGTTTCTGCTTTGATGCCTTCCACATCTCCCAAGTGCCGCCCCGAATGCACCATTTTGCATTTAGGGAACAAGAAGAAGTCACAAGGGGCTAAATAGGGTGAATAAGGCATGTGGTCTGTAACGGTGATTGAGCTTCTGGCCAAAAAGTCACGCACAACGAGCGACGTGTGAGCGGGCACATAATGAAGGTCGTTATGAAGCATCCACCTGCCCTCTTTTGCCAAATCCGGTCGCACTTGGGCCACACAAGCTCTGAGACGTGTCAAAACTTCAACGTAAAAATTTCCGTTCACTCTGTCTCTGTTCCTCAATCAGAGAGAGCTCCATGCCGACGGCAGGTGAAAAAGAGTAACTTTCAACAAGCAGCCATACACTCCTACTTACACGCAGAGTGGTCTGACTCGAACTGAGCGTTGATGGGATTGGTTACCGCAGTAGTGCCACATGGCGGTGACTGCAAACAGTAAAATAAAGTTATTATTCAACTTTTATACGTATTTTCCGGACAAACCTCGTATATGAAATATTATTGTTTTTCCTTATTGCATTATATTACAAGATTTCACACAAATATTAAACTGTTTATTTATATAAATTATTGTTGTTCATGTGAAAATACCAAGTGTATATTTGTTCATATCTAGATCTCATTAATATTTTCTCTAAATCATAATCAGTGCATTACTGTATTGGTTATGGCATAGAGATGATTGTGATTTAGATATTGATTATGATTTAGAGAAACATTACATTATATTTCCATGTTTTATTAAATGGACATGTATTACTTTTTATGTTTGGAGAACTTAAGATCATCATGTAATGAATGCATGTTATGTTGTACTTCTTCCTACAGTTTAAATTGTAACTCTTATGTCTTTAAATTTTATTTTTAATTTAAAATTTCTTTCTTGTGTAGGCAAAACTAATTATTTGTGATTATGTATAAAATTAAAGTGACTAGTATTTCAGAATCATTTTTAAATGGTATTTTTATGTTATTTTAAATTTTATAAAAACAAAATTTTATATTTCAGAGGTGTATTTTGTGAATAAATATCTAGTTTTAAAACCAATTTCTCGAATATAAAATTTCTTTCTTATATGCACAACTAATCATTAGTGATTATCTATCAAATTAAAGTAACTTGGATTTTATGCTATTTTAAATTTGATAAAAACAAAATCTTAATTTTATGTGGTTTTATGAATTCTCTAAAAATATATTTTGCGATTAAATATCCAGTTGTAAAACTAATATTAATTTTAAACACAACTAACAAGGAGTGCTAATACATTCTTTAAAGTGAATTGATTATGCTGGCATAGAGGAATTTTTATTTTTTACATGATTATACATTTTTACAATATTATTTAGAGGTATTTTAAAAAATAAATTATAGTTTGATTTTTTAAAATACTTCTAAATAATATTTTATGTATATATATATATATATATATATATATATATATATATATATATATATATATATATATATATATATATATATATATATATATATATATATATATATTTTTTGTTGTAAAGTTTTATTTATACAAGAAAAATTCTCCCTATAGGACAACCTATTGATGGTCCTCAAAATGGACCAGCTCCTTCACCTTGGGAAGTGATGGCTGTTCCTCAGAATTATTTTACCAATTCTAAAGTTAAAATTGAAGTACCACATACTGCATTCACCCGACCTTGTCATGCTTGCGTGGGAAATGCTAGAGTTCGATGTGAAAAATGTGTTGGAAATGGAAGGGTGCTTGTTTTATTTATTTTTTAAATACTCATTTATATTAATTGCCTGATTAACTTGAATTGATTTTTCTTTTAAATGTTTATCAACAGTATTTTCAAATTTCATGTGTTTATCTATTTAAAACAATGTTTTAGATCATTCAGAAGACAGTTAACCAAAAATAGTTCAAAATAATTTTTGCTTTATAAATTGTATTTTTAAAACCATTATTTAATGTGCATGATTATCTTTGTGATGATTAACTTTCCTGATTTGAAATGTTTTGGGTAATTATAAAATTTCAGCAATAAAACTTGAAAAATTATTGATTAAAATTTTTTCTGTTTTTAATAACAATACTTGAGGATTTTTTAATGAAACAAGGATTGATTACAATAATATTTTAGCAGTTACATACAGTTATGTACAGTTATAGTTAAAAATTTGAAACAGTCTTATTTCCTTCTGTTGAAAATATTATGTTTTTCCTGACTTCTCAGTATTTTATAGCTCCATGAAGAATTAATTGATTAGGAGAAAAAATAATAGTTTTGCAGAAGTTGTTTGATTAATTTAATTCTTAGGTGAAAGTTTTGATGTTACTTCTTGCTTTAAATTACACTGATATCAACATAGCCAATTTAATTGTTAATTCAAGAAAAATTTAACCACAGTTAGTTAAAGTTAAAAATTTAATAATTTAATCTTAAATTTTAATTACCCAAAAATGGAGTAACTAAATTAATTCAATTATACAAAATCATAGTAAACTGAAGTTTCCCTAACTTTTAACATTGATGTGATTTATTTATTAAATTCTGTTAGTCTATGTCTTTTCAGACATGTAACAAAATAAAAGGGAAAATTCTGTATCAAACATAATGTTTATTTCAAGCAAGGTTCTTTTTAATTTACAATAATTAATTGCAATTGTTAAAAAATTAATTGCATTCTTGTTTCTAGTGTTTTGAATTTGTAGGTATGTTGAAAGATTATGTCTCCATTAGTTTATTTATGTCAATAAGTTTTATATTTTTGAAACCAAGGAATAAACCAGGTAAAGTGTCATTTTGGTAAATAATTTGGGAAGAGTAATTTTTATTTCAAATTTGTAATTAAATGACTTGCCATTTCAGTTTAAGTTTTGCTTCCTCAATTACAACAGATTGAGGAAGCAACACTTAAACTATTTCATTGATACATCTATTTTATGACAATAATATGATCAATAGTAAATCTAATATGTGAACTAAAATAATTTTATCCAAAATTTTTTTATCTGCCTTTAAAATTATCTTTATTTTGATCAGCAAAATAGTGTTACTACTTTAAAAAACTTAATTTTCAGTATTGTTTAAGTATATGTGTATTTTTTGCAGAATCGATGTACATGGTGTAAAGGACGAGGCAGGGTATATCGATTTGATAAAGAAGAGAATTGCACTTCTTGCAATGCAACTGGTTATGACAGGTAATTTTTTATTGTCTTACTTATAATAAGTATGATATGCTATAAAATAAGCATGATATTCTATTATTTAAAATAAGTAAGATATGCTAAGCTTTAGATATTCTCTCTTATTTGAACCAGAAATAACATTAAAGGATGAATGTTTTTAGGAAATATGTTTGTATGTAATAATGAAAACTTTTAATTTTTTCCTTTATGATTGCAACTTGATAAGCCTTATAAAAATGTTCTAAAGACTTATACTACTAGTAAAAAACTTACTAATTCTTGGTTGTATTATAGTTTTAACTCAGAAGTGCACTTTACTTTCTGGAAGGATTTATTTTTTCTTATTGTTTAATATGGTCAAGGATTTAACAGATTGGGATGTATCATAAAAGTCTTAAATTATAGACATTCTTTTAAGTTGGTATTGACTAAGTTCTTATTGTTTAGCAGTTCCTTTATAATAATTTACATTTATTATATTTTTATAAAAAAAAATTGAGCAAAGCAACTTTTTTTATTTTCTTAAATTGTATCTTATTTTATAAATTCCGTACAATATTGTTGATAAAATGTTTCTCTTTGATCCAACATTTCTTAATGATTAAACTTAGGTTTACTATTTGTCTATTTACCTAAGTATTGACACATTAAAAAAATGTAACTGTTGCTCCAGTTTCCTCAAACTGGCAGCAAAATAGTTGGTATTCCTGCCTTTTATTTGGCTGTTTGTTGGTTTGATTCCCACTTTGGGCATGGCTGATTAAAGTGAGTACATTTTAAATTGTAGGTCTTTATCTTATTTATAGTTTTATAACCTTTTTGTTCACATATGTATCTGTGCATGTCTCCGCAGCTTATGAAGCTATATTCAGAGCATAGATGAAGTTATTTTCTGTGATTAAATACAATTTTGGTTAAAAATATTTATTCTAAATTTATGAACTCCATATCAAAGAAATTATATCTTTTTTTAATTTATACCTCATCTATTTTATGTTTACTTTCAATAAGTAAACATCATTTCAATATAATTAATTAATTTCTAAAAGAAATTAATGAAATTAAAATTTATTTATTTCATTTTTTATCATTATAAGAAAAGGATTTTTTTTTTTTGCAAAAATTTGTAAAAATTTTTTAAGTAAATAATGCCGAAAGATTGGGCCATTTCTCTTTTAGTTTTGAAATATATTTTTTAAATATCTCACATGAAGAAATGTTTCTTAAAGGAAACTCATTTAATAGAACAATATAAATTACATTTTTAAATTTAATTAATGATTTCATACTTCTGAAAGTTTAAATTTTTCTCTGTCTTTTTTGAGTAATGTTTGTTTTGCTAAAATAAATCAATTAAACTTTGCAAAATATATGTATTGTAAAATTTCTAATTGTGATTTTTTTTTCTGAAATTGTTTTAGAGAACTTTTTTCTTACATTTTTCTTAATTTTCTTACTGACAAATTTACTATTGAGGATTTTAGATTTTTTAACTTTCTGTTATTGTTCAGTGTTAGATTCAATTGGAATAAAAATGATTTCATTGATGAAAATATTTAAAATAAGCAATAAAATCCTAGAATGATAATTATTCATCTCGTTTATTGAATATTTTTATTAGTGCCATGCTCACAGTTTCAAAATCTGTATTCTGTTTTATTTCTCTTGGGAACTTAAAAAAGAGAAAAAAATTGAAATACTACTTGGAGAATAATTTTAAAGCTCTTAGAAAAAAATAGAATACATCACATCTAATTGATGTTTTTGATGATTGCAAATTATTTTAATAAGTAAGTTTGTGCTAAATGTACTTGTATGTCAAATGTTACGTCTGAAATTTATAAAATTATAATCACATTAAAAATCTCAGTAAATAAATTCTTTGATTGCATATCTGTATTTCTGTTATGCCAGAATATTTTTTCACATTTGATTTTTATTAAATTTAAAATGTTTTAATAATTGAATCTTATTTATTATTTTCAGGTGTTTTACCTGTGATGGAACTGGACAAGTAAAATGCAAGTTATGTGATGCAAGAGGAACTTTGAAAGGATATGTGGAGTTAACTGTGACTTGGTAAATAATTTAGATAATCACTGTAAAGCCAGTATATTCAACAAAGAGGATCAAATTGTTATTGATATGATACTAATAAAAATATGAAATAAACATCTTAACAAATTGCATTTAAAATTATCATAGAACTATTTATTTATATGTATATTATTTTAATAATTTCATTTAAATTTTAAAGTTAGTAATTTAATTTCTTATCTAAATTAAATGTGACAAATAACATTTGTTTAATTCATTAAACAAATGATATTTGTCATATTTAATTTAGATAGTTGTAATTTTTGAAAACCATAAGGGAAAGAATGATTTTCAAAAGTTATAATTAACTGCAAGTAAAATTCCTTCAATTCTATGTTAAACCATGCAAATATTAAATTATTATAATTCATGTATATCAGAATATAAATAAAAAAACATTCACTATCTCTCAAATCTCATTTAATTTCATAGTTCTCACTTGAAAGTCTTTAGAATTTAAAAGTTGTGCATAAAATTGTAATATATATATATAATATAATATAATATAATTATTATTAATTTTGCTTTTTATGATATTGAAAAATGAAAATATTTTACTTTTTAAAATGTTACAAAAACAAATTAAACATGCTACAAATTTATATCTTTTGAGTAAGCATTTTAGTAGATTAGAATTTAAAATTATATACATTTGAATTATTTAGTTAATTAATCATGGAACAATCATAATTCAATAATTTCTTTCATAAATGCTTAAATTTAGCAAATATAAATGCAAATATTACGTATCTTTGTTTGTGCAACTCTTAATATTTTTAATTTGAAATGTTTTATCACTATTAACTAACAATTATATTTTTTGATGTATGATTACTTTATGTGAAACAGTATTGAGATTTTGCAGTATAATTTTTTTTTAATTTGATTAAATATATCATGAAGTATTTAAAAAATATACATGGAAAATAATAAAATATATAAAAATTACTTTTCATGGATGCTATTGATTTGCCATCAAGTATAATTATAGCCTTAAATAGTTATAATATTTTTTCATTATTATATAAAGAATTTAAAAAAAAATCTATATTTAAGACATTAATGTTTGACATAACTGAAAAATTCAGAAATTAATGGAATAATATATTAGGGATATAATATATATATATATATATATATATATATATATATATATATATATATATATATATATATATATATATATATATATATATATATATTAAATTTCACTTCAGATTTTTTTCACATTGAAATAAATGAGACATTGAGTAAATTAAAAATTTGTACTTGTTATTACAATATTTTTATTTTAATTGTAGGACCAATCATGCTGATGATTACATTTCAGAAGTTTCTTGTATGCCCAAAGAATTAATTCGTGATGTTACTGGGCAAAATGCTTATGAAGAAGAGAATCCCAGGGTAAAAGAAATTACTAATGACTTGTAAATAAATATTTTAGTAATTTAAGTTACTCTATTAACAATCAAAATATTTCTTGCGGAATATTTTAGGTTTTTCCTATAGTGCAAGGTGCTGAAGAAGCTGTTTGTAAAGCCTCTAGCGATTTAATTACTAAACATGGATCATCTTTCACTAATGAGAGAATTTTGAAACAGGTAAATACTTGGAAATATTTATTGTTAAAGGTATTGAAAATTGTTTTGCAAAAGTCATATTCAGCTTTTATTGGTTGGTATTAATTTTTAAAAAGAATTAAAAACATTTCTTACATTTTTTAAAACTTAATTTTGTATTAAATTTTAATGGTATATACTTTATTAATTGATTATGTAAGAGATGATGTAAGAATTTAATGCAAAACTATTTAAAACAGAGTAAAAGATGAAAAAACACCCTTATTATAGAAACTCAAAATTAAATAATGAGAATTTTAAAATAATTATTGAAGGGTATTATGTTTTTAGACTGAAGGATATTAAAACATTATTTCAAATGAAAGGGAACCAACATTGGAATAAATAAAACAAAAAGTAAAAATCTTACAATTGATGCTTGATTTCATAACATACATTCTATTTCTAAATATTTCATGGTGGAGCATTAAATATTTATATAGAAACTCGTTACAAATATCTGAAAATTTAAAAATCAATACTTCATGTACTGTTGTATATTGCTTGCAAATTACAGGCCAAGAAATTTTTAAATAAATTGAAATTATTTTGATGCTAACAAAATATTTTATAGAAATATAAATGTAATTCTAAAATTTGATTAATTTGTATATAAATTGTTTTATTGTTTGTATATAAATATTGGAATTGTTCTACATTGATTTTTAAGATTAAGTGTGCAATTTTTTTAGTTTTCTAAAGAAGACTTGATTCTCTAATGAAAAGATAATTATTTCTTTTAAGTAGACTTTATAAACTATTAAAAATCCTCATTTGTTTAAAGTTTGTCTTAATGTCATACATCTAAGTAGTTTGAAAATTATTTAACATTTTTCCTTTTTAATCTAATGATAGTTTAATGAACCAGTTTAGATTTGTAGAATATTCTACTTATTTATCTTTTTAAGAAACAATTGCATGTAGGATGTCTAGTTATACAGTTTCATAAATGATATTAATTTTATAATTGCATAATTCAATAATGTGCTTATAATACTGCTGTTTGAAATCAATAAATTGTTCTTTTATTTATTTATTTATTTATTTTTAAGTGACAAGTTAAAATGTAATTTGTAAACTTCATATTATTCACAATTGATCCTAGATTAAGTTTTGTATTTTTGTGAAATCAATATGCTCAAAAACGATACTCAAATGTTACATATCCAAGAGTCCTTTTCTCTTTGACAGTTACAGCTAAAATATAAAATTTATATTAGTAAATGCTGTTAGAAATTACTGCATCTTTTTAAAAACTCCAGGAAAGAAAAAGGTTTCCATTATGAAAAATAAAAATAAAATTTGCTATTATGATGGTAGACATTTTAAAATGATGTTCCAGTGTAAATAACAATTTTATAATATCTTCTATTCAAAATTAAATAAAAGAAAAGCATTGTATAAAATTGAGAAAAATTAATGAAAATAAATTACCATTAAATTTAAATTTTAAGGATATAAAAATCGAAAAGTTTAAAATTGTTACATTATTTTCTTTTTTGTTCTTTTCTAATTTTAATACATGTTCAGTATTTTCCCATATAATCTCAATTATTCATTCACATGCGACTAAAATCAGTAGTCAAAATTGGAACAAAAAGCTATAGCTGCAAGACAAAAAAGACTGAGTAAGTGTTGCAACTCAGTTGGATTTTCATATTAGGGGGATATATTATTTTTAAAGTATTTCTAAAAGAGAAATAAATGCTTCCAGATTTGTATTAATGAATAAAAAATGAATTTCCCTATAATTTATTGCTGTGTATCATAATTTATTGCATATAACCAAAGATATACTGATAAAACAGGCTTTATTTTAAGATTGGAAAGCTCATTACCATTTACTCTCTTAATTTTAATAATAACATCATGGCAGAACATTAAAGTTGTTTGTGTAGTGCTTGATGGCTCACATTTTATATAGACTCAGCATCTTTCTCATTGAATGACTGTGGGAAGTGTGACAAGCCTGAATATTCTTGATCTTGCTGTTTGGCTTTCTGATGATCACACAATACATTTTCAGTGGGTCCCGTCCCATGTTGGTTTGAATAGTAATGGAATCGTTGATAGTTTTAGTCTAACCCCACTAACACCCTGCATTGCAATGCCAGCTTGATTTGTATAGAAATTTTCTCAATCAAAAAAAAAATTGATTTAAATGCACTTTAGAGAATTCCTCCTGACCACTCTTAGTACTTTGGAAAACGATCCCACGGTTGTCTCAATATTTTCTGCTTTCTCTATCATGTTTTTTTAGGGGCCGCATCAAAATTCTTATATATCTTCAGAGAGAGGGGGAACTTTCTGGAGTGTCATCGGTGCATGGCTGAAAAAGCCTCCCCTGACCAGATATACATATGTGCTTGGATTTTATAGTTCCTGATAATTTAAAAGGTTTTTTACTTGTTTTTATTGAAATGATGTAGCAACACTACCATCTGGGATTAAAAAAATAAAATTGTATTTTAAAAGAAGCATTTGAAATAACATAACTGAAGAATTTCAATACATATATATATTGAACACTTCAGCAGAGGAATTATTGATATTAGGAAAAGAAATATGATTTATTCTTTGCCATATTAATTATTCATTAATGAAAATTAAATATCTCATGTGAACTTTTATAAAAAATCTACTTTCATTAAGTATAGCTATATGTCACATGGTCTAAGAAAAAGAAGCACTAATTAATGAGAAATTAATCATTGATATTAATGAATATTTTATATTTATTCACCTAAAGAATTTTCTTATTTTTTATCAGAATTTTGCATAATTTTGATTTAATAGATTGAAATGGCATGTTAACCAGATATGTTCATTAAACCACATACAGAAATCTCAAAAAGAATGAAGTATTGTGAAATTAATGTTGAGAGATGCTAATCAATTTATTAATAAAAGAATTTTGTTAAGAGTTGTATAGGATAATTTTTAAAATATTAAACATAAATTGAACCTTAAACAAAGAAAACTGTATTGGTAGTAAATATTTATTGAAATGTATTAAATACTATTAAAGAAAATATTCATTTCAAAAATATCATGTGTAGTGAAGATTAAAAAATACAAATACATATAGATCAGTCAAAATTACAGAAAATAATAAAATGTCAGGTTTTCGTTAATAAAATAGATGAAAATATATATTTCAAATAATTTGTAAGCCATCAAAAAGAGATCACCATATTCAGTTGATCATTATAAAAATAATTTTGCTATCTTGAGGTTGGTAGATATTTCTGCATAAAACTTGAATGTTTTTAATATTAAGTCAATAAAAAAAGATGCCTGGACTTTTAGTTTTTAAACTGATTTTATTTAAATTATTAATTACAGATTTTTCTAAAAAAAAAGAAAGAATTAAAAGTAAAACTGAATAGTTAAAGCAATTACTATTAAAACTATTCAGAACAAAATACTTGATATGATAAAGTATATATAATCAATTATAGTAATGTATAACATCAAACAGTTGTTCACATTCAAATTCTTGAGAAATTTGTTATGAAAAATAATTATTCAATTTGAGTTGTGACACTTTTAATTTGGAACATGTTTTTGTATTGTAGGGGTAAAAATTGTGGTACTAATTTCTTTCTTACTTTTTTTGGGGGGAAGAAACTATTTGTTCTTAATCCATTGTGCATTATAATAGTCTAGTAGTTGAAAATTATCTGCCTTGGAATCTCATATCTTAACATAAAATTCTCAATGTTAATAAAATTTCTCTTTAATTTAAATCATAACTGAAACTTTACTATATGATAGAGATGTTGAATGTTGATGTAAAGTCAAATGTTTATATTTTCTACTATGAATTAATAAATGAAATGTTCATTATTGTTGAAGCTTTTGTTATATTGTTACATAAAAAAGTAGTTCAAGTTTTAGGTATTAATCGAAAAAATTCATTATTCTTTATAAATATGTGCAAATAATTGTACAAGATTTCTGCTTAATATTTTAGGTAGGGTTTTTTAAAATGTATCTATTACTGTGTGTTTGTGTGTGTGTGTATGTATACATATACATACATACAGAGAGATATATATAGTTAATAATTGTTGTATCTTCATTTACAGAGACAATGCTTACGCATTATACCTATTGCCCAAGCCAAGTTTGAGTGGAAAAACAAAGTTGATAAATTTTGTGTTTATGGCTTTGAACATAAAGTTTATTTTAAAGATTATCCACAACCTTGTTGTTGTGGATGTGTCATTTTATAAAGCATTATAGAGCTTACAATATATATGCTGATATTTTGTATGCACAGTAGTTTATTTTTTTATTAATTGTTTTGAGCTTGTATTTTTATGTAATTTACTGTTGAACTTTTGTTCAAGAGACTTATTTTTGATGCAAACCACATTTCCTACTTGCATTTCACCAATTAAATATAATTTCTAATGAATCTTATGAAAATAATACTTTATATTATTTTTTAAGTTTTTCTCAAATTAATTTAAAAAAATGTCTTTATTGGTAAGTGATTTTTTACTCAATATGTGTTAATGTAATCAATAGTTGTTGTAACATTTGAATGTTTGTTATCATATTAATTTGCTAATAATTGACTTAATTTCAGTAAAATATGAGCTTATTTTATAGTGTAATAAAATGTTTATTAAAACTACAAAATGTGAATTTTATAAAACTTACAATTAGTAATATTAAATATTAAACAGTTTTTTTTTCAAATCTCTGATAATACTTTAAAAAACTAAATCTCAAAGAATCTACCATATTATAGGAGAGTTATTTATATTGAAAAGTTATTGCTAAAATATTTTTGCTCAGTGGAAAATGAAGAACTGATAGAACTACCTTTTTGAAATTTGCATATTTCTTAATATTTAATTAGTGTGTGTGATTTCTATATCCTAAAGTTCCTTAATACGTAAATCATAAATATTTTTGTATTATAGAATAGTCAATTATATGTATGTTCCTATTCAGATTTAATAAATATGAGATTTTCATTTAATGTAAATCATCACAAATTCTCTTTTAGAGATTATTTTTAATAAGCTAAGAATTTTTTGAAGTTCATAGTTTAAATTTTTGGGTATACAGTTGATTTTGTTGTGTCCTGAAATATTTGTTGACCTTTATTCATATGTGATTATTTTAAAAAAATACCAATTTGAAATGATAATGATGACATTTGTATTGAAATCTCTCGAATACTTTTCGATACTATTTTTTGTGTTCTGTATTTCAATTTTGTATGTTATTCTTACTTATGACACTTGGATAAGCCAAGCTCTCTATGCCATGATTTTGTATTCTACATTAAAAAATATTGAACTGTCTTTGTGGCTTATTATTGTTAATATATAATGTATGTAATGTGAATTTTCATTTTAAACTGTGAATTTTAAAAATTCATTATTTCTTTTATCAAAATAAATGTTTTTTTTTAATTTTGTTAGAATACTTCTCTGTGCAAATGAAAAAAACTGAAAATAAAGGAGTTCCTAATTCTTGTTTCTTAATGAATATCTCAAATAATAACCAGAAAAACTATAAAATTTTTGTGTAGATTATGATTAGTTATAAAGAATTTAATTTTTCCTTGTGTAGTAATAAATATTATCTTTTTATGACAATTTGAACATACTTTCTTCAGTATTTACTTTCCAGGATTAATAAAATTTTTTAAATGATTTTAATATAGAAATTTTTTTAATATACTTATTGCTCATTGTTTGCATAATTGATGTCAACATATAAATTTAAAGTTCAGGAATTTGTGGGCTGTACTTTCATTTTGACCGTAGATGTGCGTAAGAGTTTGGTATCCACTTAGAAATTTTATTTCTCATGCATGAAAAAATGATGGTTTATAGTCAATCAATCATCTGTACAGCTTAATTTTTCTTTTAAAAATGCTATAATTTGTGCAATATCTTTGTATAAAAGTGAAAATTAGTAATGGAATTTATCATCCTAAGGCCAAAACTCAGTTGTAAAGTATATCAAAATAAAGTTTTACTTAAAATGATTAACTATAACGTTTTAGATTAAAGAGATTTATTGTAAGTGTATTTTCATAGAAAGAAATTACAAAATAAAAAATTTAAAAACATTCAGAAAATTATGTAGCAAAAGTTTTTATGTTGCATTATAAAATTTTGTTTATCAATCTTACCATTATTACCTACCAAGAAATGAATTCAAATTAGATTCTATCTGAATTGGAATGTCAAAATCTTAGATATTGATCTCAGAACAAGGAAAATATTTAAATCTAGTTGATAATAACATAATCTTAATTGAAACTTAAATTTCCCGATTAATTAATTTCAATCTTAAAACATTTGTGTGGAAAATTAGCAAAAATGTATTATAGTCTTCTGTTTGTTCAGATTTATGCTATTAATACTAATGTTGTAGTCATTAAATAAATTTTTGATTTTTCAAATGGAAAATCCTTAAATTTTTTACGTATAACATTAATCAAAAAAATTTAATTTCTTACCATATTTACCACAATTTGACTAATGCTATCATTAAGGAAAATAATTAGTCTTTGAACTCGGTTACTTCTATTGTACCTTATGTTACAGGAAGAGATTTAATTTTAAAAGTTCAAAGACAAGGATTATGACATTGTGAAGGTATGCTATTGAACAAACAAAAACTTTTACCTAGATCAGGTGTAGACAAACTTTGATCATTGACTTGAAAATATTTAAAAATTCTCTTATTGTGCAATCATCTCTATAGAAATAATAGAAAAGAAGAATTTTCCTGTTATTAAATGATTTAATTTATACTTTTATTGAGAAAAATCAAATTTTTATATAAATCAATGAAAAGGATGTGCTTGATAAGATTTGATTAAATAGCAATATTTTATTCGGAATTCGCTGGTCTTAGTCTTAAATTGCGAAAGAATCCCATTCTCAATTAACTTCTCTGTTTTATTGAAATAGAACCTAATGACAAGTCAGATTCCGTAATATATAAGCTTATAAATGTAATTATGTAAAAAAACTGGCACATTAAAAAGTAAATTATTTTTTCATTATTTACATTCTCCCAAAGTTGAAAATTATGTAACATCTTTGCTTCATGGCATAATAATTCTGCAACATCCTCATTTTCAATATTTCCAAACATATATATAAATATTTAATTTTAGGGCTTACTTTTTAGAAATGTTTCTATATACTTCCATTTCTTCGTTGGATGTATCTAATTGATTTGAATAGTGCTGTAATTGGAAATTCTTAAAATATTTAAGACTTAACCAAATTTAATTTAACTTGATAATATCATTTATAAAATAATTATCATTGTTTGAATTAATCTGATATCTTTTCCTTGGAGACATCATTGAATTTTGCAAATACATCTGCTAAATAAAAAATATTGTTTTTATTTTTTGTCACTAGGCTGGATAAATTCCAGCTATTTTAAGCAATTAATAAGCCATTGTAAACTTGCATTTAACAACCATCATATTTCAGTGTGTAACAGTAATTGATTTGATGGTCTATTCTCTTCACTAAGTTTAATAAACAGTATTCGGTTTTTTTCGTAAAGTTATATACTCGTATAATTTTGGTACTCGTTCGAATTCTAATCAAGCACCTAGATCAGATTGACCCCTAATTTTACAATATCGACTACTAGAAATCTATCACTTTGGTAACCCAAGAGGTGCATCTATAAAAGGTAGAACTGAGATAACTAAAAAAAGTAGTACATCGATTGACATGAATGAATAAATTGTTAAATATGAATAGTCAAAAATTTTTAATTATAAAAAAATTTATATTTCACTTTCTCTTTTCAAATATTTTTTATTGGATTGTTTTATTATATTTTAGAAATATTTCAAAGAAATGTAAGCAGATTTTAAGGAACATACATATATTAATTATTTATAAAAACTATTAGAAATTATTGTTTTTGTGTAATAAAAAGTAAATAAAAAATTATTAATTTTTTTGGATAATTTTTCAGTTACGTATTGTAGTCATTCCTAAAATTATTTCATTTATCGTTATAATAATTATATAATCTATGAGGGTAATAAAACTTGTTTATTTGAAGTCAAAACTAATTTAAAATGAGCCTATAAGAACATACTGTTATTTTAAACTTCAAATCCACATATTTAACTTAATAAAAGTAAATCAAAATCCCCTCCTGAAAATTTATAATTGTAATAATTATTTTAATAAGTTTTAACAATGACTTAAATTATTGAAATACAAATATGAACAATGAATTCGTACTTTGTTTGTTGTACACATTTAAAACTAAAAATTTTCTTTCTCTTGCTGATTGGATTTATAAAAACTTTAAAATATAATTAAATATTATTTGTTCGCGATATAAGTCTACTGTAACTCTAAGTTTTCCTCACATTCTTGTACAAGATCAATTTGACATTCATACATGATATTTTAAGTTGTACTCGATCATAACATTTATTTTATTTTCAAATATTAAAAATAATAACTCAATTTTTATTGTTAGTTTGAAAAGATATAAACACATACACAGTATTATTTTAATAAACTCATATTTTGGGACAATTAAATGATAACACAATATTTTTGATGACAATTTTCATTTATAAAAAACTGAATTTTCCAATTCTTATTTTATGTGTGTGTGATTGTTTTATTCATTTAATACTTAACCCTTTGGATGCACATTTATTCAAATAATTTTTTGCATTTGGAGCACATTTAATTTTTTGGGGTAGAGTAATTTGTAAGAACAGCATATTTTATGCAATTATTAGAATTTATTGGCTCCCACCTTTTGTTTCTTTTTTTTCCAAAACCTTTTTCTATCACTTGTCTGACATATCTATTTGTCTCTTCCACTATGCTATTCCAAAAATCTTCATTTAGGACTATATTCAAAACATCCAAAGGCTTAGGCCTAGCCTTTGCAGACACAAAGGATTTATTCCAGGCACTTCACGAAACCGTTTTACATTAGGTACATTGTCTTTTTCTTAACAAATCCATTGATCTAATTTCTCAGGAGAAGATTCACTACGTACGTCTTTTGCATCTTGGTTTTATCTCACTATCATCACTATCATTGTTACTTTGAAATAAACAAGAATGAACATGTTAAATATTGTCTCGCTTTCAACGACGTATCAGAACGTCATGTGCGACTTTGGTCAAATTAATGCATGACGTTCTGATACGTCGAATGCGGTTAAAGGGTTAACTTTTAATTTTATCGCAAGTTTTTCTTATTTCTTCAAAAAACTTTGAAAACAAATGGACAAAGATGTAAATTATCGTCATATTGCACTATTATATACCAATTTAGTTTTCTCTGGAAAACCACCAAAATTGCATCAATTTAGGTGCAGATTTTGTTTTCCGGACATGCTTCTTGAGCAAGTCAGAAAGATGCGATTTTATCATAGAAGAGTTAGTGAGAGAGAAATTATATTTTCCACTCATTTTTTTCGGATATCATGGTACTGCTTGCTATATGTATATATATATATATATAATTTTTTTTACAGAGTATGACATCAACTCTTTGTTTACGTGTTTACTTGAACTCGGATACCTAAATTTGAGTGAATATATTTTAACCATAGCTATGAAAGATTGACACTTTCTTAGTTGGATGAAGGGCTAATTTTATTTTGTATCCATAGCTGTTTCAGGAATTATAATTTGATTAGTTATACTGTCTTCAAATTACATTAATCTACTTGCTTTTGCTGATAGGATTGGGGAAAATTGCTCTAGTTCAAATAAATAACTTGTTAATGGTTAAAAAAAAAACTAGATGTACATCAATATCTATTTAAATATTGAAGATATTTATTTTAAGAGAAATATCTCAAATATATTATTCATCAATTTTTATTTTTCAGTTCACATTTTATTTTCTGATAGTTAAAATTATTTTTCTATAAGATCAGTCTGTAAGCTAAAACTAATAATGGCATGAAAGCAATATGATGAATGTTAAACTTGTATGATGCTTATACATAGTAAAATTCATATTTTTCATAAATTGTTTTCATGTACCAAATTTCTTGCCTTGTCTTATCAGATGATTGATAGAGGTTTGATCTGTTTGTCGCTCAACATCCATTTTTTGCACACGAGGGCTAATTAGATCGGGAGCAAAGGAAGATTGATTGGCATTCAATTAATGGAATTATTATGCCTATATTTGTTTCTATAGTATTGCTTTAACATTCTTCACTTATTTTGTCTGAAAAAAAGTACTGATCTTACATGTAATCACTGAAACTACACAATCATAATTAATAAATTAAGACATTTTGAAACAATTTTAAATAACTATAAACTTAAGAAATAAAACATAAAAATATATATTGTCATTGAATAAAATCAAATTTCATTTCAATTCTGCAGTTTTTATTGGATGTTATTTTAACTTTTTTTCTTTTAATTGTGTTACCAAAATTTGAGCATTATAAATTTATTATGAAAACAATCTAAGACTTAATTATAGACTACAAGAATTCGTGGCACGAATTGCCAGCGAGGTGTGCGGGAACTAGAAGGTAACTTAATATTATTTTATAAAGGGAAAACTCTCATAAAAACATTTGTAGATTTTAAGTTTCAGTTTTTCCTGAATGTAGCGATAAGATGTCGTTAAGGTGGAAATATTTATAATGTAATTACATTCGAAAATAAATAATATTGTGAACTTTTTATCTCAATGTTTTCTACGATATGTGACTCTTGAATAGAAACAAGAAAAAAAGATGATTACATTTCTGAGAAACGCGACTCTGATGGGAGAGAGAGAGGGAAGCACATAAAGTGCAATGTTTGATTTTTACTCCCATTAATTTCATCGTCATCCATTTATATTATACTAAGTGAAGAAAAAAGAAATCACACTTATGTGATGCATGTCTTTCGTTACACATCAAGCTTTGGCCGAATTTTTCAATTTACATTCATCGAATGCGCGGAGATAAAAATCATCTTTCACTGGAAGCTACCTTCTGGGTACAGAATCTAGAAGAAGAAAAAACAAGGACTTAATTCTTCGGAACGCATGATTACCAATTAGATTAGCATTCTATCTGCGCTTGTATGCGTGTCCTGACGCCATTTGCGCTCTTGCTAGACAGGAGATGCGGTTATGGAGTGGTGGCGGGTGGTGAGACTTACTTTCCCATCCCGTCGGAATGCGTTGAGGTGACTCGGGGAACAAGAAATTAATTCGGACAATAAAGTAGGAGAGAGTTCGTGCCATGCATCTTCTGGTGCCAGGTGAAGATGGTGAAAGGACAGCGGTCCACGACCCCTCCTGGTTCAAGGCCAGTGCAGTGAACGCTGAGGCGCCAGAGCTGTTTGTTTACGACCACCGAAACACGTGCAGAAAATGTTCAAATGAGAGAGTGCCACAACAGTTTGAATCTCGAATTCTTACACGAACGGACGTTGATTAAGTATGATGGATGCCGATTCGCTCTCAGAGGAAAGGTGTGTCTTGAATTGTGGCACTCAAAAACGTAAATTGCATATAATGACGCTTTCTATTTTTTTTTTTTTTAATCTTCCCGTCAGCCGTCTTATCTTTTTATGTCCAAATATTGAGCAATTGATGCTTGGGTTGGATGCTATTTGGAGGGAAATTATTGTGTAACAGTTGCTGTACCTGACAAAATCGTTGATGAAACCGATGATCTCTCTCTTGTTTTTTTTTTTTTTTTTTCTGCTTAAGGCTTGAACTTTGAAAACTAATTTTTTCTTTCGTTTAATTGCTGTTGATTTCTAATTTAAAGGAGTTTTTCATATATTACCTTAAGTAAATTTGCAAAATTATGAATGATTATTTCCAATGCATTTTTGAATTTATATAATTTGAACATATCTAACACAGAAACTAAAAATTTCATGTAATTTTTTTAAAAAAAATCTTAACTTTACATGAATCTTCTTTGAATATATGCCATTGAAATAGCAATATTTTAATTGGTAAAAAATTTCCACAAATATCAATTTCCATTAAATTATTGTTATATGTAATCAAAATATTGTAGTTAAAATAACGTCGCAGGTCAACGGTACATCATTCAATCATTTGTTTTTTATAGTAAACATGAAATTTTTAACTGTAAATATTTAAAACACTTTATATCAACTTTTCTAATGAGAAAAATATCACTCAGAAAAGAACGTTTTAATTTTTGTGAATTTAAAATAATTAAAGTATTTCAGAATAACAATAAAAATGTAATTTTATTGTTTGACATAAATTTGTGCTTATTTATAGGATGAAATATGCCTTAAATGTATGTCTGTTTAAAATTATGAGCTATCAACTGATCTTATGATTTTTCTTGATTTGAAATGCTCTAAAAGTTTGATTTGTAACCATAAAAAAACTATTTTTAAATGACACACAAATATATAAAAAGTAAATTTTCTTTTTATAATTATTACAAGTATATAAAAAGTAAATTTTCTTTTTATATAAATATATTAATAATTAAAATATCCTATATATGCTCGAATAAAATATTAAATTAATTATTTTTAGGTAACTAAAGTAATGAACTATTTTCTTCTTTTCAAGAATCTCAGCAAGTTACATATATGGTTAGTAGAGAGTTTATATATACATATATTCACAATTGTATAAAACGTTAACTAGTCTTTTACTAACTCTTGCATGGTTGCAAAGGTTACAACTATTTTTGCCTCGTTTCGAACTGTGATTGATTTTTAGTTTCGAAATTTTATTCTTTAAGGCCATCTATTATATTCACTTAAGCTGATTGATATAATTTTTCTGTCAAAACATATGCTATTATGAAAACAAAAAATGTTTTCCGAGATGGTAACGATATATCTCTTAGAGGATTCTTATCAAATTTTCATTTTAAAATGTCTTCACACATTCGTAAATTTCTGGTTATATTTTAATTTTCGTATTAGTCATCCATGCTTGTATTGGGTTTTCTTGGAAAGTAATTTCCATTTTTATGAAAATGAAAAACAGTGAATAAATACTTTATTGAATTGTATACTGTCAATTCTAGTCCAACACCTTTTGCCATCTTTCTGGTAGTAGCATGACTCATTCATAAAATGTTTATTTTACTAACAAAAAAATTGAACTAGGTAGGAAAAACGAAATTACTTTCCGAACAACCCTATAATTATCTCTTGATTCTAAAGTATTTCAAATATGAGAATCCGCTGTATTCCGTTAATATTTAAAAAATACATGCAATTTGGCTAATAGAAAATGAAATAAATTGCTCAATGTATCTTGAAGGATAATTTTGACTCTCTAGATTTTATAATTAGGAAGTATTTAATTTGAGATAAATATAAATTGTAAATTAAAAAAATAGTGGTAAATAAAAAAATAAGACTAAATAGTTTTTACATACTCAATATACAAAAAATTATTATTAATCGACATGTGGAACCAGGGTAATTTCATTAAAACACTTGGCCCTATGAATAAATGTGGCTTAGAAGTAATGTATTACCCACACATATATATGTATATAATTTAATTCTTCATTTGTTGAATGTTACTCTAATAAAATAATCTCTCTAATAGGTTATAAATATTTTAACTTTTCAACTTCGTTCTTACTTAAAGCAGTTATTGATCGTCAATCATAATCTTCTTTTTCCTTCATCTCATATTTGTTAAGTTTCATTTCTTTTTTCACATAGTGTACAATTTTGCACTGTTATGTGATAGGAGGATATATTATTTATTTATTTCAATATTTTACAATCACATTTTATTGAAAACCCATCAACGAAGATTTTGTAAGAGTATGTCTTGTTTATGTTTAGTTTGAAGGTCTGACAAATTACATTATCTATACATTATAAGCTTGCAAATGTTTTTCTTTTATAACTTCTTAAATTTCATAAGGCTAATTTGTTAGTCACTTTAATCGAAAAATTTTTTTTGAGTTTTGAATAAAAATTCAGCTTCTAAAATTAGTAGGGATATCTCAAGAAAAAACTACCAAAATCTTTAAATATTGACATTCAGCTGGTTAATGTATTTTTCGTTGCAGCAAGAAAATTGAGTATCATGAGAACAATCAAAAAACAGGCAGAGAAAGGTTAATTGCAAAACATGAAAAATTAACCATAAAAACTTTTTAAAACCTCCAAGAAAACTTTACTTAACTCTGTATTGACCTTTATCTTCGCAAGCAGAGGACTGCAATAAAAGTTCTCTTAACAAATTACTACAAATATAATAAATTACTATACAGAAAATTAAGCTATAAATAAAATCTAAAACAATTTTTCCTAGGATGAGTAGCTGAATATTATTTCATTTGATGAATCTAATTTTCTGATGTATATGATATTTTAGATTTATTTATAATATAAAACATGAGATTATTTTTATACTGTAAATAAACTCTAAAATATAATTTTCTAAGGATGATTAGCCCGAGTATTATTTCATTTGATGAATCTAAATTTATGGTAAATTTTAAACATGAAATTTTTAATTTTAAGATATATTCTATTGACCTTGGGGGAAAAAAGCTTATTCTAAAAAAATGTGGTGATGATCGTTTAGCAGAATTGGGAAAACGTGTTAGCAAGCATAAAACAGAAAAATGGCAATGGCAAAATATAAAAATTGTAAACTAACCAGAAAAACTTTAAGAAATTTTAAGAAATATTTTTTTTACTTAGTACTGACGTAAATGCGAAAACATAAATGCAATTGGAAGTTGAATGCTCTTAACTAGAATGTAAAAAAATGCTACAGTCGCTTAAACAGAAGTGCAGAATTAATATTCTCAAATCTTCTTTTGACAAGAAAATTACATATAAAAAACTGAAAAGTGTGGAATGAAGTAATGTCATTTATGAAGAAGTCAACGTGAGAATGTTTAAGCTCTAACAAAACAATACTTTAGGTTAAATGAGCAGGAATCACTCAGTATAAATGACCTTAACAAAAAGAAATTATTCTTTAAGATCTTTGTGCAGCCTTTCGTCTATGCTTTGTGATGGATGGAAGCGTGATTTTTCTTTGTCAAATTAAGTTAATGGTGTCATTAATTCTAAAGATATGAACAAAAATTATTAATTCCTCAATTTATTTTTTGAAAAAAAAATTTCCTTTTGCTATCTCACTAAAAATATAAGCTGTTTCCTATTTTTGCCCAAAGCAATATAATAAATTTCTCCTTAAAAGAATATCACGACGATGTCACTCTGTTAATTTTGTAATTAAATATCTGATAGACAAATTTAAATTGAGCTTTCAGGAAAATTAGCATACGAAAATATTACATAAAACTTTTATAATAGGTTAGTGCAAAAAATAGTAATTGAATTTGAAATTTAAAATATATCTACAAATAGAATATAAAATTCGAAAGTTTATATGAAACATGATATATACAACTAAAATTACAATATGACCACATTACTTAACCTTCAACCTTATAATGAATGAGAAAATAAAATTTAATTTGTTGCTTGATTTATCAGAGACATTTATTCCAAATGCGTCATGGATGCATCGAATCTGAAAGTATTTTTGCTCTTAAATCTCTCCCTCTAATTATTAGTAATTTTCAAAAATATCCAATATTTTTTCTTTTACTTTGATTTTCTTTTCTTTTTTTTTGACCAAATAATTTTAAACATCTGAGCATTAATGACGTTTACTGAAGCATATAAAAATAATACTCATTAAAGAAATAAATGTTTACAGAATAGAATATGCACTTCTGTATTTAACCTGTATTTTTATTTCATCCATCATTTGTTCTCAAAAAAAATTATTATGAACTATTCATATTTCATCATAAATTCTTGTATATTTTGATTAATCGAAATAAGTTTCGCTATATATTTTTATACGTTTCTAATTTATATTTTGTGAATTTTTTTTTGTTTGCTTCTCTCTAAAGCATTCTGCTGGTTAAAAAATTGAAGCTAAATCAACTAGAAATGAATTCCGGTTTTAACTTAGTTTCCATTCTTGTTCATTGCATGAATGATATTGTTTCGATTTGACTTGCTTTCAAAGAATTTTATTCTGTAATTCAGATTTTGTCCTCTTTTTACAATCCAGTTCTTGTTTTTATTCACGGTCACGAATAAAATCAGAAAGAAGTATAAAATAGCATTGAATTAAGGTCGAAATTCGTGAAATTTAGAATTGTTGCAATAATGCATTTTTATTTATAGAATTCCTTAACTCCTTACATTAATTTTTATTTCATGAGCTACATATCATTAAAAAATTTTGGTAATTCTGTTGTCTGTCAGTTGGGAAAACATTATTAACTAATTTGAGATAAATTGTGAAAGAAACAAGACATCTACCTATAAACACTTTGTTATTAATTTTTATGGAGATCTAATAATTTTACTGAAAATATTATAGAACTACAAAAAAATACATTTGATTAAACATTTTTAAATTCTTGAATATTTGTAAACTTGAAAAAGTTTTATTGTTTTCCATTATTATAAGAATTTATGTAAGGTGATTTAGATAATTTATTATATTAACTATATTGACTTGCATAATTTTTTATAAAATGCCGACAGAATATACCGATACCGCGAGCATATACAATTTCACGAACTTCATTTCATTAATTAAATCCATTTCGTATAA
This sequence comes from Latrodectus hesperus, assembly GCA_037975125.1. Lineage (NCBI taxonomy): Eukaryota > Metazoa > Arthropoda > Arachnida > Araneae > Theridiidae > Latrodectus > Latrodectus hesperus. The sequence goes on from CM075853.1 coordinate 47,679,863, forward strand.
ATGAAATCCATTCTGGAATCATGTGATTCTTAATAATTTTTTAAATAAAAAAATAAAGATTCTGAAATTTTTTCTATTCTTATTTCAGTGAAAATATTACAGAAAATAAATAAATATTTTTAGATTAAATTTAATATTTGATTAATGTAAAAGACTAAAATATCAGAATAATTTTATAGAAGGTTTTATTTTATTTTAATATAGCAATATAGATTAAAAGAATCAGTATATATATATATATATATATATATATATATATATATATATATATATATATATATATATATATATATATATATATATATATATATATATATAAATATATATATATACATAAATATATATATATATTTTTATATATATATATATATATATATATATATATATATATATATATATATATATATATATATATATATATATATATATATATATATAGTTAAGAGTTTTTCTAAGAAAATCTGAAAAGTGTATAATCTGAGTAGAAAACAAGAGAATATTTTTAATCCACACACACACAACTTAAAGTGAGTTCTTTTTTTCAGATTTTCTTAATTTTATTTTACTGTGAAATACAAACTGTCTTCAAACTTTAACAGTGTCTAAATTGAAGTATGTATAAATTATTAGAAAATAAAAATACTCGTAACCTTTACAAAAGCCTAGATGTTAAATTTCATTTAATGAATAAGAAAACTATAATGATAGTTTTTTCATACATAAGTTAAGTTGTTCAACAATAAAAATGTGTTATAGAAAAATAAATGGTTTATTTAAAATTTTTGCAACATTTAAAAAGCACATAATACTATTTCGTTTTGAAAACATCATGCGTTAGATATTAATCATTTTATTTACTTTCCCTTATATCAGATTAATAAAAATGGTATCAAGCACACATGTATTTCGCACTTAAAAGATTCTACTTTATGGAATATGAATTTAAGTTAGAACTATGTATTTAATTTGATTCTAAAAATTTATGTCAGATTAGTGAAAATAGGAAAATATATCATGAATGTTTTGATTGATTTGAAATGCGTAGAAAAATAGCAAATACATAAGATTTTGTTAAAACATTCTCTAATGTAGTGTTTAGTAGATATTTGTTGTAGTTGAAAGTTTTCTAATATAAAACCTTATAACTAAATAGTACCAATTAAACATATGATTTTATGAGTTGTCATAAAATCATTATTAGATATTATTATATATATATATATATATATATATATATATATATATATATATATATATATATATATATATATATATATATATATATATATCGAAACCTATCCAGAGCCTGACTAAGGCAGGGGTATACGGGGCAACTGCCCCAAGCCTCCACATCAGAAGGTCCCCCAAATGGAATAGAAAGTTTGTTTTAACGTAAAATAATCAATCGAATAGAATCGTTTTCCCAGTCGAATAGAAAGTTTGTTGTTATGATGCAGAGAGGGCTTCCAAAGAAGTATTCGCTCCGGACTTCAATTAGGTAAGTAGTGCTCTGAGCCTATCATGTTCGACTATGCTTTCAAAGTGATGATCAACTTCAATAGAGACAAGCCATAACCATTTATTTGGGGAACAGTAATTTCGAAGTCTGTGTTAGAAATGGTGGGACAGAAGGTGTACACATAACTTAACTGAATGCATTAAAAAGACTTTCAATAAGAGTCAGGTTAGTCAGTATACCAGTTACTAAAGTTACGAGTTGTTATCCTTTAACTTTCCAAGTAGTTATCAACGAGGACTTCTTAATAGAGTTATGTATTATCTCCCATAAAAACGAAAGCTGTATCAATAGTTGCAGCAAGCAGTTATTTAATTGTATTTCATCCCAAAGTCGTACAGCCTTCATAGAATCTTGTGTGCAGATATGAGATTGGTGCTTCACTCCGGCGAAATTTCTGTCAATAATGTGATACTTCCTCACATCACAATGTTTAATGTTCTTTACTGTTTTTGAGGTAGATAGCGTGGGACTTCTGCTTTCTAGTTAGGAATCACTTTGATTTCTTCGTAAATTTCAATACATCTAGGAAAAATAACTCTGTTACAGTCAAGCATAATTCAACTAATATGTTGTGACTCACCATTTTAAAATAAATTAGCTTTTCTAAATTGGGCTGATTAAACAAAAAGAACTCTTGATATTTGAATGACAATTCCATTACTATGCCAATTGTTCTTCGATTAAACTTGGCTATATAGCAGCAATATATCAATCTTCAAACTGCATTAAAACGTTGAACGACGGGATGCGGATTTTTATATATCTATTTAACTGGACTGGAATTTTTCCATAATCGTAAAATGATGGAATGACGAATTGTGAATAATCAAGTAATATCAATAACTAGTTGTCCGGTATAATTCTTATAGTTATTAATTTTTGAAAATCTTTTATTCTCTTTTGGAGAACAGAGAAAGAAATTTGTCTCGGGGAAAAAATCGTATAAGAGTTTTAAAAATTCTTTTATATCCGCCAGTACGTCCAACTCATGTTGACCGGAACAATATTGGTTTGTTTAAGCTATTGAATTTTTATATGATTCTTAACATGAAATTGGGAGTGACCATTCATATTACAAATACATACTTCCACCTGTTTCTGAAGTGAATTGCACTATTTCCAATTCAGTATGGCTTCTGCAAATTATCATGGTCTTCTGCTTATTTAGTGGTTACAAGGAGTGTAGTAAATTTATAAAGTATAAGATATTACTGCTGTTGAAATTCATGAAAAAAAATGTTTAATAATAATAGTCAAAATATTATGAGAGTACTGATCCATATATAAAAAATGAAGAAAAATTTGATAGAATAATGAAAAGTAAATATTTATAAAATTTGATATTAATTTAAGGAAATGTTCATATCAGAATATAAGAAAAATCGCTTAATATATATCATACAACAGTAGTTTTTGATAGCTATTTTCAATTTCTTTTCCTTAACAAATAAGATTGTCTCACAAGCATTCAATTTTTTTCGTAAAATGTGAAAAGATCATCTTAGACAGATTTTAATATGCATATGGGCAGTTGACATTTGCTAAAAACTATTTAAAATTATTATTTACAAATATTCTAAAGGAATACCTTTAATTGTCATAAAATCTCGCGAGAATGAAAAACTCAGGAGTGAGCTTTTGATTAAATTTTAATTTAATTTCTGGTTGAAAATATATAATCCAAGTGAATAAAAATAAAATCGGAAATATACTATTTTTCAGTCAAATTTTGGGTAGTCGGAATAAAGTGGAATGTCACACATTCTGACAAAACGAAAATCCATTCGTATTTTTAAAAGAAAATATATATTAGAATTATTTTATATATTAAGTCCCCTTTCCAGCCCAGATAATAGGAAATATTTTCCTGATCCTTAAGTGAAATTGTTATTCTTATGATTTATAATTACATATTTGTAGCTTTAAAATTTATTCTCTGCGTTCGATTTTTAGTTGTGCTTGATTGAAATTTAAATAAAGAATATTAATTATATTCGAATAAACATTTCGAACAAAAAAACTGAGTAACATAGTTAAAGCCATTTTGTCAGAAAAACAATCCATAAATATGAAGGTCATGTGGAAGAAATACATAATGTCCTAAAGGTTACCTTACAGAACATAAAACTAAAAATATGCTTCATGCATATATATTTTTCTTTCACATAAAAGCTTCATTTTTTGTCCGAACAATAGAAGAATTGTGAATGAGTGCTCTAGAAATTTGCTACTGTAACATCATAATTACTTTTTGGCTTTCTTTATTTTGTTTTCATCTGGTGTGCAACATAGTTTGATAGACGAATTTCTAGAAGTACGTGTGCTATTTCGATTACATTATGTTTGACCTCAGGTGAAAAATATGAGTATACTTCCGTGTAGTTCTCCCAAACCTTTAGGTCTAGTGGCTATTTTAGGGTCAAGTTCAATTGCTGCGAATGCATGGTTAATTGGTTCCCGTTACATTAGTAAATTGGAGTGGAATTTTCGAAAGAACGCATAAAGGCTACTTTGGGCATTGTTATTATGGAAAATAAAAGTCATCATTTTCCTGTTTTTCTGAAGTTTTTTAAGCAAATTTAGAGGAAAATGTAAGGGCACATACAAATATGATTCGATATTGTTTGGCCTTTTTGGCCAAAAGGAAAAAGAACTGATACATATTATATTAAATGTGTCAAGGATTTACGTAATCTAAATCAAAACAATTCATAAATTGGCTTACTTTATAAAAAAATTTTTTCTACAATTATGTTTGTATATGTATGTGTGTATACTTTAAATAAACATTTATAATGAATAATTCAAAAGATACTGCTATAAGTGTTTAAGTAATATTTTATCAAGAAATTTATTTCGATAGATATAAAGGAATTGTCTTTTTCTTATCACCTTGATAATTTGTAGAATGTGTGATTCAAAACTTTTTTTTGCACTGTTCACGTTCAATTAAATTTTTTTAATTACAATTTTTTAAAATAAAATTAAAACATATCTTCAAACAAATATTTTTAAAATTTTTATTTTTATTTAGTTCTTTTAAATGCATAAAACTGTTTTCTACAACAGTGAAATAAGAATATATTAGTTTTATTACTACTAATAATAATGATAGTAATTGTAGTAATGTCTATTTTCCATTTATATCTCTAAATAAATACATAATTTAAATTAATTGTATTGAAGGATAGATTGATAAGTAGTATTTTTGGTATAAACTTGGGACTATTTTTATACATCCAAATTTTTACTTACTTCTTTAAAAATTGTTTTTAATTTTTTACAAAAATTAATTAAAAAAATTATAAACTAAAAGCTAGATATTCAATCAACCCATGTTCAATGAATTAGCTATTTTAAAATCCCAATCTGTAGTGTCTGATTTAAAAAATCTGCCTTTCTGCTGATTAGTTGAAAACAATGGCCTGAAATAAAAGACTAATCAATAAATAGTTTTCTAATAGATGTGATCACTGGAACTGGTTTGTTGACAAAATTCTTGAACGGGTTGAAAGTACGACATTTTTGTGGTTCTTGTCCGACGCCGAAGATTCCGGGCGCCTGAGACCCCCTCGGGGTCATTATATTTGTAGTCTCATCTTTATTCATTTGTGAAGATACACACATCCACATCAGTCGTTAATAGTATCAAGATGTGCATTAGATCTCTTTCTCTTTATTCTCTCTCTTTCTCTTGAGGTTAAAATTCTTCTTTGATTGACCTTCACCTGACCTTATAGTTGCTTATAACAAATTGCTCCTGGCAAATCTGTAGGTCATCGAAAGATTCCAAGAATATGCTATTTCATGCCTCTTGCTATTTTGATGGAAATTCGAAAAATGAATAAAAATTAATTTAGGTAATTGATTGAGGTTTTATATACATGCATATCTTTGTATTTTTCTGAATTTCAATTTAGTAGTGGAATAGAAAATAAATTCAATTTCTCACTATTGGAGTTAAAAGTATATGTATTAAAGTTAATGAGAAAATATTCATTATCTGAAGCTCACATTGAATTCATAAAATAAATTCTCTGTCAGCGCTGTTTGATTTTATGTTAAGCTAATGAGGCTTGTTAAGAATCAATATTCAGAATTTAGAACGAAAAATTATTTTATAATATTTAACATTGATATTTTTACCTAAATGAAGTTTGAAACTTTAAATAAATAGTCAGAGATTTCAAATGTATTTATATATTAAAGGGTTCTTTAGTTTCTTAAATTTAAATTTTCGTTAATTTTATTTTCATTTACCAAGTTACTAAAATATTTTGAGCTGATTATATGTATATTTTTTGAACCATTTGAATCTCATATCATTAAAATTATTTATCCAATGTTCTAATGAAAATGTACATTTAATTAATAATTATAATGAAAATGTTTCTATTATTTTAATGAGAGGGTAATGAATATATATAAAAATATACTTTTAATCTCAAATATAAATTAAGATTTATTTCAATTAAAAAATTTTTGTTTGTAAATTAATTGAAAAAAGAGAGTATTATATATATTTAAAATATATTAATTGATAATATTTTTAATTGATTCTTTTAATCCCACATTTTTTTATTATTTAAAATTTCTTTCATTTGTTCCATTTTTGAATTATAAATATAAAAATACATCGTCTTGTAAATCTGCTATTAAGATAAATTTATATTTCGAGTTGGAAAAAACATATATAGCTTTTTTTTCATTCTCTCTTAAATTTTTTACTATTTTAATAGAGATTGTGAAAACAATATCGTGTGTGGGGTATTTTTCTTAGTAATTAATTCATAAATATTGCTAACTGTATATGTTGATTGATACTGACAAGTAAATTATGTTTAATAAAGTTCTTTCAACAAGTTTATCGTTTAAAATTGTGTGTGTGTTTCGAACCGATTAATTTTATAATAATATTAAAAATATACATATATTTCTAATAATTTAAATTTAAAAATTTTCTATTAGAAATATAAATTAAAGTTGTTATGAATAACATTTTTTATTAAGAATTATACAGTATGAAATAGTAAAGCCTAATAAAGTTAAAACTTCATTTCATTCCTGCTTCAAGTTAAATACAAAATATAAAAACTGCATTTTATTTATGAATGAAATTTTTTTACTGGAGAAGGAAAGTTACAGCATAATATATGAAATACAGTATTATGTGATCAAAGCCATGTCTAAAAATTCCCGTAGCCAAGAATGCTTTGTTCGCCAGTGCTGCTGCTTATTACATACCAAGTCTTAAATGTGTTGTTTGGATCGCAAGGTTAGGTTTTCCCAAGTTTTTATTCTCATTTTCAAGCTGCAGGTCTGGTGGGTAGGTGAACGACCTGTTGTGTCTGAGCGACCTTGTCCGACGTTCATGGGCCTCTTAGGCCTTTCCCTTTCGACATCTTTCTTTCCATCATCATATTTTCAAGGCACAAAACAAAACTAAAAGTAATAACTCAGCAAGGAATGTCTCACCCCGAGGAAAAGACGCCGGTCTTTTTCACTACGTATCATCTGATTTAATTTTGTTCTCAGCACCCTGGAGATCATTGTACCGATCTCGATTTTCCAACAAAATATTTAAATTTTTGTCACCACGTGTTTCATTCTCCCTTGGTAAGTATTGTGACCTATTTGTAAGAGCCCTAAAAATCTATATACCACTTGATTAATGACAAAGTACTCGATTAACGAAGGAAATGAGTATACGTTAATTATTGCACTTTAATTTATTACTCTTATATCCAACTGGTTCCCTTTCTTTCAGGTTCGAACACTTAGTTGTGTCTATCTGCATATTACCTAGCCGTTGCATAACGGGATTAGAATTTAATCATATGCTTAGCAGGTGTCTATTTGGAACTAATTAATGAGTTCTTCCATATTCGGTGTGTAAGTTCACAGGCAGTATAAATGCTGGCTTATGCAAATTAATAAATTTTAGATGTCTGGTATGAAATAGTGCTATTAGAGCAAAAGTGTCTAGAGAAGGTAATTATGTGTATGTTCTTCTTTCAAAAAGGGAGTATTTAAAAGAATACATTTCATGATAAAATGGTAAACAGAAATTTTATCTCTTTTAAATTTATTATGTACATTTAAATTTTTGTAAAACAACTTTCGATAAGTTTTAATCATTTTTATATCTACACTCCTTGTAATTTATATTTATAAAAAACTTGTTGAAAATATATTTTTATAAAAATGGCTATATAATTCACTAAAACAATGGTTAAATTATAATTACTTTTAATTAAGTATAAATAAAATATAACCTTTTTTTATTTAGAAGTGAAGTACTTGGTTATCAGGATTTTTTTCTACCTTCTAACAACAGATAAATATATTGCAAAACTAACTTTAAACTTAATGGTTTTAATTTAAAAATAGTAATATTTTAATAGCTAAATTTATATATATATATATATATATATATATATATATATATATATATATATATATATATATATATATATATATATATATATATATATATATATATATATATATATATATACTTAAAGAAATATAAAACGTCTAACCAGTTTTAAGCAGCTATAATACATTACGTGTTATTTATAAATTGACACACTAAATTTCAGGTTTAACATTTAAAAATAAGAAATTTATATTCTGTTGATAAATATTTTTATCTGAATCATTTGGGAGAATTTGAGGCTTTTAAAAATTATCCTAAGTGTCGTTTACTCACAAAATCGTACTCAAACATTTCGCCGGAAATAAATTTGAGCATGAAGTTTATATGATTTTATTTAATTGCATTCTTAGTCACATTAAAATACTGCATTTAGGAACAGTAGTCGGAATTTATTGGAAACTTACACGTTTCGATGAAATCAATAGAAAAAAGTTATTAAAAATTTAGAAATTCAAATTCAAAAGTGAAATATTTGCATATAAAATCATGACTTTATAACTTAGATATAACTATTCTAATTGAAATTCAGACGTACTATATGTGTTTTTATAATGTAAGTGATAACCTACTGAAGTCTTGTCATTTCTGACTATGAATGGACCATGAACATCTAGAATAACCAAACTTGCTGAAATATCTAATTTAAAATGCTTTGCATAGTTTTAGCCATTCGAATCTGGCTATAAGCAAATATATAAATCTACAGTTGGACGTCGAGAGATGATTGGTTGGGTTTAATGGCGCAAGGTCTATAAGGACAAGCTGCCCCTGGACTTTGAGAGAAGATTTTAACTTGTCACACTCATTCACGTCTTACATTTGCTAAATACTGTATGCATTGAAAATAGTCTCTTTAGAAGATGATCATTGAGAGTAATCTCTTGAAAGTTAATAATTCCAATTGGACTTCTCCTAAATCTCTTATAAATGATGCTGAAAGTGACAGAGGGATCAAAATCTGTTAGGAATCAAAAGTAAAACTGAAATATTGATCATGAAAAATACTGGTTATGATATGTTTGAAAATTATTACAGTACATTAAGTTGAATTTGGCTTCAGAATTATAAATAACATGGTTCGAAGGATTTTTTGTTCACTTTCTGATAATAGCCGTGTTTGTATTTTAAGATCCCATCGTAAAACCTTTGATCTTAAATTTAATATTTATTATGCACAGTTTCACATGTTAAGATATTAATGTCAATTCCTCAGATTTCCTTTAAGTCCCACGTCAACTTGAGGAAAAATAACAATTAAACAGTACAATCAGAATATCCTAAATGCATATGCCGTCATATTACAGATTCTTGTGCCAATTACCAAATGACAATAAATAAATGCATTCAAAAAGAGTATATAACAATATTTGCGACAATTACAAATGATCTTATGATCAGCAAACTCTCCACATTTAATTATTATTAAGCATTTAATTGTCCTTAAATTGGCTAATCTACTCATTTACGGATCTAAAAGATTATTTATATTATTTAGCTGGGTAAATTAAAATGCAGAATTACTGTTCTATTTGTGAATATTTTTGAATATAAATTTTTTCATTTAAAATTTCAATTCTTTACTATCAATTTTATGGATTTATATTCAACAGATTCCAAAATAATTTCATCTGGATACTTTTTTTGAAATAAATAGTAAATATTCTTTAATATTGTCAATCATGTTGTCAATGAAAATAAAATATAATTTTAGTATTGACAAAAGCATTTTAAGTTTAATTTTTACTATATTTCCCAAAATTAGTCAGAGATATTAGAGATATTTATTACAATTAGTGCTTTTATATTGCAAGTGAAATTTCATAACGGAATCCTCTTTGATAAATATCAATATTTTGTTTTTATACATTTTATATTTTGTAATATATTTAATAACAAAATTACGAAGAATTTGGAAAAATACTTTAAAATTAATTTTAAAGCATTTATAATTCGAGCTAAATCGAATAGTTACCATAACGAAATTACAAATGTATATAAATAGTAAATACCTACTACATTTTAATATCAGAAAGAAATACTACATTTTTAAAATTTTTAATTTTTCAAATTAATAGGATATAATTTATTACCTATAAGCACATAAACAGAATTTATATAAAAAAAATTTTCAACTACATTAAATACCTTTCTGTAAACTCACAATTTTCACGTGTTTATTTTCTCCATTCTCTGAATTATTCTAAAATGCAGTTAAATAAAAATTTTCGAAATATTTTTTTCAAATTTCAGAACGTTTTTCAGAATATATATATATATATATATATATATATATATATATATATATATATATATATATATATATATATATATATATATATATATATATATATATATAAAGGCAAAAAATATAGTAAAGTAATGAATACACACAATACTAAAAATACAATATAATATAAAATATGAACTACAATACACACACATTACAGGAAATCTTGCCAGTGCAAAAGCAACTGAAGAATGATTTATTAATATAAATAAGAACGTTCTTTTTATCATTTGCATCGTATATTTTAGTATTTTTTCAATTGTATATTTCTGGTTTGAATATTTTTCATGTTTTATCATATATATATATATACATACATATATATATATATATATGTATATATATATACGTATATATATATATATATATATATATATATATATATATATATACATACATATATATATATATATATATATATATATATATATATATATATATATATATATATATATATATATATATATATATATATATATATATATATATATATATGTATATATATATATATATATATATATATATATGTATATATATATATGTATATATATATATCAGAAGAGATAATTTGTTCCCTCTTCTTGGGTACCCTTCCAAAGTTTAAAAAGCGTTATCCATAAGCCGCCATGCCGTTGGATATAGCGTATATTGAGAGACTAAAAGCACAAAATACTTCGGGAATACATCAAGAACTTTAGTAAGAATATTAGTGCAAGCTTATAGCTCTCACACACACTCATTTCTTTTACTTTGCTCATTTTTTCTAGAAAAATAATTGTGGATTGTGATGTGTGGCTGTTTGTATTGTTCTGATGCAGTTCAACAGACTGAATCGTGGGTAAAGATCTGGAATTTCATATTTAGAAATTAAAGTTAAGATATGTTCTTGGTAGTATTTGTGGAATTGATTTTGATATTTTTGTCAACCTTTTTCACTTTTATCTCACTTTTTATGAAAAACCAGCGATAATCATGAACGCTTTTTAAAAAAACACTTTTGGTTCTTGAATTATATAGCGCACATTTTTTCCCTCCTCTTTTATCGTAATAAATTGATCCTTTTTATTGCAATTATTAAACAAATTCAAACTGTGTGCATCCATTATTGCAATAATTTTCCATTTTTTTCCGATAAATATTTTTTATAAAGTATTCTGCAATTGTTCTGTATTCTTCGATATGATGCTGAGTAAAACGATAAACATTATAATTTTGGTTTTTTTAAGATCCTAATTTTATTTTCAAACAATTTTATTTACAGTTGAAAGAGTTTTTCTAATAGATGTGACAGATTAAGTTGACTTTTTTTATCATTCATAATATTTCCTATTGGAGATTTAAATACCGGAAAACCTTGGTTTTTATAGAGTTTTTAATTTATTGAATAAAAATAACCCTTTTTGGAAAGAGCGTAAATTTATTATTTTATCCATTTCCTTTTTAAAGCACTAGTTTGTGTGTATATACAAAATGTTTAAAAATCAGACACAAAAGCTTCCAAAAATGTAATTATTGCACAAATAAAATTTTCCTTATGGAAAATTCTTTTACAACTAAATGAATTAAGCAAATCGCCTAAACTGTTGGAGTATTTTTGTATATATGTGTTCACAATAGATTAATGAAATATAAGTAAAATGAAAGAAAGAGAAATATCATTGATGTGTGAAATTTTAGTAAATTGATAAATACTTTTGTTTTTAAATTGCCATGGATAGTGAAAAAATTTAAAAAGATATTCTACGATATAAATAGGTAAACTCAAAGCGAATCTTATAATTAAGAAACATTTCTTAATCCCAAATTTGAATTCGAATGGTAATTTATACAAATACATATTAATATATATATATATAATATTTTGAAATAAAATCAAATAAACAAAAGATATTTTCAATAACCAAAAATTTCCTGAGTTAATTTTTCTGAATCAAAGTTATCTTGAAGTATTATATTAATAAAGAGAGAATCTATAAAAATGTAAATCGATTTAAAAGCTTAAAATAATTTTAAATGGTGAATTCCATATAGTTAACTGAGAAATTTTGAATAAATCAATAAATTCTTCTGAGAAGCAGAAGAAATGACTTTTTTATGACATTCCATAAAATCTGTTTATTATTATTTAATTTATATGAAACTGAATGAAAGCTCCAGACTTTCATGAATTTAATTTAGTTAAAAACTAAAAGGAGATTCTAAGTATAGAGAAGTTTTAGAGAAATATATATACTGTTGTTTCTCGTCATTATATTACTATAATAATTCACATAAGCTTCTATCAATTTATATCCTTTATCATTCTCTTAGATTTATTTAATTATTCATGTAGCAAAAGTAAAATACACATGAAATTACAACTTAGCCTTATGAAAATTTGACGTTTCTCATAAAGTTAATGCCAAATATTAGCTAAGCGACAGGTATTCACAAACCGTTGCATTTCGAATGCGATGTCATCTGCGACTCGACCGTCGTGATAAAATACGATGCAGGTGGCATAAACGCTCTTTCTACAAATCACCTCACTCTGCAATCGCGAACAGTTGAGTACAATACAATTTGCATTTTTATTGTTGATTTCGTTATGAAAGCGTTAAAAGAAATACTATGACAGTAAAATATAAAAGCGTGAACAAGAAAAGAATTAGTATTTCCCACGCGCTTTTACAAATGAAGAGAATTTTCCAGAACACACGTTATTTAGTGTGTACTCCCTTTTCGAATTCTGTTCTGTAGAGATGAGAAATATATTTCATTGTGCTTTGAAGGCAGTATGTCTTCACGGAAGAGTAGAAGTCTTGTCTGGAGTGATGTCTGCGGAAATGAGGAAGACAGGGAATCATCTTAGAATATAACTGAGCTAAGTAGTCTCTGCAATAAGGTTTATATTAGTAGAAAAGAATTCATGTTTAAGATTCGAATGATCTGTTTTACATTATAAAAGCCCTGAAGCAATGACTCATTGACGTCATCAGATTGTTGTCTCAAATCTAATATTTCTCTTGTCATTGACGTCACAGACAGTATTGCAGAATACAGATTGCTGTTATTTTCCAGACCTGTGTACTGAGAGATATTGCTTACATACAAATCTGTAGTTCACTCAGTCAATGGGCCTGTAGGTATCTACAGGCATAATAATGCATTTTATGCATCACGAAAGAAAACGCAGACTATAGTCTTAGAAACAATTTTGAACACTTTTTTTAATCTTTATTAAGTTAATTCAGAGCATTATATATATATATATATATATATATATATATATATATATATATATATATATATATATATATATATATATATATATATATATGTGCGTGTGTGTGTGTGTGTGTGCTTCAAAATCATATCTTATTTTTGTTTTTCAACATGTTTTCTACATTAAAATAATGGTTTTGCAATAAATTTGTAGGTTGGAAAGACTATATACTTTAGGAGTAAGAAGATTCATTAATTATTTCTATGTTTGAATTCTACTATTGAATGACTAAAGTCATTTACATTATAAAAGCCCTGAAGTAAAATCCAATAATTTACTTATAAGAATTAATAGTAAAATCCAATAATTTACTTATAAGAAAACTGAGAAGAATTTATGAAAAATTTGAATCGTAGGAAGAAATTGTCCAGAGAAAAAAAACTGGAATTTATATAATTTATCGAGAAAATTATGAAATACATGCAAAATTAATTTTATTGTATAATAATCTACTATATTGGACAATCTCTCTTGTCAGAAATTGTGTGCGTAAAAGTGAGTATATATTATAGATTGCTTTTAAAGCAATTCGAATAACTTTCCCCACTTGTTTCCAGTATAATCTTTACAATTTTGTGGTAGGTATTGGTCAAACTGTCCCTCTCTGCAAAAAATGCACCTTGAGGGGCAAGCATAACAAAGCAAACCACAACTCTACATTTTTATTTTCTTAACATGAACTTTCTTTAAAATAGGTTTTAATGAGTGCCTATGCATAACTGAGCTTTTTAAGTAATGTTATCAAACTTGAGATTTTCAAAATATGTATATCCTTGAATTTAATTCGATGAAAGGTACTAACACTTTCCTTTTTTTATTTTGAATTTTCATTATTCTAAACATATTTTTCATACTTAAAGTCAATTTTCATTAAACTCTAACAAGTTTACTTTAAATCTAAAGACTTTCTAAATTTTTGTAAGATTTCCATAAGATTTATGACTCCGTACATTCTTGGATGTGTTTAAATCATTTCATTTTCTATTTCAAAGCGTTGAACTTTTGATACAGATAAGCTTTTTGGTTACTTTGCAAATGAGAAATCTTCAATTATAATTTTATCGACTTGATGTTTTAAAATTTGAGATATGTTAATTATTGCCATATACTGGGGGAATCGAAATATTTTATTGTTATATTTAATAGTATTTCTAATATCTGTGAAATTAAGTTTATATCTCATTTACATGTGACAAATTTGCTAAATAATTAGTTTTTTAAAACGTCCTAGATTATTTAATCAAAATTGAAATTAAAATTTGCATTTTAATTCAAACACAATTATTTTTGTATTTGATTATAAATTTTTTTGAAGAAACTTCTTAGTTAGTAATAATAAATAAATTGCCTTGTAAAATAAGTACTACTAAATAATATCTCATTTTCCTAAAAATAATTCAAGTCCAAATTAAAATTATTTTTACTTTTTTCTTCTTGAAATTTCATATAAGAAAATTTTCTTAGAAAGATCTAGGTATACTTAAGTTCGATTAATTATATTTAAAGATTTAAAAAATCCTGTAAAAATAAATTGCTGTCTTAAAATGTCCATTTTTGATTCCCATCTTCGAAAAGAACGCTGATAAACATGAAAAAAAAAAGTGAAGCCTCAAGCTCAGGCAACTGGAGTGCAATGAACTGAAACGAGTTGAAGAGGCTTCGGTTGCCAAGAGGAACCAAAGGGAAACAAGACGCTCCAGAGAACACGCTGCCCTTGCCCTTGCCAAAGTTGAATCATGTTCTTTGAAAAATGATAAGCGGTGATACAATGTTCATTCTTAATTGCTTCAAATATATCAGGTGAAAACAATAAATGTCACAATGCGCACAGATTAAAGAAGTAAATTTACATTTACTATTTTTCAACTCAAAATTTTCAGTGTTAGGAAAAAAAGTTTAAAAATTTTACAGTTATATATTTATATCGATTCATATGAAATTCGAGTAAATGTTTGCAAAAGTTCAGTGCAATAAAAGTTTAGTGTAGGAGACTTCTCCAAGCTTTTCTTTTAAATAAGATAAGCAGTCAAATAAAATGTTTAGATTTAAAATATACATAGCACTTGACTTAAGTGATATTACAATATTTTTGTAGTTGATTAATTAGACTAATAATGCTATTATTCACTTTGTAAATTAAAATTTAATTAAATATGTTTTAAATTGTTTTAAAAAGTATGTTTTCGACTGGTGTATCTTTTCAAGAGAAATGAGTGAGGAATTATGACAGAGGGAAAACGTAATTTTAAAATATGTCATTTGTACATTTTGTGTAAATCCCTGTTTCAAAAAGTGAATTCTGCTTTATATATTAATAATGTATAGTAATTTTATATATTTATTCAAATTAACAATAAATATTAAAACAAATACAGTATTAAACTTTTCCCACATATATTTATGGAATAAAGTGTATTCTTTAAAGCGTGTCTAACTATAAATTTCCCATACAACTTTTTGATAAAATTCTTTATCCTTCTTATAAAGCTTAGTAGAAATCATGTTTTTGAAATGCATTTATTTATAAGTTTTATAAAGCAAAGTTTGCATACGATTATTTTGGGAAAATTAGATTTATTAAAAATATAGATTTGTTGATAAAAGAAAAAATAATAGATTAGTTGGTACGTAGATTAGATTCGTTAAAATATAGATTAGAGTTGAATTCAGAGCTTAAGATGGGGAAAGAATTACATTCTAGCTAGAGAAGGTTGCACTGATGGATTCATCTTGTTTAACTCTAATGGTGAATGGATGTGCTTCTTCTTAGATCGGTGTATATTTAAGTCATATTTATTAAATTTTGGATTTATTCACTTGATCTATATTTGTAACAATAAAATAAATTATTTTATGGAATTGAATGGCATTAAATTTCGCACTATCAAACGTCGTAATATAAGATAATTTAGTGATTATCAAGCATAGTTATCATAAAAAACCCTTTAAATGTCTTTGAGTTAAAATGTTGTCATAATGCATCCTAGGTGAAAAATAATTGCTATGATACCATGCAAATATACAAATACACTTAAAAATTGCAAACCTTATGTGAACAGACTTATTTTTGCAATAAATATATTAAGAGGTTCTGTAGGTGCTTAGCAATTTGAAAGTTAACTATTACGTTGCTTATTATCATATATATATATATATATATATATATATATATATATATATATATATATATATATATATATATATATATATATATATATATATATATATATATATATATATATATATATATATATATGCATATATTTATTTATTATTTTGCCTTAATATAGAAATATTCAATTTATCTGAATATTATACAGGATTTATATTTAATTATGAATCTTATCTGATGTGAATTTTTTTTTACTATTCAAAATAATTTTCTTATACCTAATTGTTTGATAAATTTTATTTTCAGAATAAATTTTATTTTAATTTCAGAATATGAATTTATATTCTTATTATAAGAAATCATTCAAAATTTAATGATATCAGATTAATTCATCTAATAATACTCTGAAACTCTTCCACGTTATATAAATATATTTTAATAAATATATACAATGAATCTTATGAATCTGTAAGTTTTAATAATTAGTGTTTCCTTTTTTTTTAGAAAAAATTTAGGAACTTTATTTAATCAATAAATGACAACCAATCTAAATAAGATCAAGTTTAAAATAAATTATAGCATTGTAACGTAGTATTTAGATATTCTTTAAATAGATATTGTATTATATTATTATTCATAAAATGTTCAGCTTATATAATGCGAAAATATTTACGTGAATTATAACACCTGTATGAATAAATATAATACAGAATATGATCGATAAATAATATATCGTATTTGCTCTTTTCTTAAACAATTCTAATTTTCATATATGCTAATTTTTTATTAAAATATATAACCTCAAACATATTTCGTTATATATTAGTGTAATTTGTGATTCTTCAAACATATTTCGTTAATACCGATAAAATTCAAGAAATATAGATTTAAAAGTATGCAAATATTTTTTAAAAAATTAACTCATTAATTTATATTCCTCCAGGATTCATTACGATATCTCATCACATGATATCAAAATGAGGCGTTTTTTCATCTTATATGCGAAGTTTAAATCTCTTATTTATATTTATTATAAAATTAAACATTTCTGAATGATAATTTTATAAAAAAATCTATAATGAAATGTTTATAAACATAACGTAATAATGCAATTCAAATAGTGTTATTTAAAAAACGTTATCCTTTTATTTATATATCGAATATATTAAAATATTATCATTTTTTGACTGCCCTGCCTTTTTAAGATCTCAGGCTCAGCTCGAGGAATTCCCCCTCCCTCGACAACGAAAAGAGTCTATACCCCGAAAATATCAAGGAGATAGCCAGCTGTTTTCTCATGGTCATCTTGAGATCTCCCCATGGACGTGACCCCAACCAACAAATCATTAAAATATTATATTTAAATTAAAGTAATATTTTGGAATACGTAAAAACAGATTTTCATAATTTATACCTTTATTATTATCGAATGAATTAGCAGTTTATTGTAAGTGTAAAAATATTTTCAGAGCAATTTTTATATAATGTTCCTAAATACCAGTCTTCATTTTAACAATTATAATTTATAAAGGAATATTGTGCAAAATATTATCCCATAAGAATAATAATCTATAACTCAATAATAAGAGTTTTAATGACTTATTTTAAATAATCATAGAAAGTATCTTAAGTGGATTGAATCATTCGTACGATTTCACAGTGTATTTTATGTTAATTTTTTATTTTAGAATGAATATTTAAAAGGATTATTTTCTTTACTTAGTTTGTAAAATTGACTCATTATTTTTATTGCGAGTTTCATGTGTTTAATAGTTTAAAAATAAATATCACAAAGAAATTTCTTAAATAAAGGTGAAAATTTTATTATTTTCATCTGATACATAGAGCGTACAACAATAAAACACAGTTCCTCTTTTCATCAGAGGACCCCAGGCGTTGCCGACACCATATCGCTAGCCCGGGGGATAAAATGGAGAGATCGGACGGCCATAGATCCAGCTCGGCTTTCCGCTGATCCTCGCTTACCCCCATGCAGTGATTTAAAAAAAAAATTTTTTTGACAGCTTGTGTAGTTGAAAAGTTCAAGAAAGATGCGAAACTGTCCATCTCGAATCCGAGAATATCGGATGAGCAGGGACTACATAAATAAAGGAGACATCTGTCTTCCATTGGGAGACTTCCCTCCTCTTCTCAACATTCCGGGTTCGAGAACTGGCCTTCGATAAGCGGTGGTGGTACTGGTCATCATTCCTCCGACTTGGACACTTCGGCTGAGGTAGAGGCTGCTTCTTCTGACTTTGGGGTTTCGGATGCTGCAGATGAAGATACCTCAGGCTTTTTGGAAACGGACTCTTCGGAGACGGCAGCCTTTTCGGACACTGGTTCTTCAACTGACACTGGAGCTGGTTCTGTATGAGTCAAAAAAATAATAATGATTATTCACAGGAAATAATTGTTAACTTGTAAATTGCTTTTGTAAATGACACTGAATTTGTTTTCCAAAGACATGGAATATTTCAATATTTGCTTGTTTTTATTCTTAAAGAGTAATCATGGGTATAACACTTGTATGTGTAAGTCAATTTAATGAATTGCTTGAAAATATTTATTGTTTGCTTTAAAAATGAACAGCTCAATATGCATAGATAATCTGTTCCTCATAAAATGGAATAAAAATTTCAAATTGATGGTTGATGAATAACAAACACAAAACAAACAAAAAATGATTTTCATAAAACTCCATAAAATTAAATATGCAATCCATCAAGTTTTAACACTACTTAATTGCTTAAATTAACCAATTAACCTTGGAGAAATGAACCTTTACGAGAAATTAACGATTGAAAAATGTGCCATCTAATATTAGTGCGAAAATACGTAAATTATAGAAGAAAGATGCTTTAGAAGATAATTGTTCAACAATATATCTTTCTATGTATTATTGAATATTCATCGCAAAATATAAAAACATAAGGCAGTTTTTAATTCTTTAAAAAAATTTACAAATCCAAGGGGTAATACTTCGATGTGCTATTCAATAAAAATTGAAGTAATGACAAATTTGAATTAAATTTCACTTATAAAAAACATGTGGACGTCAACATACCTTCTTTTTTCAATTCTTCAGTTTTGGCTTCTTCAACAACTTCAGGAAGTTTAGCATCATCGTCACTTCGTCCCTGGAGTTGATCTCCAATTTCAACTTGAGCTGCAGATGATGATTCGACAGCTTCTTTGTGCAATTCTGGCTCTGCTTTTACTGGTTCAGCCTCCTTTGAAAAGTAGAGAAATTAATTAATATGAATTGCATACATTTTAATTTTACCAATTTCAGACAATTAGCATTTAAATGTAAAATTTAAATCAGGTCGATAATTCTTTTGGAATTTTCCTCAAAGCAACCAAGTATTATGAAATACATTCTATAGTAAATTCAAAAAAATGACGTCACATAAAATATATAGTTACAAAACTGAATATATTTTTTGTTGAAATCTAACTTTTACTTTGCAATAATTTATTCACAAGATTTTTATACGCCATGATTAGTTACTTGCTGATTTATTTAATAATAGAATAAGTTATAAAAATATTGTTTTAAATTTTAGTTAAACAAAAACAGTTGATGCATATTTCTTTTCTTTGAGCATTTATTATTATTTAAACAATTTTAACAGATTTTCTACTTAAGAATTATTATGTAAGTAATATGTATTATTATATGTAATAAATATTTTTAAATTTAGTATTATTATAAAATAAATATAGTGCTTTTTAAGTGAGTTTATTGAGGTAAAAATGTTTTCATTTTAAATTTACGCTCTACTGTTTAGTATAATTCCTTTAAAATAATACTCATTATGATTTTTAATCACGATTTCAAATGGTAAAGCACTATTTTATTCAATATTAAAGGATGAAGCAATTAGTGCAATTAATTTTTTGTGTACATACTTGTGGCTCTTCAGGTTTTTCTTCCTCTTTTTTTTCTTCCTCTTTCTTTTCTTCTTCTTGGGGTTGTTCTTTTAACTCTTCTTTTGCAGGAACTTCTTCAGCCTTAGCTACTTCTTCTGTTGGAAGAGAATCTTTCAATTCTTCTACCTTTTTCTCTTCTGGTAATTCTTCTTGTGGTTGCTCTTGGGCTTCTGTGTGTTCCTGTGGTTTTTCTGGTTCTCCTTCTTCTCGAACTGATGGCTCCTCGCTTACTGAAACTTCTACAAACGGAACATTCATAAATATTTATTTCTAAACTTAAACTAAATTTTTAAACATCAATTTGTTAAAGTTAAATTAAATTTAAAGATTGCTTCATAATGTTTTGTAAAAATGGTTTTATTGCAGTCGAAGAAAAAAATCAGAACTGACATAAGATTTCTATAACCGAGAAGTGTAAAAAGATATCTTCAGGCATTTTGCTTTGGTTTAATTAAAGTATTTTTGGATTATTGTGAGAATAAGGAATCCAAATGGTGTTTCTTTTTATTTGTGTATTCAACACTAGTTTTAAATTACAATTTAAATATGAAATTAGTACTCATACATATTTTGTATTAATATAGGTATTATAATTTTCTTTTTATATATTTGACCCATATTTAATACTATATGCAATATAAGGTTATATATTACCAAAAAAGTATATTCAAGAATTATATAGATGTTTTGGTTTATATTCTTCAAAACCAAATCAATCAATTAAAGTGTTTTCTACTAAATGTTATGTATATTTTATTTTAAATATTATCGTTCTATTTTATTCTCGGTATTACAGTACTCACTACATGCTTTTTTTAAAAAAATAAATGTGAAGAGAAAAATACCAATGTTATAAAGTAGTTTTTAATGATATTCGTTCGTGTTTTTAAGGTAAATACAAAGAGATAAATACAAAATTTATGAAGTTCAGTAAACAGAAAATTATCAAAATAAGGCTAAGACATCATTCATATTAAACTTTGATTTTAAGATTGTTCAAGATCTTTTTTATTAATTTGTATGATTAATATAACTGTCAGTCGGCTATAAATTTATAATAATTTACAAAATACAAAATCTAAATTTCCTAATAATTGGTTAATTCCATTGATTGTTTTAAATTTGATTTTTTTAACCATTAAACAAATTGTTAAAAATATTTGTAAGGAATTTTAATTTCAAAATTTTGGTCTTAGTCAACTCAGTCATTTTGCCTATGATAATTTGGACCAAGCTCCAATGAAAATATTAATGTGGTATAAATGAAATATTAAACAGATATGCACAATGTATTAAATTGCAACATGACTTTTCATTATTGAATTTCATTATTTAAATTGCAACATGACTTTTCATTTTTGAAATGTAAGATTATAAATTTCTTCCTCTTCTATCATCGGATGCTCTTTGAACCAAGATTATCAGTAGATGATTTGTTTACAAAGTAAGAAACGTACAAGCTACATGCAATTGCAATTGAGATTTTCAAAAGAAGAATCCCTTACAAACTAGAGATAAGATACAAACAAAATTAATTATTTCTCATCTTCAATATCATTATCGTGAACTATATATTCATTGTATTGTATATGTTTTAAAGCCATTGTATTTTCTTTTATTCGAAAAGAATGAAGAAACATGTTTTGTGCCTTAAGTAGGTTTATAAAGATTCCTTGTTAGTTAGAACAGGATATTCTTTCCACCAGCCAGATAAAGGCAAGAAAAGAAGTTATTGTTAAAGTCGAGATGATAATATCTTTTGTTATTTTGTGGTCATCATAAAAGAAGAAAGAACCACAAAATAATATACAATGTTATAAAAAAAGGAAATCGCCGTGAAAATTTCAAGGGTATATATTGAACGGAAATCCATTGAACACAATAAGATTGTCGTTAATTAACAGCAAGTGTAAGGCCAAAGTATAATCATGGTATTTTTTCGTGGAACCATCTAGAAAACATGTTTACAATGAATCATATTTTATTTTTCATCACTCCCATGCGATGCAACAGGAAATAAATTGTGCAACGTGATTGCTTTTCCTATCTTAAAACATCAGCTGTAACCACAAGAATTCGCTTATTGAATAATAATTATAGTTAACTGCATAAATATTTAGCAAAGAGTAAAATAATACAAGTTGGATTCATCTTAAAATGTAAAATGCGTGATGAAGCATCCCCAAGACCATGAACTTTCGAGCCAAAGTGCAAAAATGTCAATGCCATCTTCTGCTTCGTTCGAGTTGTTGAGAATTGTGGTACATTATGTACAAGGTTGAATACAAGGTTACTCAGATTGAACGAAAATAAGGCTCGGTTCTACAATCTCAAATCATACTTATTTTAAGAGTTAATTAAAGTTTAACGGCAAAGATTATAAGGTACTAAGCACCTCTTGTTGCCTTTATCATAAACCTTGAACTTAATTTAAAGGAAAATTATCTGTAAATAAAGATTATTTTCTAGGATTTTCCGTAAATAAAATCGTGTTTAATCTTCGAGGAAAAAGATGCGTTTTTATATACTAAAGAAGGTTAATTATAAATCTATCGTCTTAATCTTAAACAAACCATAATTATTTTATTTAAGATTAAAAAAGCAAATTTAGTAAAATTTACCAATAGGATTAAGGTATCTGTATTAGGCATTTATAAAAATATGTCATAATTGAAAAAGGTTGTCGAAATTTCAAAAATAAAAATTTTTTATTTATGTAAATTCAAGTTATAGCTTTCAAAATTAAGTAGAAAATGTTAGCACATTCAAACTACACTAATTTCACATAATTATTTTTTTATTATGACTTTTCTATAAGGAATAACTAAAAATGCTTACCTACTTATATTTTATCCTATCTACAGGCTCAATGCGATTAAAAATACTTTTACAATTTTAAGTTCTTCCGAAATTAATGTGTGCATTTGATTGCATAAATCTTATAATAATTATAAAGGGTGGAAATTGTTCAAAATATTTTGCACGATAAACCTAAGTTTCATCTCTCAGAAAATTAATTAATTTTAATATATACATAAAATAGTTTCCACGGAATTTTCTTTTCTCATTCATTTAATTTAAAATACCTAGATTTTGAATTTCATATGTTTACCGTAGAGTTTACGCTATTAATTTCCCAATGAGCTTTTGAACTATAATGTGGTGTAAAGTTTAAGGATTTCTAATTTTTATATTTTATTGAACATATTTAATCAAATAGTTATCATTAAATTGATTAGATATAAGAAACATACATTTATATTCGGACAAGTGTTTCACGCAAAAAATAAAAAAAGCATTTTTAAGGAATATTTCATTTCTAAACATATTTATAATAAATATCTAATAGCTTCACATTTTGTTCTATTAAGATTGGTAAGTTTCATTGAGACTATTAATCTGGCTAGTCTTCTTTCAGAATTCTATTATATCAGTTAAATATTTCTAAACAATAAATTCAATTTTTTGAGCATATATTCAACAAATATTTCATAATTTTTTATGAAAATGCTAATAACAAATAAATAATTTTAAAGAATAAACCAAAGAAATACTACATAAAATATTTCTTTAATTGTTAAAACAAGTCAAAAACATTTTTTTATTTATTAACATGAGAATTATTTTTAAACATCCAGTTCAAAGTACTTAATATAAATGATTTTAAAAAGAATATGACATACACATATTTCCCAAATGTACTTTGTGAATATGTAAGAATGTGACAAAAGTTTTTATAATTATAATACTGTCTTATAATTGGAAAATATTCAAAATTAATATTTTCATGAAATGATTAAATATTTATTATGATATATTGTAATAACTACTGCAATACCAACTTTCTTTCTCGTATATTCTATATACACATTTATTACCTCACTTATCGAAGAAGTATAACTCCAATGAAATAAAAACAGCGTCCGAACTCTGTTGATTTAAAAAGTTACTTTATAATCGACTTTTAATAGTGTTTATCATATTTTAAATATTTTACTGTTTTATTGCTTTCTAAATGAAACAAAAATATTTGTTTATATTCTTTCAAATCAAGTTAAAAATAAATAAAATTCATTGTAAAGAAATAATGTAATAAAAAGCTGTTTGTTTAATAAACGCAGTGAGGATGATACTTTAAATTATCTTTTAATATTTAAAATCAATTTTTAGACGTAAATGTTTAAATATAATTGCTTCATTGAATAAATTCAATTTTCCATTAGTGTAAGAATTTTTATGACGTTTAACATTATTCGTAAGAAAATTATAGTTTTATTTCAACTTAAATTAGGAAAACCCATAGTGGGAAAAGTATTTTTTTTTAGTTTTTATTAAAATTCAAGAGTTTTTACTTTCTATAGGTGTCAGATTGAGTATTATTTTTCACAAATTTCTTATGTTTAAAAGAATGCATTTTATAATATATTAAGTTATATATAAAGACGTAATGCATTTATAATTTCAAATGTATATTTTTAAAATTTATATTTAATATTAATCCAGTGATTACAAGTATCATTTAACTTCAGCTTAAACTTAATCATTATTTTCCTTTTTAGTGCAATAAAAGGAAAATTTGCTTTCACACAGAATAGAAATATTCAAGAAAAATATGTTTGAAATTCTATTCATAATCCAAAATTGATCATTTTTGTAACAGCACTTCAAATGCATATAGTATTAATCATTTGTATTATTATTAAAGCTATATAAAAGCTGTAATCTAAAAATAAAAGCTCGATGCGTTTTTCTTATAAAATAATCATAAGATAATATAAGATTTTGTAAAGATTATCATTTTAATAAAATATATAAATAATATAAAAAATTCTATTAAAATGGTATTTTCTTATCCTCTTCTTCTACTTTTCTTAGATAGTTTGCAATTAAATTCAACTATAGTTCAAACTATAGTACAGCTTTTCGATTATAAAATAGCTAATTTATACCTCTACAAACTATTGTATGTGTGATGCACATCTTGTATAAAAGATAAAACTATATTTTTGTGATATTACTTATAAGAAAATCTATTTTCAAAAAATGTTTTATGCTGTAAATATCAAAAAAATATTCATTTAAATTATAAAGGTTTCAAAAACTGTATTCATTGAACAAGCTTCTTCTAAAAAATCCAATTTAAAAAAATACCTTCAATTTGAAATGATTGGATAGATTTTATGAAACTGAAATAAGAGTGAAGAGATGATCCCATATAATAATATTTGAAAATGATTATTATCATTATATCCTTAACTTACCAGCGGGTTGTTCATGCTTCTCTTCATGTTTTTCTTCAGCTTCTTTGGGAGCTTCCGAGACCTGAGGGATTTCTTCTTTCTTGATTTCTTCGACCACCTCTGGGGAGGGATGGGGCTCGGACTCCCGTCTCTGACGAGGAGCTGACAGTACTGCAGACAGCAAGCAGACGAAGACAAATAGAGCTAAAGATCTCATAGTGAAGAGAAGTGGAAAGTGATGCGGACGGATGGTGATGTGGTCAGATCGAGTGCAGAGGGAATTGTGAAGTTCGGAAGGTTGGAGCGGCTCTTCTCATAGTATTGCCTCCTCCCCCCTTCGCCCTTTTCCCGCACTACAGCGCCACCTGGCGAGTATATACCGTCACGAACGTGTGACATCAATAAATTAACTTTCGTGATAGCGTGGATAAATTATCTAAAAATAAGCCAATAAGTCTCCTTATAGTACCGACATTTTTTCTTCTTCCTACCTGAAGCAAAATTCTTTTTCCTAACAAAAATTATTTTTTTATACGTATTCTTTTCTCGTTTCGAAAGGTTAAACCAGTATCTTGGGTTTCATACAATTTAACATGATAATATTTTGTGTCAGTTGTTTCAATTTCAAAATTATTTGTAATTGTTATGTTAGATTTTTGCAATAGCTCCATTAAATATTTGATCCTCGAAATTTAACTTCATTATATCCTTCTATTATAATGAAAAAAACATATTTAAATAAAACATAATAGCAAAAAATGTAACAGATGATGATAGAAAGCTAAATAACTTTGAAAATAATTATGTATGGAAACTAATTTTTAAAACTATACTCATGAAATTATGTTTCACTAACTGATTTTCTTCACAAAAATATTGGTGAACAATTTATATAATATAAATATTAAAAGCTTAAAACAAAATAGTAAAGATATTTCAATAAACAAGCTATTTTTTTTATCAAAATCTGTTCTTAAAGATATTACTTACAAGAAATTACTTATACTAAAGGAAGTTTTTTAAGAAAATGCTTGCCATTAACTTCCATAAAATCCAA
Source organism: Latrodectus hesperus (assembly GCA_037975125.1). NCBI lineage: Eukaryota > Metazoa > Arthropoda > Arachnida > Araneae > Theridiidae > Latrodectus > Latrodectus hesperus. The sequence goes on from CM075853.1 coordinate 47,706,718, forward strand.
AAGTATTTAAATTCCATGAATAACCATAGATTTCAAAGTAAAATTAAGTTCGATAGGTGCTTAATTATAAAGTACAATAGCGATGTTTTATATTCAATCTTAATTTAATGATATTTTTTCTTAATGACAAATCATCTATTAAATTAGAATTGTTATACTTTCCCATAAAAATGGGACTTTAAAAAAGCGGATAAGTATTTCTATAAGATTGCGTATTTATAAAGCAAGCCATAACTAAATATATAATTTCACTAGGTAAAACAAATAAATGTCTGTTAACATAAAAAACTTATAGTGAATTTCAATTCAAATTTAAAACTTTATTTTTTATATCTAATGCTAGTGATCGAAGCTATTTTCATGAAAGAGACATCAGTTAAATTTAAGAAAGTGATACGATTATAAATGATTTCTGCATATATTATTGGTAATTTGCGACATCAATTCCAACTTCTTTTATTTTAAGAAATTAGATTTCATTAGAACGCAAGAAATTCAAATATCATTGCAAATAAATATTCACAATTTGTAATTAATAATGCAAATCAAATGCTTTGAGTCTAACAAAGAAATTTTTTTCCAAAAAATTAATATTACGAAATACATGTAGAATATTTAAAACTGTTATTGTATTCATTAAGCATTGTTATATACATATATAATTATATATATATATATATATATATATATATAAATTTTTGACTTAAACTTTTTCTGAACTTAGTAATCAAATAATGTAAGCTCCACTTATGTATCGAAAACGCACATTATCTCTGCAAAAATATCTAAATAAATAATGTTTCCAAAAAATTAAAGAAAATAAACAAAATGCTATTTTATGCAAATAATTTTTTAAAAATGCCTTGAAAAGATGAATATAGTAATTTTAAGCTTCCTCTTTTGAATCTTTTTAAATTTAAGTTAAATATGTTGACAATTTTGTATTTAGTATATATTTTTCAGTAAATTATATAGTTGCTTAAAATAATATGATTATTGACTCATTAAAACCTATATTAAATGAGTTAATTCTTTATTTACTGATTAATACATTAACACTATTCTGTTATTTTTTTAGTATTGATGTGTTATAATTTTAAGCTATATGAAATAAAAACTTTCATTTAATCTACTAATACGTTTATGATAAATCCATGAATCTGATATTGAAAAGTACTTTTATAAATATGAAACTGAAGAAATATCAGAAAGAAAATTGCTCAAATGTTGTACAAATTTCATAATTTTTGAGAATTTTACTTTATGTTTTCATTTACCTTAAGTATTGTTGTAATGGCAACTAATGTTGTTCCTAAAAATCAATGAAAATCATAACAAATAACTTTTATAACAAATGATACTGAAAAAATACATATTATACAAAAGTTTATGCTTCGATACTGTTATTTCAGATTAAGATAATGGGTCTAAGCTACCAATAGCCAATTGTGTTTCTCTAATATGATATAAATTTTGCAATGCAAAATACAGTCTGGTTGAATAGAAAAAGGAAAGTATAACTATATCTGATCAATTCAAAAATTAGAAATTAAAAATTTTAAATACATATTACTCGCATTAAAATTTTGGAAAAAAATTATATTAGATTCAACTAACTTATTAATAGTTCCTGATTTATTTAAATAACAATTATTACTCTAGAAATGTAAATTAATAACTAGGTTTAAAAATTTGTTATTATTAAGAAAATATCAAAGGAAAACAAATTTTATGTCACGACACGGTAGTTAAAAATTTTAATAGTTTAGTATGACGTAAGGTAAAAATAAATATTTAACATAAAATTATGCATATTTAATTATTTAACTGTTTTATTTTAATCATATTTTTTATCCAATCATATCATATTTTCCCTTACTATATCAGATATTTCTCCGTTTTAATTACATTTGCAAAAATGTTTTTAAATACGAATGTCGAGTTTGTATTGTTTATGTATTTACAATTATTATTCGAACTATTATTAGAATAAAATTTTGAATATAAACGAATTACATGAGCAAACAGAGTAATTTAAAATAGACATAACACAGATTTTTGAAAATAATTCTCGTAGATGAAATTAATATTATTGTATGAAATGTAAATTTGAAATCAGCAAAGAAAATTTTGTTTATTGGAGACGTGTTCCTAAGCAAATGAAACGTTTAATAATAGTTTAAGAAATAACAAATATATTATCGTTGCTCGTTACAACTATTTATTGGATAAAAAACGTATGAAAGTGAATAATATATATATATATATATATATATATATATATATATATATATATATATATATATATATATATATATATATATATATATATATATATATATATATATATATATATATATATATATATATATATATATATATATATATATATATATATATATATATATATATATATATATATATATTTCACTTTTATTATTATGATATTTAATTAATGTGAAAATGTCTTTTTAATGATACTTAACAAAAGACATTACTTGAGATACCATTCTAAATTAATGGTAAAAAGCAGACCACAAATGTTAAAATATATCAATGACAATAAAATTTTAAAGCCAATTTCTCTCTATGAATAATTTTTCTTGTAATGAAATTTTTCCAGGTAAGAGTGATGTTAAATTTCTTTCGTGCAACAACCAACTGCATTATTATTTTATTCGAAGAAAGTAGACACACACACGTTTTAAAATTATTCGCTCATTCGAACTGAAGAACAGATTGAAATGATCTTTTTAAAAAGGAAAATCTTTTAACTGTTTCAAAATAAATGGGATATTTCCATACGAACAATTTTAATGTTCATATGGAAATTTAAGTTATTATTAAAGAATAATTTAATACTTATCTGAAGAGTTAATAATTATATCTTTTGAAATTTCTTTTAATCGGTTATCTCTTCAAATACTAGTTAATGGCTTTTTATTAAATTTTGGAGAAGTATAATTAATTAATTAGTTTTCAATATTATACTGAAGAAAAACTACTCATAAAAATTAAATGTACTATTCAGTTTAGCTTAAGACAGAAAATAATATATCACTGCAAAAGAAAGTAGAAAAAAATTAACCAGTAATTGAAATATAATCCCATATAAGGATTAAAACTACAACTCTTCAAATTATAATAACTCAAGTGTTAAAACAACTTTAGTGTTTAATGAAGATGTAATTAAAATGTATGAGTGATAATGGATAGAAAAAATTGTTATTTATTAACATGATTAATTTATTTCATTTCATGCTTCATAACCATTTTATTTTTTACAATAATGATATCTATCAAGAGCACATGACTGCTTGAAACTTTTGATTTGTGCGAATATTTTGGAAATAAATGAATTTTACATTCATATTCTCAAATATTCTTTAATTTATATATTTTAAATATATTATATTTATTAATATTGAATCACATCACATTATGTTTATTAATTTTCAAAAATTCATTATTCTGTAAGGAGATACCAGGAAAGATTTTCTTCAGAAATGATACTTTGTAATTTAATTTAACCTGCTGAATCATAATTTCGTACTGACTTTCTCATGAAACAAAACGTCATGATAATGAGGTTTATAGAAACATTCTAATGAACATGGAGTTTATAAAGACCTCTTCAAAATAAAATCGTAACATAAATTTAGGGATAGTAAATGTAGACTTACACTCACAAATAGCAATGAAAAAAAATCGTTTCCCTTTTTAAGTGGCTAATTAATTTAAACTCGTGTACTTTATTACCTGATGTATGTTTTTAGACTAATGTTTAGCCTACGTTTGCTCGGCCGTATGAGCCATTCATATTCATTTTAGTTTCTCTTGGAATTTTGGAATTTTAAATAAGCATTGCAATAGTGAATTCAATATAAAAAGGAAAATCATATCTTATTTTGAATAAACTTTATATTTTAACTAAAATCTGTGCCATGAACAGTTATTAATTTTATTCTGATTTTCTAAAAGATGGATCGCAATCATCTTGTTGTCAATGGAAACAACTATTTCTATCGACAAAGCAAAAATGCTCTTTCTTATTGAATATTGTAAGAAACGTTTTTTGTTTTTTCTTCTATAAAATATTAAGTGTTTCTAAAGAATGTATTAAAAATAGTTTTAATATAAACCATCCTAAAACAAAGTTATATTATTACCCAATAATTGCAAATAGTTATATATGTATTGATTTAAAAGAAACACTTTAAATAGATGTATTTAAAAAAAACAACATGTACCACCATTTTGACATCTTATAAGTTATTTTAAGAGCTTAAATATTTGTGGTAGAACTCATATTCTGATTTCAAATTTATGAAGTACTATTAACAACAAAAATATTTCGAAAACTGTATGCATAATTTGAATAATAATGCCATTTATACGTTTGAAATATTTGCAAAATAATCTAGCATTGCAACATTTTAAGTGAAAGTAAGAAATGAAAGTAATTAGTTCTTCTTCATAAAAATATGCACATTGAGTTTTCATTAACAAGAAAAAATCAGTGAGAACCTCAAATCAGTAATAAAGTACAAGCAATTATAAATATTTTATTAATAAAATTAAAAAATTTAAAAAAAAAAAACTCATCCTTTTTGCATTCTTGGATATTTTAAAGGTGGAATGCAGCTGCCTTATATTGAATATTAGGCTTACTAAGTACTGGAAGTGATCTGAAATAATATTTTGGTTTTAGGATTGAAATGAATCGTTTTTGGAAATACTTATTCCAAATACTATGGACTAATAAAAATAACACTGGTTTAAGTATTTTGCGTAACCATAACTGAAATAACACTATATCTGAACATTTAATTCAAATTACAAAATTGATAACAAAATATTTCTTAGCTTTAAGGACCAGTTGATATATTGCTCAAAGTTATAAATTCATTAAAATCATTGATACAACAAAGTCGTTTTTGTCGTCAATTGTAAAAATCAATAAATTGAATCAAAAGAATTTCAGAGAACAATATCTGCAACAATGAACTTTCAGCAACTGGCTTTTTTTAACTCATGATGGAAAATCCTATGCCATTCAATGATTTCAATTCTCTTATAATAAGATTGTGAAAATCTTCTCTTCATGTAGTATATTATTGTTTTCTGGAAAGTTCATTCTTCAAAGCCTACAATTGTGATAATTTGAAAAATGTCTTTTCATACGTCTTTTCAAAACTTTTAAATTGTTAAAATTTTTACTATGTAATATTATACAATAACAAACTTATTCAAAAAGTATCTCAACATACATAAAATATTCATGTAATTTTATATAAGCATTTTAAATTTTATAAGCACTTTAATTGCTAAATAAATCTGCAATATATGTTTATCTCGAGAAAAATTAACAAATTTTTCTTTTCTTTAACTTTGAAATCTTTTCCTCTGTAAGTAAAAATGCAATTATTCTTAATAAACAATAAACATAGATGAGAAATAAATGCGCAGTAGATAATTGCTATTTTAATGTTAAAACGTTCAAACGAATGTCGCAGACATCATTTATCAAGCAAGGAATGCTTTCAAAACACATCACATGTTTGTGAGATGAAATATTTCCGAAGCATGATTTAAGTGCCCACATCATTTTTTTTATTTTTTAATATCATTACACTAGATTTAGTTCTTGTTTTTATCACAGGAAACAACATGAAATGCTTTCTAATATTTTTCACGCAGAACTGATCCATTATATTTAAATTAATTGCGTCAGTCATGGGTTTTGTGAGCAAGAAAAGGTAAACTGCAAGTATAATTTGTGTAAAGTATTATTATTTATCTGATTGATAATATCAATAAATAACTCATAAATTAAAAATTATCAAACTAGAAATTGTTAAATACTTGTTAAAAATACTGCAAATCAATTCTAAAATGGTTGCAAATTAATTTTTCGTTTCCTAACGAAATTAAGTCTTAAATCCCTTGTTTTAATTTTGCTCTTAAATTAAAAAAATAGTGCTTAAATTATCTTAACTTATTAAAATTTTCAAATACATTTATGCTTTTGATAAAAGGCAATATTTTCCATTGAAGTATTTTTATTAATGTAATTTTAAAATTATATATAATATGAAGTCGGATCACGTAATATTTATATTTCTATATAATAATGCAATTTTATAATGCTTTTTCTTAATATTTTTATTACACAATGTATGTTTGGATTTTTATTTAGGTAACTGCCTGATGTTAAAAACTTTTTAGAAAGAAATGTCTCTTATTTTTATTGATTTGGTTATCTATTGATCGAAAATCCCACTTATGTTAATATTTTAATAGAGATTTGTGAGTGTGTAATTTTTACACTGCGTGCAAGACTAGAATCAGAGCATTTGGCTCTTTAAATAAAGTTCATTGTAGTTAAAGCTAAATAATTTTTATTGTTGCTATAGTAACAGAATTAATAATTCCTGATAGTAATCAATGAATTGAACTTTCTTCCGAAATTTTCTCTCAAGTTACATAATTAAATACACTAAAATTAACTTAGCAATAATTAATTTATTTATAATTATCAAGAATTATTAATTTCAGTAGCGTAACATGTTATGTTGTATTTTACAATAATGATATATTTTGCCTCAGAAATTTGTTTTTAGTGAATTTTCTGTTTATACTTAGCATATTTTTAGATTCATATTTCAATATAGTTTTCCAAATTTCTATTTTTTAATTATAAAATTATAGGCATTTTACATGGTTTATTTGATATTTTAATAAAATATCAGATTATGTTATTAAAAATTGGTGTGATTACGTACAAGAAATATTTTTCACGTTGTAAATTCAACTGAAGGCTTAATATAGATTTAAATAGATTTACTTATTTGTGCAATAAAAGCTATAATATAATTTTTATTGAAAACAATTGTAGAAAAAGGGTGTTAAGTAGAGCAGATATTTTGAATCTTTATTATTATTTCGAAGTAATAAGTTATAAATAGTTCTAACCTCTTTTCTGAAATCATAAAACGTATCTCGTGCAAATTTTAGTTTCATTAATTGACTAAATATGTATAACTATAAAATAAATATTTTGTTGCTTTGTGTTTTATTATATATTTTAAGAAAACAAATATTTTTCTGAAATACATAATGACGCTTACACGTAAAAGCTACTTCTCAAAACTTGAAAAATTTTCAAATGTATAGTTTTTGTGTATTAATGTAAATTTACAAAATCCTTAACATTATAATTTTACGAAAATTTAAACTTTCAAAAAAGCAATATATTGATATATGTATGCGGATGAAATCTTATTTCTTCTCATAATTTTATTAAATAAGTTTTTAAAAATAATTCATTTTCTTTTTAAAAAAATAATTCCAGGAATTCAAACATTAAATTTGTGACTGCAAACATAAATCTCATTTTTATTTGTTAACTACCAGTAAATTTTCTGATTTTATTTTGTTTTCTTTACACTTTAAAACTTTCTTTTTTATTGATATTGTGTATAATAATATAAGTAACTAATTTAAAAAAGCGAGTAATCAACAATAAAAAATATTTAAATGGATCATTCAAATATTTGTCATAATTATATACTTATTTTTTTAATAATAATGTTTTTTATTTGAGGGCATGATACCAATAGTTTGTCCTGTATGAATATTTCAATTATCTTATAACTTTGATTAAGAATAACTTTTAAAACCATGTTAAGAATTATAAAGATTAATAATATACAAATTATCCGATTACTCTTTAATAAAAATTGAATGTTGTTGAATCTGCCCATTAATTAAAATATATTATGAAAGAAATAAGAGTTATTTTTACAAAAAGAAAAAACTTAAATACAAGTGCACACTAGAATTATTATCCGTAAATGACATGATATCATAATTATGCATTCACCCTCAACCTAAATGACTGATCATTGTATACAGATCACTGTTAAATGTCGCTTTATAAACTTTTACTGAATTTAAGCAATGACTAGATGTACAAGCGGCAGAAAAATTGGTTTTTAATAGTCTGATATTTAAATATGCGAACTTTTTTATCTATTAATTATTGTAATCAATAATAATAGTCTGAGTACTAATAAATTGTTTGTATCCCTATATTTTTGAATATACTATTCAAACAATAATATTAGTTTTCATAACAATATGCTTTAATAAAATCAACTGCAACTGAAAAATGCAAAAGTGAAAAAGTATATTTCCTCATAAATAATAATTAAGTAACGTAATTCCCTATTAGCCTAATATCTATAAAATGCTAAAAAAAAGTGATTTAATAAATATAAAAACGAAGTATTTTTATAGTTTTACAGAAATTGAATATAGAAAATACTTTAAATCAGTTCTTTATTATATAAAAACGATATTTATTATAACGTCATTGATAATTTTCATGTCAATGTCATGAGAAACTATATGTTACTTAATGTGAAAATTTCCATGGTATTTTCTGTAAATATCGGATTACCAGAAATAAGTTGTTAAAGTACTTCAAGCGTATAATATCCTTGAGAATTTCCTTTACAAGAAACAGGATTTAGGAATATTATACCTTCAGTTATAAATTATACTAAATAAAACGATATTACGCAACAAATATTAAGGTTTTTATTTCTTTTTAACTTTAAATGTCACAACTAAAGTATTGTTTTATAATAAAATAATTGCAATTGATTATTTCTTCGAAAGTCTTACTTCGATGAAAAATAATAAATACACGATTCAACAATAATTAAAGAGTGTGTCACAGGCATTTCCTAGTAAATAAAGACAAATTATTGGTAAAACTAATTCTTCAAATGATCAAAATGGAAATAATTTAATATCATAATAAAAATGTTTGGTGCTTTAAATTTAATTTTTATTTCTTATTCGTTTAAAAATTTAATATGAGTGTGTTACATTTTTTCGTTATTAAAACGCTCATGATCCTTTTATTATTTTTAATAACAATTTCAAGTAATTTATGTAATGATTGTTTTGCAAATGATATTTTATAGTTTTGATGCTTACCAAAAAATATGTAAATTCATTAACAGCTATTTAACAAAATTTTATTTAACCAAAAAGCAATTATTCCTTAAATTTATTTTAAGAATAAATATTGAAAAACTCTGATGCAACAATAAACTTTTATAAATGCAAGGAAGTATATTAACACTTTCAACCAGATTTATAAGAATACATATACCAAAAAATGACAAATTAGTTTTAGTGTTTATCATATGATTATTATGTGTCATAAAATTATTTAAAAACTGAAATCCATATTTAATGTAATTAGAATGCTTATTTACATTGAAATTTCCAACTTCTTAGTATTTTAACATTAATTGGTCAAAATAAATTTTTATTTAAAGATAATTTTGTATTCAAACAAAAACATGTTTTCAATAGCAGTAATAGATATAATTATTATATCTCAGTTAAGTGATTACTTTAATTTTAAATATTTCTTTCTTGAAGGTTATTAAATATCTGATTTCATCTAAAGTACATGAAAAATAAGTTTTAATTTTTTATTTTGCACATAATTATTTTATAATGCATTATATGTAAAATTGGTTCCTTCAAACGTTACCAAAGCAAAAATTTAATCCTTTACTATTTTATTTATTATTGATACATAGTTTCTCAAAAGTACCTTCACATAATGCAATTATTTGATATTCTGTTTTTATATTATATGTTCAAATTCGCTCATTTTATTCTTTGATTACATTATGAGCATTTATCTGCACAAATTATTTTTCAAAGTTAACATATTACTTTAAAAAAAACGCCTCAAATCATTTGATTACATTAAATTCTTTAATTGTACTAAACTTTTAACTGTACTAGGTAGGAAAAAACAGTAGTTTACTACAAATATTTAGTAGTTGCAATTTACAAAATAAGGTAATTTCAAATTTAAATTTATTCTTACATTTTTGTGTGAAAACTTTAATGTGATGAATACAGATTAAAATATATTCATCAGTTATTAATGATTTCAATATTTAAAATACTCTACAGCAATTAAATTACATAAATGGTAATATAATTTATGAAAGACAACAATTATAGAATCCGAAAATTTGCCAACCAATTGAAAGTATTGCAAAAATTTTATGAGAGTATGATTAGTTCTATTTTAGCTTTCAAATGAATAGTTTAGATATTAATTTCTGTATAAATATTAACATTCACCTAGCCAGCTGCTGTCTTAATATGATATGTAACAGAATTAGAATAATAGTTTTAGAAACTTATCAAGATATTTCTGATATCGAAAATTAAAATTATATTTAATATTCGGCATTGTTGTTTTTAAATGTCAGTGTAAATGTTATGATTCTGATTATTTTAGTATACGTTCATACGTTAATAAGGAATGAGTCATAACTTTTATGAAAAATTTTTATCAATATATTTCAGATAAAGGCTAGGGTAAAATTCGCTTTTAATTTAAGATCTAGTAGATGTTAGTTGTATTTACTTATTTCAATATTCTGTTTTAAGACTTAAAAAAACCCTGAACGCTTTTTAATGAATGAAAAAGGGGTCTTTGTTTTATTTTCCATATAAAAGTATTGAATTGAACCACTTTTGAATTATAAATTATTAATACGAGTGCTAAAGATACTCAAAATTACACTCATTAAAAATAGAAAAGGAAGGATTGTTAAACTTTATTACATAAATAAAGGTGAATAATTTTCTTCCACACTAATCTTTTAAAATGTGAATATTTCGTTACATTATTACCTTAAATGTTGAATAAAAATATTGAAAGAGGAATACATTAAGGAGGAATTAATTTACCTTGGCCTACAAATTTGCAAGATATTAATGATGAGATAACTGCTATAAAGGCTTATAAATTATTGACGCAATTATTACTTGTCATGTCAGAAAATATCATTAATCAGTTTTTTTTGTTATGCTAAATGACATATTTTGTATATGTTCTTATGTGGAAATAAGACATCATCATTTTTAATATATGAATATTTGTTTGCGAAAAAAAGTTTGTTGTACAGAAATATTCTAAATGTTTGCATGATAATAAAATCCAAAATCTATATGTTTCGAATAATATAATAGGAATAAATTTATTGCTATCCGAAGTCATGAAATATGTTCAAAACTTTCATTTGATTTAAATTGATGGCGTAAGTATATTTTGCATAATATTCAATATTACAAACTTTTCAAATATTGCATTGTGTTAAGTATTAAAATAATTTAATTAATGTGATTTTTATTATTTAAGAAAAAGTTTTGTTCAAAGTACTTTTTATTTTAAAACAAACTCCTTACTTTTTTTATATTTAATAAAGTTAAAAATGATTAAGACTTCCTTCTAAACTGTTTTTATATTTTGATGGTATTTCTTAACTGGTTAAATGAAAGTAATTAAAATTCAGGATTTCTAACTTGTATTTTAACTACAGTTGCACACTCTCAATTAAGAAGTGTTCAATTAATTGAAAATTAAAATTATATATTTTACTATTAGCTTTTTTTCCGATAAGCATTATTGCTTTGCTTAATGTAGGATTTATATATAATCTATATAAACATATTTATTATTTATTTCAATATGTTTTCATTTTTAAAAATTTTAAAATTGTTCCGTGGGTTCGCTTAATTTTTGTAAAATATGTTAAGTTTATTATACTCAAATATGAATAACGTGTTAGCAAATATAGTCCTCAGCAATTTTTAATACTATTATCTGTATTTATATCTTAAGTTTCTTCTGTTTAATTTCTCTCCTAGTGGAGTCTGAGAAAATATTTAAAATTCAATATAACAAATTTATTCTTAGCTGTAAAGTGTGCAACCAAAAACATTGACAAAGCATAGACATAAGCTTTATTAAACTAACTTACAGCTATTTGATTATTAACTTAAGTGTTCTTTATAAGTAAAAAATGTGAGTAAACTTTTCTTAAGATTCATTGTGACTTAGTGAGAGAATTCTTCTCTTTGGACGAGAAAGTCTTGGATTCGAAATTTTCCGGTGAATCTCAATATACCACAAAATAACCCACTTAAAAATATGTTTCCTCTATATGAATATAAAAAAAGAAAAACATTTTTAACAAAATGTAATATATTGATAAATTGGTATTTTGATTCAATATCTTAATATATACTGTAGCATACATTTATAGCTAGCTTAATTACTTGTGTACCTCTATTTAAATGGGGATCAAAATCTATGACAAAGCAAAGATGTTAATTATCAAATGTATTTTTTGCATACTATTTAGAATTTTATTAATGCTATTTTTTCAAAATATATTTGCTATTTTTCACTAATAATAAATTGCAGATAAATTATGTGAAGAATTAGATTTAATGGAAGCCAATTTTGACTGATAATGTATAAAATGATCTCAATAAAAATGTCCCTTAAAATTACTTTTTTAAATCGAAATTAAAAACAATAAAATTAGCTTGGTTAACAATCACTTACAATTATTCTTTTTGCTTTAAATTTACTTAAATTGTTAAATATTTTAATTAAATCTAAATTTTATGGTTTTAAAGGAAAGAGTTGCAAGTCAGAAATTAATTAATGCTAAGCACTTTCATGTTTGTTTTCTTTTCCTAGGATTTATAAATTAAAAAAACAAAAAAATGAATGTCCAAAATATTCCTAAAATTTTTATAATTTAAAATGATTGTTTGATATTTTATGATCAAAATAGTTTAGAATTCCAGATAAACATGAAAACTGACCTTTATTACAATCGAAGCCAGTAAGAAATATGGTAGTAATTGAAAAATATTAATGCGTAGTTTAAACAAGCTAATTTAAATTTTCTGATAATCGCAAACCTCACTTACAAATTTTCAATGATATGATAAGAATATTGATTATAATTTTTTTAACATTTTTTTCATTGAAAATATGCACCTACGCACAAAATTTAACTCACCTTATGAAAAGAAACTAAAGACTATTATTTGTTGTACGCATTATGTTTTATTCATGAGCGTCAGATACTGGTAGCAAATATATTCATTGATAAATGAAGTGAAACCTTTGAACTCAAATCATTAGTTTCATGTTAAAAATAATTAAAATAAATAACCTACAGAAGTGGCAAGTTTATTAGGTAACATAGTTAGCTTAAAATAATTTGAATTTCATATTTATAATACTGGGAGGTAACCAGATTTATAATTTAATAAAAGCAAGTTTTGAGTTCTTGATGCTTGAACGTTATTCATTTTAGTTTTCTTCCACCAGATTATTTCAGGCATATAAAAACAAATGATATAATAAAAAGATGATGATTCTGAACAAGGGGTTCACCCACTTGTTTTTGCATTATTAATAGTTTAAACTTATTTAATTGTTGTAGATATTACTGCGAAGAATCACATTATTATTTCTGAAAAGATATTAATTTATAAGGATAATCAAATAGCTGTATATTGTGAAGTAATCACAATAATCGTCAATGACAGTGAATATGTGCGCTTTTGAATACGTTGCAGCAATAATATGGGCTTCTATGGCACTGCATTGATAGACATCAAGTAATACTCATTTACATGTTATTGTCTGAAGCTCCGATTGTAGAGACAATAATCCTTTGTATGGTAATACTCAACAAATAGTAAATTGCTGTAACTTAAAGTTATTTTTTCTTTTAGTATATTAACATTTATAAAATAACAATGAGGTATCCTTCGGAAAAAATTTTACAAAATATGGAGATTTATGTAATAAAATTGTAGCTTTAAAATATAGTGAAAACATTAATGCAAAAAATGTTTGCCTCTCATGGTATTTTAAAAAAAATATTGTTACTGGAAGCAAAATTCAGAGAAATGTCTGCCGCTTTATAGTTTGACGAACATACCTGAAAGACTCGCAGTAACCTTTCAAAAGAGCAAGTTTCGAATGCTCTTTTGATTTTTTAACTATCAAAATCCCATCATGATTCAACTTTGCTCCCCCCACGCCCTCCCGAGTCCAGACTTCCACAAAAGAAACCTTTCCAGTCAAACGCGTTGGCCACATGCGGTTGGAAAATGAAGGGCACCACAGGGGATTTAAAATGCAAATGTTCCAAATGTCTCTCGAATCCATAAAAATGTCTTTTTCTCTCTAAGTCACATTCTCGTTGCTGGTCTGGCGAGTGCAGTGAACTTTAAGGGTTTCGCTTGATGATGGACGGGGTAAGGTGGGGAAAGAATTGAAGAACAATCCTCAATTGACCCAGGAAGGGCTCTCGTTTGGGGAGGAGGAGAAAAAAAAATAAAGATTCGGTGGGATAAGAGAGAGGGTCGAGAGTAGAATACTATTCATAGAGTTAGGTATGTTTTATCTCTCTTCTAGGCAGGTGAGCAGAATTGAAAAAGAACTATTTCGTAACTGCGACCGGACGGCCTTTGAGGAATGCATGGCGAAATCATTACCCACACAGAGGCGAAACGCATAGCGAAGTCTTTTAACAGACTAACTCAACCTTTTTTTTTAATGAGAATCCTCTGGTTTTTCAAAAAAGTTATCGCTTTAGTGAAAAAAAGATGTTTAGGTAACACTCATTGGATAAATTTAATAAATTTAATAGTGGAAGACTTTTCCGGTATTGTTCATGCGAGTAAATTATAGGTTGTCTTTATAATTTTAGTGGTTATTATTGTTGAAAAATGTTATCTAACTGTAAAAGTTCAGAGGAGAAAAAAATCTATTTTATTGAGTTTTTTTTATGGAAAGAGCAACTGGAAATTAATTTAATTCGCAATAGTTACAGAATTTTATTTTTAATGCTTTTTATGTTTTTATTGTATTTTGATCAGGACATGGTATGGATAACATAAAGGTCAATGTAATTAAACTAAAACGGATTTCCTTAAAAAGTCAATGAGAAAATAAGATTCGAATGCAAAAGAAGTTTTATGAATTAATTCTTAAAGATTGAATTACACTTAAAGTTCATCGAAAACTAAGAATTGCATTTTTTATGATGAATTCAGGAAAATTTATTATTCTGTTATATATATAAGTTGGGTTATGCTGTAAAGATTATAGTTTTCATTAAAAAAGAAATAAATTTTATTCGCTAATTTCTTTTGTTGTATTTAAAATGTTATTTAAAAATGCTATTGTGCTTTTTATTTTGATTTAAATTTTTTTAAAATATTTAAATTAAAATAATTTAATAATAAACTGGATATAAATTTTCAATTTAAATTATATGCATATTTAATTTTACTTTTTAAGATATTGCAAGGAAAAATATTTTTAATTTGTTAGAAAAGTTTAGAGTTAAAATTTAAAGCATAAAATTACTTTTGAGGAATGTAATTGTTAAGTATATAAATTGCTTAGATTTTTTTATTTATTTTCCTAATAAAAGTGATACACTACTTAATTATAAAATGATCTAGAATTGTTCAAATTTATTACTTTTTAAATAAAATGACTTTTTTGTGTAAAAAACAATTTCTGTGATATATTTAGTTATTTTCAAGTTATTGCTTAAAAATTTGCTTCAAAATTAAAAGGGGTACTGTTTCATTCTAAATATACCTAAAATATTATATATAAAAGAAATGTAAAGAATTGTAAGAAATTTCTTCTCATTTGAAATATTTTAAAAGGAAAACAAAAATAATTTAATATCATTGGTATTTATATTGTGATGAGAAATGTTAGATAAAGAGACAAGTAGTAATTCATTAGTCAAAAATTGATATTGAAATAATATATGACTTTCCTGAGCAAATCATGGAAAAATATTTTTAATTTAAAATAATTTTTTTATGAAATAATGGCAAATCAAGCTACCTGTCAACATAGTTATTGTATAAGAAAAAATAATTAATAGAAAATATATCAAATTTTGATTTGTGATTGTTACTAAACATACAATGTTCACAATTTGTGCTTTATTTCTACAGAAGCTATATTATTTAAACTTAAAATTATTGAACAATCTTTAGAATAAGTTCATATTTACAAATTACTGGTGAAGGTTCATGGGTTAAAACTATTTCACTGAGATGACAATTAAGTAATTATCAAATTGACAGTTAATTAAATCTAAAAATTGAAAACTATTGCTTTAAGTATGTAAATGAAAAGTAAATAAATTTTAGGATTGAAAATTTGAACTAATATTTTTTAAATAATATTTAATTGCAACTCACCCAATTAAAGTGAAATTTGATCATATAATTTGTGTTTATAAAATACTATAATGATGGGGAAAGAATTCATAATTTTTTAATTTAAAATTTCTGTAGGGTTTGGAATAAAATTTATACTGGCGAAAGCAATGTGATTATTATTTTAAAGGCATTCTTTGTTTGTGTAAAATGCAAACGGAATATAATTTACTAAAGTCGCATACAGATGAAATTCTATAAACAATTAGGTTAGAAATCGTACTTTTGTAGGAGTAGCTAAAAAAATTTATCTAATGCATTAACACCTATATATCACATTTTTTATACGGGCACAATTATGTATTAGGATGCAGAAAACTTATATCGTTGTACAAGATTAATTTAAAATATTATCCTCTATAATAAAAGAGTATTTTAGAAAGGAAATAAATGGAAAAATACACAAGAAAACTAAAATAAAATATTAGAATTGAAATCTTACATTTAGAATTTTAATAATTATAAATATTTAAAAATATGTCGTGAAATTCCTAGGAATATTTATTTCTACTATGAGAATAATGCAACAAATTTTTATTTTGATTACTTACTTATTTCTCGCTTGGAGAAAATTATTTAAAAAGTATATTCCTATTTCAGTCACATTCTGTAGGTTATTAATATGCTTTACCTGTTGAAGTGGTCGCTCATAACTATTTTAACTGAATTGTATACTTTAAAGAATTATTTTGTACTATCTTAAAATAGTTTGTAACTCACGATTATCAAAAAGTCTTTTAAGTTTGGATTGTAGATACATTGAATTGTACAAATATAATAATATTTATCGAAAATTTTTAAAAACAAATAAAATGGTTTGATTGTTAGTAAAAAATTTAAATTAAAATCATCAGTTTTGATGCTGAAAAGATAAAAATTTGTATTCTGATCAACTCAAATATAAAAAATAATTTATATTTATTTATTTTTTAAAATTTAAAAACAATTAATATTGTAGTATTTCAGAATAAAAAGTTTTCGTTTGTATGCATAAATATTATATTTTTCAATTGAATTATTTAAATAAATTCTTAATAACTTTTTAGGCTGATCTCCTCAATTAATTTCTTTAATTATCTTTCTACAATTTTCTTCGAACGTTATATTATCAGAAATATAGAATGATGATAAATATCATTTATAATTATGAACATATAAATATTTTAATAACACATTTTTTATCAGAAATATTTAAAGTAAGCTTGTTTAAAAAATTTTCAAATATAAAAGTTTAAGTGCTTTATTTATATTTTCAGGGTAATGTCACGAAAGTAAATAATTAAAATCAAATGCGTATATTTAAGAAAGTAGAAAAGTAATTTTGGATCCAAATTTGTGTGTGGGTAAGTGAAATGAAAATTTGATCACACCACATATCCTTGAAACCCACCACATTCTTCAAATAAAATAACATTTTAACCAGCTGCATCTTTGTAACCATGTATAGAAAAGAATGAGGTTAGTTTTCCAAGGTTTTATTATGGGAACTATTCAACATGTCAAATATATCTAGAATCTTCTAACGATGAAGTGTTTTCAATTAATTATTTTTCATATTCAATTACATTGACTGTTTGATGACGCTCTATTTCCTATAATACTCAACAAAAGAGGTCAGCGACATATTTTTATTTAATTAACAAAATTGCATATTTTGTTAATAAACTATTTTGTATAAATAAATGTAATATATGTGGGAATGACATTTTTACGAAATTATCTAAAGCATTCTATTTCATTTATGCATTTTATGCTTTCGTTATACATTTATATATGAAAATAAACTAATTGAAAAAGTTCATAAGAAAATTATAGTTTTGCAAGAATTAACATTTCTAAAGAAAAGTTGTGTATATATGAAAGTTGATTCTCTTGTATGATAATATGTTTTCAATATCTCGGCTAACTCAAAGTTCTGCAAAAAATGCTTTGCGTGTAGTTACAAATGCTTTCTTTATATTTCAAAAGGAACATTATACTTATTATAGTGTAATAATTATGCCAAAATATACTACTAACAATTCCTTAATAAGATGAGATCATTATCTGTTGTTGCTTATTAATGTAAGTTTAGTTTTCGCTATTTACTTTAGAAACGAAATTATGCTTTTGCTTAAGAACTCGAAAATGACTAAAATAAGATAAAATTGTTTATATTGTTTGCCATGTTTTGCGGAGCATCCAGGGGACATGCCATCACTACGCCAAAAACAAGACCTGGTAATTTAGTAACTGGAATCAAGCAGAAGACTCCATGGTTTTGGCAGTCATCGGGAAAGGTATAACGACCATGATTTACTTTAGATTTTTGATTAAATAGGTATGTATATATTTTAAGTTATTTATCAATTTATATTATAACGTCAACACAAATTGGCAACTATTAAAATGCACTAAATGAGCATCTTGTATATTGGGACCAAATTCAATTGAGTTTCAAAATAATTGGAAACTTTAAATGTCTTAAAGCTCAATTTTTCGTAAATTGACTTTGAAATGTTAGTAATGTTTTAAAAAACTTTACTGTAATACAATTATAGCCGTATTTTAAAAACTGAATAACAGAATATAGAAAATAAATTTAACATGCTTAAAAATCCACCCGTTTCAAATATTGCATAATTAAAAGGTACAATAAAGTATGATATTATTTCTATTATTAATAATAACAACAATATACAGCTTAATAATAATATTTTCATTTTTTCATAAAGTAATTCAATTTTTTTAAACAAAATTTTTTACAGTTTTTTTGAGTAAAATAAAATAAACCACTTATTAAATATTGAAATTTAAAAGAAGATTACTTAAAGCTGAAAGAAATACAATTTTTAATAATTATCATTAAAATACAAGACACTGCATAAATTTTCGTTAAAATACTAGACGTAATTTTCCTTTTACGTTCTCAACAAATATGCATTTTCATCCAATTAACGAAGAAGCAATAAGGAGGGTTTATATAAGATAAAAAAAATCACACAGAAAATAAGTTATTGTGAATTAATGTTTAATAATTGTTTATTCCTTCACCTTTATCTTTATATAGAAATTTTATGTATTTTAAATATATGCAATTAATTAATTAACCACAAGTCTAACTGAATAGAATCTCATTTTATCAATTTCGACGAGATTATTCAAAACTGAAAAATTACCCTCTTTTGTAAGATATCGTTGAATTTAATTTGTGTGACTCAAATACTGTAAAATATTTTAACGAGAAGATTGCATCATTATGTATCTAACTGTTTGAAATTTGAAAATAAATAACACCTGCACTTTCCCTCCATTACATTTTCTTTTAAATGCAATATTGCGCAATGCAATTATCTAGTACGCATTATTTGAAGTGTTGTTGAAAGATTCTCCTTCAGCTTGAAATTTCTAGTATAATGTAGAAATAAATAAAATTTGTGTGTAAAGCAGAAAATATGCTGGTAATGAGATTAAATACCATGTCAAAATATATCGAAAAATTATATGACTGTTAAATATGCAACTATTTTACAATGCTCATGATAGCAGAACATTTTTCGTGATTTATATCTTACATTAAGTAACCTTGATCAATAGAACCTGTTAATAGTATGAAATTTAAATCTCTTGATTAAAGCAATATGAGCAAAGACATTTTTTCCGTTAATTTTTATTGCATTTTAAAAGAATGCAATATCAAAAACTTTAATCAACGCATTTATCTTTGTTTTCTGCATTCATAGATTTAAAGAGCACGTCATCAACACAATTTTTAAGAGATTAGTCATTTTTAATGCGTATAATATTTTAAATAGCACATTCTGTTATTTGCTGAAATAAAATTGTTTGACATGACTCAAAAATTTTATCACGTGGTTTTACATTTACAAACACTCTCTTTATTCAAAATCACCAAAATAACGCATGTTAAGAAATATTTTATTTGAGGTGTAAAAAGAATATATAACATAAAAAGTTATAGAAAATCATAAAAATAACGCTTTTTTTAACTGATAATAAAAGAAAGTTTACTCATAGTCATTTGTTAAAAAAGAGATCCTTAATTTTTATCTGAGTATGTAAATCAAAAATAATTTTATAACATCAATGCCATATTATAATGATACATGCATTGCATATAACACTGATTTGATTTAACATTATTATCTAAATTATAAATGCCTGTTTCTAAACTCTAATTATTCTTTAAAATGCAATTTTCTTTAATTTCTTAAATTTTACAATTTGGTAAAATGCTTACACATTTCTTTATTATTTTTCTTGTTTAAGATGCTGTTATAAATTATCATTAAAGTGTATATACTTTTACCACGTATTATATAACTTTACAGGAATAAATAAAAATTAGAACTGTGAGATGTTACAATGTAATTTTTGTTAAATTGATTATTAATTGTAGTTAAGTTGATAATTAAAAAACGTAATATGGAAAATGCTTAATTTAAAGCTTGCATAAAGTAATGGATCATCTCCATTTTGTCTTAACTCACCAAATTTCGTTTTTACCATAGCAAAATATACATTTATTCAACGGCTCCTGTCTTTTTCTTGTACAATTATGAAACAATTTTGTAAAATTATATGAAATGTTACTATATTATAGTAAATAATTTATGGTATTCAAACTGTTAATGTTCATTGCTACTTCGATTTATAGAAAAATTTATAAAATTAAAATATAACCTATTTAAAATTAAAATTGGCTTCATATAAAATTTGATTTTTATTATCAAATAAATAGATTTACAATTGTGAAAACCTATAAAAAACATAACTGACAAATAAAGCTTAATCATGAAATGAAACCAATTTCTAAAAGAGCTAAAAAAGTTTGTCGGTTCAGCTATAAAATAGAACAAAAAAATACAAAAATATAAATTCATTAAGTCAAAAGAATAAAGCCAACAACTTTAAGTATCAGTCAACAAAAATTTTAAAGCAAATGCAAAAGGCTGAAGTTTGTATAATAACGAAATCCGAAAAATGACATAATGAAAAATTGTGGAGATCTTAAGAAGAGCTTGAGATAGTACATATAAACGTATAATTTTTTAGATGAATTATAATTCAAACTTCCTGTTTTGTTTCATTTAAATCAACCATGCTGTAATTTAGCCACGACATCGATCGATTTTCTCAACTTTACAAAAACGGATAAGAAAGTTGATAAATCAAATGCATTGAAAAATAACCAAATGGGTTCCTATTTATTAAGTAAAAGCTTATTAGAGTCCTACTTTCCATGAACTTATCACAAATATTAAATGAAATGTCAATATTTAGTCATTTAGATAAGCAAATGGAAAATTTTCTGTTCTATTTAAAAAAAATTAACTTTTCATCAAGCCCAATAAAAAATTATGATGGCAATTTATAGTGAGGTATTTAGTTATTTTTACAGTTAAAGTAAGTCTGATTACTTAATGTAGTTGAATATAATTTAGTTCTCAAATCATAGGATTCAAATCCAGAAAAGAAGACATCGTAACAAATTATGTCAATGCTGCAAATTTTGATGATGGACTTTCTTAATTTAAATACCTGCAACAGAAATTCTTTAAAGGAAGCAAAAATTAAAGTTTATGTCTGGTATGTTCGGGAAAAGGGAGGGGATTGAAATTTACAATAAAATATGCATAAAAAACTTTATTCAAAGAAATTGTGCTAATGAGCTGTCAGCAAATGGGTGGAGCTCTCAAATGGAGACATTAAAGAGATTATTCAAGAAAAATAAACTGTCATAAGCTGCTGAAACTTGAATCATTTTTAGCAAAACACTCTTGTATTAAGAATGGATATGTTACGCAAAATTGTGTATTTTCAGCTAGTTATTTTAATCTTTACTTATTATATACTAAGTTAATTTGTGTTTTATATGAATAAAGCTTTAAAGAAAAACTGTGAATAAATAAAACTATTTTGGTTTCATTCAGACTTAAGGTTATTATGTGATTATTCATTTAATGAAATCATGTCTATAAGTTTTATCCAGATACAGAAATAATATGCAATGGTAGTTTGTATTTGAAACGAAAATTTATATTTTCTGTTGGCTCATTAAAAAATTTAAATTAAACAAAAACTAATAAATACAAGCAATATAAAAAATAAAAAAGCAATTTTTTTTTATTATCTTAATGTTGATAGTAACAATAAAGTATCATCCGACTCATGTGTTATCTTCATAACATTTATTCTTCTGTATTTCTTGTCTTGGTTTTTCTAGATAAATACTTTTTAGCACTCTAAAAATTTCTATTCTTCAAGTAATTTTACATGTTTCTAGTAAATTCTACTTGTAAAATATAATTTTGCATATTAATAAAAATATTTCAAAAATAATATTATATCAAAATATATAAATTTACATAACACGAAATTATATCTGTTCAGAAAAACATTCCATAATTATTGAAGTAAAAACAAATTCAACATTCTAAATTTACACAAAAAATATGATGCCAAAAATGCAAAAATAAATTGTACTTTTAATTCGTTTTGGTGTAACTAGTTATTTAGCATAAGAAGCTTTGCAATATTATCTCTTACTTAAAGGATAGAATAAAAGATAATTAAAAGCACCAGAACATAAATTAAATTTCGAATGCTATTTCATTAATTTTCTACCATACTGTACAAATTTCCTTCGTTTACTTATAAATCATTATAAATAGTTAAAATATTAGAGAATCTACCTTACGCTTGATAAATTTTTCTATTAAAGAGGCAAAACATTTCATTATTTTTCTTTATAACAAAAAAGAATGATCTATTGATAATGATAATAATTTTAAGAAACGAATTACTTAATATAAGCAAATTAACAACCAACATTTTTTATCAGCTTGCATATAAAGATAGCTCTTTGATCGAAACAATTGTGTTATTCATTTTATATTGTTCTTGAATAAACATTTTATCGTGAGAAAAATTGACTAATAAAGATATTTTTCGTCCAACTGATTATAGATAAGTTTTTTTTATCCGAGTTAAAAATAATAAAATATTCATAAATGACGTGTTAAGATTAATGAGATAAATTTAAAATTGCCAAATAAAATCAAATTATACAATCAAAATCATATACAAATGTTAGTTGAACATTACTTTTTAACATTAAGAATGAATTTTAAAATTGCCCTTAAGATATTATTTGCTATGCAATATCAAGGAAATGGATCCTATCTATCAGTTACTGATGCGCACCAACAGACAGTAATTCTCTTCCCAGAAATTGTTATCAAAACTCTTCGAACACATGTCCCTGGGAAACCAATTGGAGCACGCTATCTTCTCGATCGATATCATTCATAGAAAACTCATTGATCAATAATTTCTTTCCGATTCTGTTGCCCAATTTTCCGAAAAAGTAACAAAAATGGGCAATTTTCTGACAATATGCAATGTGGTGGATGCACCAATAAAGTGTAAATAAATATATCTTTACAAACGAACAACTTCCATTATTTTTGATGAACAGCTAGTACGTTGGCGTGCACGGAAAACTGCCACGGCAAAGTGGACCACGTCCTCGATAAAAGGGGGCGCACGCAAGATGTCCTTTTCATCAAGAGTGGCAACAATACAAAAAACATACCCAAACACGACATTAGCTGTATTTGGGATCACTGATAGAATATAAGAGAAATGTGGACAAATTCCTATTTTATTTTGAAGATACTAGTTAACTGTATCCACATTTCAACAAATTTGCATCATGAAACAGTTATTTGTTAATGAAATGGTTTAATGCTACATTAACAAAAACATAGTTGAATTTAAATAAATATTCAAACTTTTAAATCTGAATAGGACAGGAAACCATTTATTTTTAATAAAAATGGATTGTTTTAAAGAAGAATATTTCATCACGCATAACATAGTTAACTCCATTTTAAATATAAATTGTTTCAGTTGAAGTTATTTGTATTCGCTTTAAGTATTTCAGACACAATCTCGAATTAACTTTTTAAATGATCAATTTCTACATAAAAGAGCAATTACACACACACACACACACACACACACACACACACACACACACACACACACACACACACACACACACACACACACACACACACACACACACACACACACACACACACACACACACACACACACACACACACACACACACACACACACACACACACACACACACATACATATACATACATATATACATACACACTATATATATATATATATATATATATATATATATATATATTATTTTAAGTAAAAAAAGGAAATTTTATACATAGAAATTTAACTTTTTGATGTTATAATCAGACGTAACTAATTATTTTCCGCTTTATTCTTTTTTATAATTTGACTTTTATGCTTAATTATAAGAAATCTACACTTATTAGTAACTCACAAGATATTTACTTTAATGAAAGTGCTTATTAGTAAAATGCAGAACATTTTTTCCTGATTTGTTTAAGAATTAAATGCAATAAATAAACCATTTAGAGCTCTTCAGTCGAATCATAAAATAATCATCTTATTACTTATGATTATGTATAAAATATTTAGGGTTATTAAATGTAATGACATTTAGTTTTGTTACTCCTAATTTTAATAATTATTATCAGCGTAAATATTTTAAAAATAAAATAATAATATTTTCATTGTTATAATTTTAATATTTGAGGAAAAAACTAAACTCTCATTACTAGAACATTTTTTATTATTTTTTTTATAACTTATTTTTTTATTCTGAATAAATCCCCTACATAACAGAAAGAAGCTTAAGCACTACTGCCTTTGGATAAAATCAAACAAATATTTATTATAGATTATGAAAATTTTTTCTCATATTTTTATATACATTGTTTTTTAATAATGTAGGTTTCTTTTATTTCAGTCCAAAATATTAAATTTGAGATAAAGAATGACTAATTTTTTCAGCCAACGATTATTGTTTTTGCCTTTTATGCTCTATTTCACTATGATAAATTATGCATTATTTAAGTGGTATTTTTATTTATTCATCTTCTTTATATGAAAATTTTTCTTTTATTTATTGTATTGTTTGTAATGTTTGTTTGATAGAAAATTAGATCTCATCAACATAAAAACGAGCAATTTCAGTATTTGTATGTTGAACAACCCAAATAATAATACTGTCTCTGTTAAATTGAGGGCATGATTTATATTATCCATCAACAATTGTAATTAATATTCAGAAAAACAATCCGCACATGCACAATAGTGCTCTTCGCTGATGAAGTTCAAAGATATAAAGCATACAATACACATGTACAAATAAAATTATGTAAGAAGCTCTGTGAAATACATCAGGTCTTTAATCCTTTTAAAATATGGTTAATCCTTTTGAAATATTTTGAATTTAATATTTTTTGAAGAACTTTAAGAAAAGGAAATTTAAATTATTAAATAATATAAAATATAATTGGTAGAATGCTTATAAAATATTCTAATATTTTTATAATCACACTTATCATCAGTGAATTAAAAGTTAATCTGGAAAATATAATATAAAGGAACTGGAAAATATAAAGGTATATTAGTACTTTACTTTTTATAAAAGACAAATATTAATAAATATACAACCATTTCTTATTGTTTATAAGTCCATGTACGATTTTAATCTCAAGGTATGCAAATTACAGAATATTCACAAACTTTTTATGATTAATAACACAAGTCTTTGATTTAAGTTTGAAGATTAAGATTGAATATTTATCATTTTAATCTAATTAGATGATAAAAGCTTAAGAAGAAGAAGAGAAATTACTCTTATTATTACTGGAGAAATTACTTAAAAAATCCTTGTTGTTTAAGATTGCTTTATCAAGGTATGAAAAAAAATTAAAAAATATTTAAGAAGATATTTTATTAAAAATCAAACCCTATCTTTCTAGAAATGCAACTGCAACATAATTTAATAAATTCTAATTCTTTTTTTACAAATACGAATTAACGTAATAAATTATGATAGTTAATATTGCTTGTTTTGAACAGGCTGGTAAGATAGTAAAAAATTATTTATTCATGTAAAAACGTTAACATATTATTAATTTAAACATTATTTATTGCTTTATAAAGGCGTATATAAAACGTATTAATCTGTAATCATATATTATATTTCTAGCATGCAATACATACAATAAAGTTGCAACATAATTTTACAAATTTCATCCGAATTTCACAATTACAAATAAATCTTGTTCATTCATAAGAATTCGTGTAAAAAAACAATATCGCCACAAATGTATTAAAGCAAAAAAAGAAAAAAAAACTTGAGCATTGACATTTTTATGAATTATTGTTTTGTTATAAATATGTAAGTTAAAATTCTAATGGGTTCATGAGTTTTATAAAAAAATAATTATTGTTTGTTCAGGCTACTAAGGATTTTCCTTCCTTTCCTTTTTAGATTTCTTCTTTTCTTTCTAATAATTTACGTCGGAAAATTAGTCATTTTCTTGTTGATTTGAAGAACGAAATGTATAGCTGATGTTAATTAATTATTTAATAAAGTTTAGATTAATTTTTAAACCTAAGATAATTTTAAGTTTGTTAAGTTATTTTATATCAAAAAGATATTTGATAAATATATTGATTTATATTGAAAATTGGAAAAATTTCAATTATGATAATTTTATAAAGTAAGCTTCTAATGTATCCATGATGAATTTCTTAAAATTGTCATTATTCTTACATTTTAAACATAATAAATTTGTAATTTTGTGCACATTCTATTTAAATCTAAAAATTCCCTTACGTTCTATTTTTAATTTTTTAATTCTACGGATTTTATGGAACTTTTTGATTTTACAGACAATGAGTTTCAGAAAAATAATTTAATCGAGATTGCAAAATAGAATAATCAATGTTTAATGAAGAAAATGAAAATATAAGATTATAAGGTAAATTTTATGAGTAAGTTGTTCAATATTTTTCTCATAAAAAATTTAAATAAAATAAAACTGTTGAACGTTTTTTTTTTTCAATTTTGCAGCCTATTTACAAAATGTAACTATGCATTTTACTTTCGACATTGTCATTTCTAAATTTTTTAACTCTAGGAATTGTTTATAGAAAGGAAACTGCAGATGAATAGTGGATTTTCAGTTACGAGCAAATTGTTTTAAAGGATTTTGATATAAGAAAAAAAATCAGGGTGAAAATCTTAAATAATGTAATCAGCTCACAAAATGCTCGCTTTGGTTTTTTTTTTTACACTTATTAGACATGGAATATAGAGTTTCGTTGAGGATAATGCAGAATGATTTTTTAGTAATTGTTAATGTTTTACCAGGTTTTATTTAATTTTGACAAAACCTATTAAAAATCGAAAAAGATGTAAAAATATTAACGAATTAAATTTATGTTACGCATAATAAAATATATAGAAAGTAATTATATTTGTATATCAAGCCTTTCGTGTGGGTGTATTTGAATTTTAAAATTTTATTATGTTGTTCATATAACAGTGTAACAGATGTGTTAAACACAAAACACTTAAGAAAGTTTTCTTAACAGGCTGAGCAGCGGTCACTTTTTGAAAGAATTAAACTCGCTACGTTTTCACTGTTTTGCAAATACATTATTAACTTTCTATTGGTTGCTTATTGAATTATTTTGCCACGTGAGAGGCAGTTATACACATCTTCAGTTTTCTCAGTGAAAATAATTGTTTTGTGAAAACAATAACAAAAATTTGAAAAAGATAAATCTTTTTCATTTGAAGATATTGTAATTCAAAAATATATTCTCATATAATTCAAAAACTTTGGTCTACTTTTTTAGATGAATATCATCCGATAAACATAATGAAGTATAAAATAGGTTTATGAAAACAGCTCATAACCAAGATTTTGTTTATCTGTGTAGTAGTTTAGAAAACTCTCATTGCACATCAATGTAGTAATAATCATTTCTGGCCAAAATTAAAATGATGATGACAGTTAGATTTCAGTCACATAAACATCAAACATGAAACAAAGACTTTTATTTATTACAAGCGTGGTCTTGCAAGCTTCAGAGAAGAATTGTGATGCAAGCAAATTTTTGTAATATTTATTGTTTTATATTAATGTATATAGGATAAATTGGCATTTGTCACACACAAATCGTAAGATAGTTTTAAAGATGACTCAGCACCTTATACGGACACAGGTGATCCAATCACATGTTGGTAATAAAAACAATAGCAACTGATATTTAATGAGGCTAATAAAACGAATCCTTTTGTTGCACCATATTATGAAAGGACCTTGAATGTACTCACAACTGATTGCTTAGTACCTGTAAAAGAGGAAATGTTTATGTAAATATGACCTAAAATTCTATAAAATTCTTTACTAAATGTTACAATTTTATAATTTATCATTTGGAAATTTCAAACAAAATGATGCCATATTATCTAACATTACGTTAGAATACAAAACAATATTTCTCAAATCCAATTTATAATTGATACTGGCGCCATCTATTATTACCATCAAAACCTACAGATTGTTTAATATTTAAAAATAAAAATATTATTTAAATTATAGAGTTTTAGGCAAAATCTTTAAAAAGATTTCTATGCAACATATAACAATTTTTTTTATATTTTATAATTCCCAAAAATTTGTAAACATTCTTAGATGGAAAACAAAAAATTCTTTAGAAATTTCCACATTGATATATTTACTAGCAAATAATATGATTGTTGATCATTAAATTTTGATGGAGATATACTATAATTTAAATTTTCATGACCTAAAAATAATTTGGAAAGATAAATATATTAAAGGTTTACATATGTACAGATATGCGAATTTTTATATTGGTATATAAATATTTATATTCTCACATAAGTATGTAACTTTATATCTCTATGCAACATACTTACAGATTATAAGAAACGAAATCTACTTTTATTTCTTTAAATACATTTAAATTAAATTATTTTTGTGAAATTTTGAATTTAGAAATATATATATATATATATATTTGTTTGTTTAAATTATATCAAAATGTAAAGTAATATTATAATATGATTTGGTGATTTTATTATATGTATTTGCTGAAATATACAAAAATTTACATATATATATATACACTACTGGCAATTAAAATTGCTACACGAGGAAAGCGGCACACCACACACGTGAAATTTGCATGACAGGTAGAACTTGCTGTGATATGCAAATGATTATATTTTCAGCGCATTCATACAAAGCAGGCGACAGTAGCGACATCTACAATGTGTATAAAACCAGAGATTTGACAGCAGTTTTCCCATACTCAATTTCCGTTTCAACGTTGTTTTCGGCAAAGAAAGTTGTTGTAATGCCTCGTGTAAGAAGAAGAAATGCCTATCAGCACGTGTCTGACTTTGATCGAGGAAGGATTATAATTTACCGTGATTGCGGTTTATCATACCGCAATATTGCTGCTCGCGTCGGTCGAGACCCTATGACTGTTAGCAGAATATGGAATCGATGGGATCAGGACAATCATACGGAACATCATGCAGGATCTCAGCGACCCCCCATCACTAACAACAGAGAAGACAGACATCTTATCCGGATGGTCACAAGGGATCGTACATCCACATCTCGAACCCTGAGTCGAGAAATGGAGTCATTTCCAAGGCAACAAGTTTCTGCTCGAACAGTTGGAAGACATTTGCAGCAGCATGGATTGTCTGCACAGCGACCATGGCTTCAGCTACCATTGACGCTGCGTCAATGACAGGAGCGCCTTCAATGGTGTGATCAGCGACGAACCTGGACGCGGGAATGCCATCACGTCATCTTTACAGATGAAACTCGGTTCTGTATACAGGACCATGATGGCCGCATCCGTGTTTGGAGGCATCGTGGAGAACGCGCATTGCCAGCTTGCATTGGACATCGCCATACTGGCCCATCTGCTGGAGTGACGGTATGGGGTGCCATTGGATACACGTCTCGATCACCTCTTGTTCGCATTACCGGCACTTTGAACAGCAACCGTTACATTTCCGATGTGTTAAGGCCCGTAGCTCTTCCCTATCTTCTAGGCCTCTCTAATGCTTTGTTTCAACAGGATAATGCACGACCGCCTGTTGCCCGTACTGTGCTGAACTTCCTTGATACCGAACAGGTTCGACTGTTACCCTGGCCAGCACGTTCTCCTGATCTGTCACCAATTGGGAAGGTGTGGTTAATGGTTGCCGATTGGCACGCCATCACTCACCATACACTGCTGTCGATGAACTGTGGCATAGTGTTGAAGCTGCATGGACTGAGATCCCCGTACATGCCATACAATCTCTGTTTGACTCCATGCCTAGGCGGATAAATGCTGTTATTGCAGCCAGAGGTGGCTACTCTTGGTACTGAGTTTTCAAGGTCTAAACATCCTAATTCCCTGTAAATCTAATCACTTGTTCTTTCCACTATAATGTATGTGTCCAATAAATATCGTTCTGTTATTTGCATTCCTTCTTGGTGTAGCAATTTTAATGGCCAGTAGTGTATATGGACAATACTATTAAGTATCGAAGCATCTAATTTTTTTTAGGGAAATATAATAATATTGGTAAATACAAACAATTTATGCAATATTATATTCTTTGATTAGATTTCCACCAACTTTCATTTACACTCCGGGATAATTAATAAAATATTGTGTAATATGAGTAGAAAAATAACTCAAATATTTCCAAAAAGATCAAATTATTTTTCTAAATCATACAAAACCTTATTATGCCAGTTAATCGTCTATTTATTTCAGTGTAAATGGTTGAAATGAGAAATAGATAAGAATATCTATTGTGAGAAAATATTATCCTATAATATTCAGTTCATAGATGATAGGCTATAATTTATTTATGCTTAAGTATTACTGTATTGTGATATTGTTCCAAAAATATATTTTACTACACGCAAATAGGAAATTAAAATATATTAACTTCTTTATAACTTCTTTACAACTTACATATAAATTAAACTTCCTTACAGCAAAGTATATTTTTAAGTAAAATTGTATAATATTTTAAGGTTTAATTAAATTATACATTAAAGATGATTTAGCTGAAAAATTTTGTTATGAAAAATTTAACTTTTAATTATTAACACACAAAACTGAAACAGCATGTTGTATTTTATAAACAATTATTATATTTATTTAAATGTAGTAAAATCTAAAAATTAAGATTAGCAATCAAGCGTAAAAATTTTTTCGATAGTTATTTTATGAAAAATGTCCCAGATAATTGAATTTAGAAACATTGTATATTTACGGTAGATCAATGTTTCCTTATAACTAGCTATTCGCGTTTAGTCATAGAAAATAAAATTAAAAACTAGTTTATCTTTCTTAAATTTTTCTCATTTGGATTAAATAATAATAGGAATTTTAATTCTTTTAACAAAAGTATTTTAAATAAAACTTTTTAAATTTAAAAATACTTAATTACGTATTTTAAATAACCTGGAAAATAAAATTGCTTATCGTAAATTGTTATTCATCATTTACTTTTTCATATATCAAACTTATACTTTATCCAGTAAAAAACGTAATTTATTTAAATATTTCTTATAAAATGTAAATAAAAATGTTATTATTCTTATTACTTTGGAGATAAATATTTAATTGAATGAAAAAAATAAATAGCTTTCTTAAATTAAAAGCAAATATTTTTACTAAGTAAAATAATCGCAATATTTTTTCCTTCTGTAATTGAAAATATAAAATTGAAATTGGAATAAAAGTGTGAATGTTTGCAGTAAATACATTTTACACTCATGTTGAATTTTAAATATGGAACAAATTCAACATAAATTAATTTCTTTATATTTTAATTTTAATTGTGTTACATTTTTTATATCCTTTACGAGCATTCTATACATGTTTATACATTATTAATTTATGCATTTTTTATTCGTAATTTATTGTATCATCGAAGCTACTAATTTCAATATTATTTTAAAAATTAATTTAAACAGACATTTTTTTTATTTCATGTCAGAACGAATGTATGTCCTAATGCATTTTAAATTTTATGTTTTATTTTATATGAGAATCAACAAATTATATTCCTAAAAAACTTTCTTCATTTAGCTAGAAAATTAATTATTCCAATTTACAACACTTTTCAACCATAGAAAATCAGATGCTTTTTTTATTTCATGTTATTTTAAAGAAATAATAATACAAATTTCTTATTTAAAATAGTTTTTAGGCAAATATAAGTTGTCATGAAGTATTGACTAATCAATACAGTCTTATTTAAAATGTATGAAGATAGTGGTTTGCATGAACAAAATTTGCACAAAATGTTTGCTTACTATCACAAAATTCCTTCCTATTTCCCTTTTAAAAAATATGTCTTCAATTTTACAGAGGTTAAAATTTCCTAAATATATTTGCCCAAATTTATGTACTTAAATATGTGCATTATATTTAGATATTTTCATCTAATCAGTATCTCCATATATACTATCAAATTAAAAAAATTTCCATTATTTTATATTTAAATGGTTTAAATTATTAAAATTTCTCTGAAACATTTTGAATAATCAAAAGATGAAATTTAATTCTTATCACTTTTATAGAAAATGCCCAACAGCTTAATTATTCCCGCCAACAATACAGTGATTGCTTGAGCTCATTTTTTGAAATTATAACACATATCAATTCATTCACGCAATTATCTTTGATAATTTACAAATTAATGAACTGGTGTTTTTTTTTTTAAGTTTGTTGCCATGATTTTCAATTTCCGAATAAAAAATGGATTTGTTTTCATTAGTTGATTTTTAAATAAAAATTGACCAAAAATATAATTTTATTCCTAATCACTAATATACATTCGTATTTATTGTTTTATTCTAGAATTTATAACTAAGCATAGAGAGGTTTAAAAAAGTTTGTTTTTTAAGAGGTTGAAAAAAATATATATTTGTATATTTACTTTAGTACAAATAATTTGTTTTTAAGTTCATTTTTTTGTAAAAAGTAAAGAATTGTTTTCCTTTCTTCTCTTGAAATTTTTTATCTTCGGTAAAATGATTTACTATAATATTTTATAAAAAAAGATTAATTGGACCGAAATGTAACGTTATACGTGAATTTTGTGAGTCTCAAATAATATTTCTTTTTTAAGGGGTAAAAAAGAATTAGCTAGTAAAGAAAGAAGACTTATTCATTCCTTTATTCATTACAAAATTTATTTAAATATCATAATGTTTAACAATAATATTGCAATTTTGAGTAACATTCTTGTGTTTTACAATATTATAAAATATTAGTAAATATTTTCTTGTCTAGATGGCAGCATCTGACAGCTAGCTCATTTTAACTAACACGTGAAAAAAATTTAATCGAGGAGAAGAGGAATATTGTACTACCAACTATAAAATTGTCACAATATTAATTCAAAAATTCATTAAAAGTTAGAAAATAATTCAGAATTTTGTCACAAATTCATATTATTTTGTAATTATTTTTTAATCATTTTTGTTACAGTTTGTAGTAACACACGATTCATTGAAATAAAGTGTGATATAAAACAATATTTGAAAAAATTTTTTTTTGCAAATGAAAAAGAATTCATGTTACATCATTTCTAAAATTTTTCAAAATTTTAACCAAAATATAACTGTTTTTTACATGCATAAATTGCTTTATCTAATATTAACATCTAAAATTTAACAAGTACGTCATACATAAATAGATTAAAATTTAATTGAATAATTATTTGTCTTAAAATAAAATTGTAAAACTATCAAAGAATAAAATATAACGAAAAATATGTAAGTAAGTAATTTTATATGAAAATAAAAGTTTGGCTCCGAATTAAGTTTTATTTATAGCATGTTAATATGTATGTTATTTTAAATTTTATACACATAAATTTATAATTCAAAATTTGTTTAAATCTTAGAGATTTTTGCCCAAATAATAGCAATTTTTATAGAATATTTACATAAACAAAGTCAACTAATTCGAAAAATGATTCACCCTTTACGTGAATAAAATCATTTCAACAAGCAGCAAATGATTATTACTTTATGAGTTTCAACGA
Source organism: Latrodectus hesperus (assembly GCA_037975125.1). Taxonomy (NCBI): domain Eukaryota; kingdom Metazoa; phylum Arthropoda; class Arachnida; order Araneae; family Theridiidae; genus Latrodectus; species Latrodectus hesperus. The sequence continues at coordinate 47,740,934 of CM075853.1, forward strand.
TTTTTTGGTGGCAGATAGAAATAAGTATAAAATAAAAGGACAAGAAATGTAATGATGCACTCTACTGTTAAAAAATTATAAAATAGGTATGTATGAAATAAAAAAAAAGCCAAGTAGACAATTTTAATGATCTCGAAGGTGATAATAATATATAAGATTTTATATGAACTGTAAAATATAAATGTGTTATAAATGATGTATCTTGATGAGTATTAATAAAAATAACTTTTGTGGAAAAAATCTATCGTTAAACGTTATCTTCCTTCCTTCTTTTTTTATATATTTTTTTATAAAATATCTTTTTAGTAAACAATAACATGCAATTTTGAACTATTTAATTTAAAACGATTTGCTATATTTATTAAATAGTAATATCTAACTGAAATGTAATTACTTATATAAAGAAATTTTATTATTGTGTTATATTCTCATTATTTTATAAATTATTGAATGAAAAATATACCAGACATTTTACAAATATTTTGAATTTTAATGTTTCTCTTTCATCAGTTTCAAATTCATGCATTTCAAAATTGCTAAAATATGAAAACCAAAGAAAAAATTTCGAACTATGTTCTTGTTCGAATTTTTTAAAATGCTTATAAACAAAATTTATTCCTTTGAAAAAGTTATATAAAACATATTTCATAATAGATGGCAGCACTAATATATCTCAAGTGATTGAGCTGATTATAAAAAATTGTTAAACTGAATAGTGAAAGTTGTCCACGTTAATAGAAAATTTGATAGCAAGTTAATATGAAAATGTATTTTCATTAAATATTCAGTTAGTAGAAATTAGTTTTGAATTTCTAATTTTGTGAAATAAATAATTAGTGTTGAATCAGTGAAAAATATTTTCTCCTCATATTTTATTCATCGAATCACATCCTATTTTATCTCATTATTGTCTAGTACTCAAATTGTGAAGTTAACAGATTCTTATAAAATTTTTAAATGCTTGTCTAATTGGTTTGAATATATAGTTTTCATTTTTGATATAAAAAATTTCAAAAGTTATTTTTTTAGACTTTTTATGAATAACATTTGATTCGGCAAATGAATTTTAAATATTTTCATGGATAAATCATTTTGAAATCTTATATTTAAGAAATATATGCATTTGCTTAATTTGAAAAACTATCGATATAAATGCATAAATCTAATGCATGAAATGTTTATTTGTTTGTAAAATATTTAATTATAATTAATAAAATTTTACAGGATACTAGATTTAGTAAAACACTGTAATTTCGTCATATGCTTATAAAAATAATTGTTGAATGGACAATTTATAAGCAATTTAAATTGACAATGTGAAACATTAAAAATCTTACTTCCTTTAACAATTTTCTTTGAAGGTTCTCATGTTAATACCTTCAAGATTATTTTTAAAAAATTTATTTGCAACTTATTTCGATGGAAAATAGTTTGTAATTCGAAAATGATATTTAAAAATTTGAAAATTGTATCAAGTAATTGATGAATAATTTTTCTACATGCAATCAATAATATAATTATTTATAATATATTAAAATTAAAAATAATTATATGAAAATATATTATTTATTTCTGAAATATATGTTGTGTGTAATATTTGAATGCCCAAATAAATCATTTTAGAATATAAAGGCCTATTTTTTTCTCCTCATACCCTATTAACAGAAGTTCTAAAAAGAAATAAAGCTTAATACATGTATTTAATAAATAATGGTTTGGAATATATTTATTACAAAATATCTCTTAAGTGTCGCGACAAACGACCCGAAATACAAAGGACCAAAACTAAACAGATACGAAAAGTATTCCTTCTTAGTTGCCTGAAGATAAATAGGATTTCTTTCATTATGAATTTGAATTGTTTCATACAATGAGACATGTTTAAATCTCAAAACTGATAGGTTGTTCACAAAATTATTCAGTAGAATTTAAACCTTTGAGTCTGTATAATTCGTCATATTTTTGAATCAAAGTGATATATTTGAATCAAACATCTTCTGAATGAATCTTAATTATGCTCCATGAAATTGAGGTGTGATGAATATACTGGCCACGCGATTTGCTCAATATCTTTACTTATTAGTCTATCTAATACTTCAACAATCTTATGATGACGAAAAAATTCTTGGACAATATATTTGAATAAATTGCATCGTGAAAAAATAGACATGAATCAAAATTAACTTTGATTTGAAAATGATATGTTCTGGCACTATTTATGAAGAAATGTAGCAGTGTTATACTATTGTAGATGACACACATCATTCCCATTACGTGGAATTGATCAATTTAGTTTCATTACGTTTGCTGTAATAAGGAACTTGCTTATCTACACTCTCTAGTGTCAGCAATTACTCGTGATTTAATAGACAATTCATTAGAAATTATGATTATGTATATTTTATCATAATCATAATTATGATTATTAAATTATGATTATGTATAAAAATATCAAAAAGATATTATTTATTGTTAAATAATATCTTTTCAGCATAGTATTTCTTCTACCTAATGATGCAGTTATAACACATCGAAGTTTAGAAGATTCTATGCATATAAGTCAGCATTGTTTAATGCCTCCTAATGCCTTTTCCCTTTGTTTATGGTTTCTCATCTGTTTAAAATCTGGTTTGCATAAAAAAGGTTTATTTTATAATTTTTCTAGTAATTTATTTAAACACTAGAAAGTATTCAAACCTAGAACTCTTAAACTTTAAAATATTTTACAGTTTTATAATCTAAAAATTATTTATGCTTGCATCATTAATAAAATTACTCATTGATATAAAAACACAGATTTAAATAAATGAAATTAATATTTAAATTTATCTCAAAAATAAATTAATTCAAAGATTTTTAGACTTATAATGAATTTATAATTCGTTTAAGACTGCACCAAAGATCTCTTTTATTTTATCAGATCAAAAAGAACTTTTATTATGGGTTACCAAATTTTCGAAATAAATTTCAGATTAATTTCGAATTTAAAATACTTTAGTATAAAAATATCAAATTCTTTATAATATAATATATATAATTCCTTGTAATTTTATCACTTTCTTTATAATGTTAATCTTTTTCATTCTTTATTATGCAATTTGCATGTATAACCTTCATCAATATTTATTCTTAAAAAAGAAGTTTTGTTAAATTTAATATTTTTTTACTGTAATATCGTATCTTCTCGATATGATTGTTGCAGTTTTGTAAATTATTAAATTCCTTTATAGTGATATTAAACTTTAACTCATTTAAAAATTACTTTTGTATATCTTTTGTATCTGTATTTTGTAGTTTTTGTATATCTAAGTGTTCGTATTTAATATTTTTTAAGAAAAGCAGCAAAAATAAAAATTTAAATTTCGAGACACACGAAATTTATCCGATTCAAAATCCTTTCAGCAATAATATTTTGGTTCGAAAAAGATCCAGGTTTTATTATGATTTTAAAAATTTTTAAATTAAATTATATTTATTTCTATTTAATGGATCTTACATCAGAAAACCATCAATTATATATTTTAAGAATTTATAGCGTTAATCAACTTTTTTAATGTAAATGACATCCATATATAAGAGAGAAGAGCAATTTATTTCCTTTTATGATTAATTTGTAGAAATCAATGAGTGCTCTAAATATTTGATTCTCAGAAAGGATTGCAATTCTTTTTTGTTGGCCTCTATATGACATATTTCAGATAGCTGAAATAGTTAGATGTGAAATCGGATAACTCTGATAACAAAACAAAGAGAGGAAAAGAAAATACAAAAGAAAGAATGAAATGAAATGCATATTATTTGTTAGACAAATTCATATATTATATCTTCATCAATATTATAATTTATTTCATAAACTGTTATTCTTCATGTTAAATGAGTTCAATGATTTAATATGATGAATTCAATGATTCAATGATTTAATATGATTTAATAATACCACTCAATGATTTGCTTGATCACTCAACCGAATAATTGAATCGCCTTTTGTCAAGAAGCAAACAGATAGTCAAGGATTCTTACTTATTTGGCATCTCTCTAATACTATATAAGCATAATTTTAAATGTATATTGTGACGTAAGGAAATTTAACTATTTTAATTACACAGATTGCAATTTTGCTTTCAAATAATATTTCCATAGAAAACATTTTTTAATAATATTTAAGCTATTTAGGACACACACACACATATATATATTAAATTTACACTTATATCTTAATAAGCTTTTTACATCAAATATGAAATTGTGTAATGAAAAGGTACATTTTCAATTAACTTTTTTTATAATTAATTTTCAATAAAATTTTTTCTAATGGGATTAGTATTTTCCTTACAAATTTTCTCTGTGTGGGATGAAGATTTGATCATCGAGAATTTTTAAAATGCATTAAGCAATTTCGGTGAAAATATAAATCCATTTCTAAGTGAACTATATCGTCACCACATATAAATTCTAATAACACCAATATCTGTGATCAATTCTAAGATAACACTTAGATATGGTTATGGATATCATCAATACCCATACATGCTACCAATAAAATATGAATTAATTGCGAAACGTAGATTTTGACATGAGAAAGCGGATTATTAGCAGGATAAAAAAATTCCAAAGATGATTGCAACAAAAATAACAATCTTCTCCATTTGTAAAATTTGTAAAAAAATTTTTGTTTAAATTGTTATATAAACTCTCTCTTTCTCTCTCTTGATGAAGTAATTACATAAATAATCTGAAGAGGATATATTTTAGCTATAATGTATAAACGTTAAACTTAAATTTAAGTACTTAATATTACAATATCAGCTTTGATTTTCAAAATGATAGAATTTTTTTTAATTTTCAAATTTTTATTCCATTTCATGAAATTTCAATATCAAGTCTATCGAAAATAAATTAATAATTATATTAATAAATAGAACAATATTACATATTTGCCATTCGAAGAAACAAATTTATAATATTCTACATTTTTAAATTATTGTAATAATTTGAGCAAAAAATAAAATTTGAATCTATGGTTCTTTTATAAAAAAGTATACTTATTTACATAAAGGGTTGTTAATAAATTTGTATTATGTGGGTTTGCTTATACCAAAAATTTTTAATTTATTTATATAAGTGTTGTTTTTTGGATTTAAGTAGTAAGTTCTAATGAGAGAATTCACTGTATCTGAATGTAACTGAGGCGAATTTTAATTAGAAACAGAAACGTATTTTAATAGAGTTATTATGTAACTTGTCTGTAACTTATTTTGTAAGTTTAATATGATGGACCAACTCGTCAAATAATTATGAAAACTAAACTTCATAGCTACAGTCGTGAATTGTGGTGAAAATTCGAATTACAAAAATTGTCGCCTATTTGCTTAAGACAAAAAACTCTACCAGTGATATTTAAAGCAATTCAGGTGCCGATTTAAAAATTATTCCTAAACCACCCAAATTAATTTATCAAGCCACTAATTTTGATATTTTCATTGCTAATGATTCATAGATAAAAAACTTTTTCTTTTAATTTAAACTTAAGACAATCTTCTCCCCAGATGTAAACATTACCATCAATGGTTATGATTTTATCAATCATTTCGGGTTAAACATTGAGTTTAAAAATAAACCTCTTATAGACACAGAAAAAAATTGTCAATGAAAGCTGAAATTTTTTCAGGACAGGGTTTAAAATTGAAAACTTTGTCCGACACGTTTAATTCAGAACTGGGTGATATTTCAAGAGAATTTTCTGATTTACAGATATGAAGAGTATTTAATGAAAAAATGAAACAATACATTTCTTTACATTAAAAACCACTGGTTCTAAATAACATGCTTCCGCTCGTAACTTAAGTTCAAAATAGTTTGCTGCTCTTAAGGAAGAGTTTAAGCCCATTCTCGATCATTATTGTGCCTTCAAATTTAACTCGATTTCTCTTCTTCATATAGTTCCATAAAAACACAGATACTTGAGGTCTTTAAGATGGTTATCACGCTATTAATAGGCAAACAAAGCTCGATATTCTATCCCGTGTGTAACAAGCTTTAAAGATAATTGCAAGGAAAAACTATTTTTCAAAATTTAATATTTAAAGAGTCTATCATCATTCACTACCATTCACTTGGATAATAGACATAAAATGGCGATAATTACTAATTTTGGACTTTTTAAATTTCTTCATATGCTTTTCGGGTGATCTACGGATGTCTAAACTTGGATGCATTTTACTCATGAAATTTTAATGGACCTATTATTTTGTATCTGTAGATGATATATTTATCCCCTAAACAGATGTCAGACACACATAAAGACATGTTAAAAAGTTTTAAAACGGTTTAATGTTTATGAATTCAACATCAATTCAGTAAATGCATGTTCATTTGCATAGAAATTCTTTTCATCTTATGGTATCTTACAACTACATGAAAAGCATATATAACCTCTAATTAGCAAAGATCAGTTATTGTTCGTGAGTTCAAATACTTTTAAGCATTTAAACATTTTATCGAAATTTTTGACCTTATGATGTCATGTTTTTATACACGAATTCCTTAAGAATTATAAGAAAATCATTAACGAAAAATTCTATCGGAATCAGTTACGATTAAAGAACTTGAGCAATGTAAAAAGCACAGCTACCTAATGCCACCTTTTAGCTCATGTTTCCTATGATCCACATCTCGTCTTAATGGACGACGCAAGCCATTTTAGGTTGGTGTCTTATTAAATGAAGTCACCTAAATTGATTTCAAATATTTAGTACTTTTCTCCAAGAAATTAACAACAGCTGGTTTTTTTGGACCTTGTGCCAGAAAACACAATCAACCAAGAAGTTAACCCAGACTTATGACAATTATAATGCTTCGGACATGAAACAACTCGCAACTTATTCGCAATTAAATAATTCTGAAATATCGTTGAAGGAAGAACGTGCATATTGTATATTGATCATAAACATTTATCATTGGCTTTTATCCAAAAGTTATATAAATCTAGCACGTGTCAGTTGCGTTACCTAGATTTCATCTAGCAATTCACTACATATATGATAGATCTTCTTGGTACTGATAATATTTCCGCTGATATTTTTATTCCGCATAGCTACTATAAGTACTACTAATGCTACTAATTTCGATTAATTAGCACAATTAATATTATAAATAAATTAGGTTGATAATAAATTGATTACAAAATAATCTCTACAGACCAAATTACGTAAAAATTATTGACAGCTAGCTTATCAATAAAAGATTTTTGATAAGCTATCCATCGATAATTTTTGCGTAATTTTGTCAATGGAGATTATTTTATAGAGAGATTTATTTATTATTTTTATTATATTTGTAGAGAGATTTATAATATTACTACTCGTGTTAATAGTTCAAATGTCTCAAAAACTTTTCGGCGGCAATTGTTTCTTTCCATTCAATATCTTTCATATCTTGGAGTTGTGCTACCACAACACTTATAGCACAAAGACATGCATAAAAATCCATATGTAATGACTACAAGAATCAAAGAGTGAGACGTATTTGTCAAAAAGTAAAAATGAATTATATTTCCTTTCTAAAAGTAAAAAATTCAAAAACATATAGTCAGTGTTCTAATCTCGTACAGAGTTCTTATGCTTGCGTTTGAACATATGCACATTGATATCGTGAGGCCACTCCGTCTTTCACAAAGACATTCTTACTGCTTTACAGCCATTGATCGTTCCACTCGATGGCGCAAGACGTATCTGATCACAAAGATGACCAATGAAACAATTGCATCTACCTTATTACGGGAATGGACACCAAAAGTCTGTGTTCTTGGACTTGTAACAAAGGATTAGGAACGTTAATTTGAGTCATGCCTCTGTCAAAAACAAGATACGCTCCTCCCCATTACAAAAATTGGTACAACAATTTACCAACCTAGTTCTAATGCAATAATCGAAAGGACAAATTGCTGTCTCAAAGTCCATTAATGGCACGTGCCATTATACGTTAAAAATTGGTACTTGTTTTTGTTTTACTTCATTTACATTCAGTAAGCAAGGACGACATAAATGACATTGCTTCCGAGGTAGTGTATGGAACAATTCTTCGTTTGTGCGGTGCTATTTCTCATGAATTAAAAGTTCAAAATGAATCAAAATTGCTGAAATAAAACTGTAAGAAATTGTGAAGAATTTAATATTTATTTATGCATGTTCCCATGGAACAAAACTGTTTTCATGCATCCACAATTACATTAATGTAATATTTTCTTAAGGTATGATACAGTAGAAAAAAAAGAAACCAAGATTTACATAACGGATCCTTTGTTGTTGTGACAAGTTCTGAAGAACTGATCTCTATTTGCCAGTACAGTAAAAGCTTCTTCCTTGAAACATTGAAGACTTAAAAAATCAAGATAGAACAATGCGGTTCCTAGTTGCGATTCGAGTTGAACAACGGATGGTGAGCTTTCAGTTTTTCCTTCCACATGAATAGAGGCTGTTGCTTTAAGACCTCCGGGCTTTTCCTTTGAGACACGAGAATATGATCAATATTTACGAAATATCCGACAAGAAAGAAAAAATGAATATTTTGGATGTCTTACAACAGCTTTCGTTGTTAAGGCGTTCACTAAAGCATGTTAAATGAATTACAACATTTTTTAGTCTAAAATCTTGTTTTTTTCTTTGTTGTTTTGCAGATTCGAAAGCAATAGATTTCACTTAATTAACTTTACATAATTGAATTACTAACGTACTTTACTTTTTTATAATATTACGTAACTTAACGTAATGAAAAATTTTCGAAAGTGACACATTGTATGGATAAATTATCAAGATTAGAAATTCTGAAAAGAGAAAAATTACTATCTAACATTATGTTTAAATAGATAATATATTTAGAATTTGTTAAAAAAATTTTTAATATGTTATCCAATATGATATTAATATAGGGAAAATTTGGAATCTTTGTTTATTAATATTTTCAGGTGATTTCAGCATCATTTTTTTGCTTCTAGATACTTTTAGTAATTCTGGAAGCAAGATAAATCATCATCACTTTATTTAACCAATAATTTGATTTAAGTAACAAAATTCAATGGCTATAAAACATCAAAAAATAATATTGAATTATATTGTCTACTATAACATAGTTAAAACATTAAGTAAAAGTTTTCTGCTTAAAAATTCGCTTAAAATATTCTGGATAACTTTTAGAAAATCAATAGAATAGTATTCAGAATATCATTAATTCATTGTCGGTGTATTCGAATTAACGCAATTTTAGAAAGAAATTAAAGAAAAATAAACATCAGTCTAAAAAAACCTTTTTCAAAAAATACTTTTAAATACTTTATATCACTACATATTTTTAAGTAAGTTATGTTGCTTATTTTCAAAATTCTATTTGAAATTATTCTTTGAATTATTTTTTTTATAGTTTCAAGTTGGGGAACTTTTGCAAACTTAATTGATAATTTATAGATCATATTTAATTTGACGAAAAAAAATGAGATATGATTTAATTTTTTTATTTAATATGATGTTATTATGAATGAACATTTTTCTTAGATTATGAAAACCTTTATAAACTGTTTATGAAGGAAAAAGAGATTGAGATACTAACTTTTCTTAATTCTATCTATAATTCTTTCTATATAGTATTTCTTAATTCCATAAATATAATGATAAAAAATTCCTTTAACACAAATTCTAATAATGTGCTGGACTATAAATTTCTGAGCTTTTTAAATTTTATGTCAATCATATTATTTTTAATTTAAAATAAAATAAATGTTTTTTATTTCATAAAAATTTACAAAGTTTTTAATTCTTGATATTTTTTCGAGTATTTATTTTACTAAGAAAATGAGAAATAAGAATATAAAATCAACTAAAAAATGTCACATAATTTTGAAGCTTATAAAAATTTTATTGCCTTCCGGAAAATCGAATTTTTTACTCACTGAAGCTCAAATTGTGTAAACAATTTAAAATAATTTTATAATAATAATAATGTGGAATAGTTACGATATCAATTTTCATGATTTATATATAATTGCAGTTCAGGTTTTAGAACAAGAGTAAATAAAATGAGTATGATAATGCTTAGGCAATAAAATTCTCTCAAAACATCAAGTCCTTGAACTTATGGTATACATTATAGGTTATGTTATGCAATTTAATTAATTTTTTTAAATCGATTTTTGAATTTAAGATGTAATGATATTATTGTATAAATTTATCATAAAATAATAAATTATAATAAATTACTTTTTGGAGAAAACTTTAGGGATAACATAAATGTTTTGAGTTATTAAATTCATAACAATATTAAAAACTAAGGTTTTTTATAGTTGCGATATCGAAATTGCAAGAAAATTTCTTTTTCCCAATGAAACAGTCTATGAAAACAATAATTTAATAGTTTATAAGTATAACTTATCAATGAGATTTCTTTAAATATAACTCTAAATAAGTTATGTTTAGATAAATTATGTTTCGTGTTAAGAAATGATCAGATAAAATGCAATAATGCTGATTTTCATGAAAACTTCTAATAAATTGAAATGAATTAAAACATTGAAAAAGTACGTACAATCAATTTTTTTTAATATTTTTTTATCGATTGTTATAAAAAGAAAAATACTCAAAAATAAAAGCAACTTATACATCCTCTATTTTAATTGTAATGTAATAACAATTTTAATATTAAAATAAATGTTTTCAATTCATTAAAATCAATCACTCTGTTAAATTTTATTTTAGTTATCAATGTGTGTATTATTAAAAAAAATAAAAATAGAATCTGCTACAGATTTGTATTCAATTTTATTTACTATTGAAATATCAAATTTTAATAATTTAAAATTTGCATAAAGATGTAAAATTTCCGATATTCAAAATTCTTTATAAGTTCGCAAAACTGAAAATAAATAAAATATATGACATAGATGTTTTTATTTAAATTTTATCATAATTTCTTGATTTTATAAAAAAGATTTATGAACTTATCTTTTTAGTTTATTAATTTTATTTCTTACTCAAATGAATACCAGAAATTTTGAAAATAGTTAGATTAATTTTGAGCAGTAGTTTCTTATATTCTTAGATGTGTCTTGTTTTGGAAACAGACTTATCAAGCAACATTCTATGCTTACTTTTAATGAATCTTAGTTATCACGTTTTAATAATACTCGGGAGTATTTACTCACCTAAATTTTAATAAACTGAAAACTATATTTTGATTTATACGCAGGACATTGACTCAAAATGTTATTAGTACTTAATAACACTTATATGTGAATGTTGCAGTTGCATTTTGGAATAAGAACTTTTTGTACCAAAAAGAGTTATTACAACAATAATATTGTTTTTAAATATTTTAAAAAAATCATTTCTTTGGTTGTTATGGGGAAAGATCCTTTTATAATTTTTCCGAAAGAATAATACGAGGGGTCTCCTATCTCCTACGATGTTAGTAAGGAGAGAGGGAAATTTAGTTGACGTTTGCCAAAAATTAAAATTCAGTTTTTAAAAAATAATCTATTTCCACACAAATTCCGAAATAAATAAAATGAAATATATGGAAACTAAAATATATGGAAAAAATAAAATATATGGAAATTTCCAAGCTATTTGGAAAAAGTTTCCATACATTTATATATTTTTTTAAATAAACATATAATTAAGTAAAATAAAAAAATGAGTTACATATAAAATACTTTAGTTTCTTAGAAAATTGTCACTCATCACGAACAGTAAAATGACTTAAGAATTCGTAACAAAGTTACTTTAATAAATAAATTAATGATGTAATCTGAGATAATAAATAGCTTTTTAATCATTTTATTACAGCAAGTTCTTTTGACATTAATTAAAAATATGAGTATATCGTAATTGTTATATAGATAGCTTTAATACTATCATTTTATGGGAGAAGACTTAAACTATACTCATATTTTAAACTTCCTTTTTGAAATAAATAGTTCATTAATACAGTTTTAATATTGCTTAAATTATTAATAATATTACCTGTTAAATCAGTTCAATTTAGAAACAAGAAACTAATATGACACTTTTTTAATTAAAATCTTATAATTTTGTAACTATATTCAAGAGTTCAATGAAATTATTAATGAGAACTTCTATCGAATTAAAGTTTGGAACCCAAATTATTACAGTAAAATGAAAAAGGAGGATGGGTTGTGCATTATTATTTAATGTATTAAATTACATTATATCAGTTTACAAATAAAAATTTCTAAAGAGTTATTCGAATGAAAAATAAAAATACAACGTTAAAAAAGTAATTTTGTGTAGTACAATAAATTTCTTAAGGGAAATTAATGATATGCATTCAGTTATAGCATACATTTAAAAACATAATTTTGCAGGATTAACGGAGTAGTTTTTTTACATGTACATATTTAATTTTGAAGATATTTCTTTTCAAACTTTGAAAAGAATTTCTAATATCCGATCTTTAGTAGCAAGTGTTGTAACTCAAATCGAAAAATATTTTATAAATCATTCATTTCATTTATAAAATAATAACTGAATGTTTTTATATATTTAACAGGATCCTGTATGTTATGTTATGCATCTTAATAAAAATAGTTTTACTTAATTAAAACGTATGTAAAACGCAATATGCTCGAAAATATTTTTATTCATAAGTACTTAATATAATGTAACAAAAGAACGCGTATAGTTAACTTCTTTTTTTAACTAAGGAAAATGAATTTTTTCACACATTTTTTTATTTCACTATCAACAAGTTGGTCGGAAATGTTTTATTAGCATTTCATGTCAAATTAGGAACATGTAAGTAAGGAAATCGATATTGTTTTAATGATTTGTGAATTTTAAGTTTAGGACATAATTACCAAAAAAAATTAATTAGAAATAGCATATATTTTATTTGTATATAAAATAATTATAAGCTTGTACATACCAAAATGTTTAATACTTTAACAAAATTGTAGTTTTAAAAAGCATATAAATGCTTTTGTAGCATATAAATGTAGTTTAAAAAAGCATGTAACAGAATGTTAAAATTTATACATCTGATTAGTTTTCGATTAAGAAACTGTTTTTATTTTTAAAAATTTAATTTTTACAAGCAGTCTTAAATTATAAAATCCTTCTTGCCATCAACTACAAATAATGATAATAATTTTTAAATATTTCATATAAACTAAGTACTCTTAAATTATAAATTAAAGTAAACGCATTTGTTATCTACTGAAAATTCTTATTTATTTTAAAAAGCCATCAAATTTTCGCTAAAACTTTTTAGCGAGTTTTAATAATCAAGAGCTTCTGCAATAAATAAGGTTATGATAGTCCTTACTTTTCAACCACAATAATTATACTATATTCCTCGAACATGTATTAAAGTTCACGTATATAAATGGTAACATAGTACGAGAATTTTTCAAGGTCAGTAAAAATACCTCAATAATTCCATATTCTGTAATGAAATCTCACCTGTCAATTAACAGCTGTCTGATAATTTTTTATTGATATAATGAAACAAAAATTTGCTAAATTTGAGATACTTCTGTAACTTAATTAACTAGTACGTTATGTAAATAATGCTTGAAAACACTTGAAAACAAATGTGACAATTCAATAGTCACAATTCATTAGTCAAAATGCTTTCCAATGGTATTAAATCCTTATTTTGATCTTAATTCTTAAACTTTTCTTTCACGTTGTTAATATTTCCTTCATTTTAATATTTTTACGATATTTTTATTCATAAGTAAACAAAAATATATTGATGTAGGAATTTTACAAAGAAAGTTAAATTCAATTGCAATTATTAAACACGGATTTCTTGAAAATTAGTAATAAGCAAAATTAAATCAATAAAAATAAAGGAAATATCATAGTTTGTTATAAATGAGAAAGGAGCATTTCATGGTTTTTTTTTAACTTGGAAAACATTATGACCAATCTCTTAATTGAGTAAAACGTAATTTAACTTTCGCTTTTGAAGTAACTATTTGTTTTTTTCTATCTTTGATGAATCTCTGATAACCTATAATTTTTCATTTTTTGACATTTTACTAAAATAATGCGTATAAATGTATTTGCAATAGAATTCTAAACTGAATTTTATTTTTGTTGCACAAATATTCAATTAAAGTTCAAAACAGAATTTCGAGAAGTTTTTAGCTTCCGTTTAAATCATCCATCATGAAAATCATTAAAGATTCAGTGAACTCATATATTACTCCAGCATTTGAAACAGTTTCTATGTATTTCTTACAGGTGTGATTCATATTTTAAGTGATTTACCCAGAGAGAAAGTTGGTGAAGTATTTTTCTTCACGGACAACACCTCCCGCTGTTTCCTCTTGTCGACCTTTGCTCTTTCAAGACCTTGAAAATCTTACCGCTGGTTGATGTCAGCTATAACTTAGGAAAAATCCTATAAAGCGCGGAGGTCTTTTGATTGAGGTCATCCTTGTTAGCTTTGCATTTTTCGACTGTTAGATTTGTGGTTCCTATGTGTAATAAGTAATTTCATATACTTTATCCAGTTTATGATGCCATAACCGATTCGGGAAATTTTCGAAGAATAACTGCATAGATTTCTTCGAATTTTTTACATGGCTGATAATATATTAAGTAAATTATTTTGCATTCAGCTACAAATAAAACCCTAATTTTTGAAACTTACGATATAAATTTATATTAATTTATTTTACAATATTAAAAATTGATTATTTAAGGGATAATAAGTAAATAATATAGATTCAATAATGAATAATTCGGTAAGAAATACACAAAAAAAGTTTCACAAGATCACTGGCTTAAGATAACATATTGAGAAATATAAGTGTTTGAATTTGAAAAATTTGAATAATTGTTTTATTGATGATTTAAAAATGAAGATGGAAATCACTATAGAAACTCTCTAAAAGATGATATAATGAAGTGTCTATCTTATTGGGATCTTCATGTTAAACTTCTTTACTGATGTCTCATATTATTTATATTTTATCTTGATATTTTTTTTGCTTAAATAATATTTAAACTTTAATATGTGACTCTTCAAAAATACCGCAGCTTCCATGTTTAATCCATTTATTAATTAAATACTTCCTGAATACACGTATCAGATTCACCATTTCCAATATTTTTCAAAACGAACTTGTCAATCTGAAGTAATTGTAAGTAATATGCATGTGAACTTCCAAAATATTGCAAAATTTCCTTTAATTTTACTCTACATAAGCAAAGAGACATTACGCCTTGCAAGTTTATTGAATATAAGTTTTACTCATACATCTTGGCAAGATCAACTTACTATCTTTAGGTCAGGAATAGCAGATATTAATAATCATTGGAGCTTGTAACTTCATTAAAGTACGACGGATATTTAACTCATCTCACACACACAGGTTATCATTTTTAAGAAATAACAATATACTCGAGAGTAAGAGCGAAGCAAGAATGTTATCCTAAACTTTAACATATAGAAATGTATTTATTACTAATTAACTATTAAAGTATTCTGCATCAAAAATTTTTCTTTTTGCTTTTCAACACTATTTGTTTTTACAATCCACACTTATTTTCAAGTCAATTTTTCTGTCAAAACAAGCAACTCATAGAATTTTTATCGAACATAGAGTTCAAAGTTTGTGAATTTATATTCCTATATTATTATATATTCGAGTGTAAGAGCAAAGAAAAAATTCTTATAACAACAG
The DNA here is from genome assembly GCA_037975125.1 of Latrodectus hesperus. NCBI lineage: Eukaryota > Metazoa > Arthropoda > Arachnida > Araneae > Theridiidae > Latrodectus > Latrodectus hesperus. The sequence goes on from CM075853.1 coordinate 47,756,637, forward strand.
TTTAAGTAAGAATACATTCTATGAAGAAAACTCATTTCTTGACGAACGATTATAAACAAATGCTAAATGAATTTTATGAATGAAACATGAAACTATTTCATTGTTTTCGTATTATTCTGCAACAAAATTGTTTTCTTTTTGTTAATTATTTATGATTTAAATACAACTTTACGCATATAGAAACCCAATAACAATGTGAATTCAGTATTCTCGAATCCAAAACAAATGTTAAGAATGATATATATGATTTTTATAATTCCTTCCTAAAGAAAATTTTTAACTATAATAGCTTTTATTGCGCTATAAATAAATAATATGTTCATTAAAGCATTTTTAGTTTTTAATTGCTCAACAAAGAACATTTATTCACAATAGCTATGTTACGATGCAGTTAGGAGGTATTTATTTGCCATAAGACATAATATCATTTACTTTTCTAAAATATCAGTAATGCAACACTACCCATTTTTATACTTGTAATAAATCAGAAAAAATGATAATATTAGTTTATTTAGGAATGTATAAGAGCATTCCGAGGAATTAACATCTTTATAAAATAAATGTTCATTTTTACAAAAATGCATTAGTACACACGATTCCAGCAGTTCTAAATTGATCTTAACGGTAGGTTTGGCAGCACCTTTTACTGTCAAATCACCACCTACCGTTAAGATCAATTTAGACCTGCTGGAATCGTGTTCAAAAAGTGAACCAGGTGAAACCATTCGGAGAAAAGGTATGGAAACTATTACCAAGCTCTATAAAACATACCTTTTCACCGTTTATACTGACGTCTCTTCCAACTCAGAATATGACAGGGGAGGGTATGGCATTTTCCTTATCTTTCCAGACCAATCATCCATCAAACATCGAGTTGCAGCTGAAAAAATTGCCTCCAACTTCACGAGTGAACTGATTGTCATAAAGGCAGCTCTTACCCTTTACCTCACACAGTCAGTCACCTCGAATGGCATCAACTTATTCTCTGACTGTAAATATGTTCTGGAGGCCATTAAAGGAGGTAAAATGAGACTTGCCCAAGACATCAATGCGCTTCTATCCACCATAGTTGCAAGGAAGAAAACCTGCACCTTCCAACGGGTTTCTGCACATATTAACATCGAGGGAAATGAACAGACAGACTCCCTCGCCAAGGAGGCTAGAAATATCAATCCCCCTCCCACGACTACCACTTGCTTCGATGCAAACGCCGTTGCAAGGCATCAGCTCTGCGGGGGACAGCGGAAAAAATGGTGCCTACCGGAGCTTAATCCTGATCGTGGTATCACCTCTACCATCAGCAGAATGTGGACTGGGTATATGAGGGGTATGAAAATCATGCCCGACGGATCTAGAACATACGCAGAATGCAGGCACTGCACAGGAGTTCCACTGGATCCGAGGCATCTCTTCAACTGCACCTCTGTTGCCTCGACCCTCTTCAGCATCGACCCCAATTGCTGCCATGACACCCTCTATACTGAAAAAGTTGAAGATGTGGCCAGAGAAGAGCTTTATGCCTTTGGTCTAATGTGACTACTTTTTTTAGCTTTTTTTCTATTTTTTTTCTTTGCACTTGTCACACGACAGCAACGACAACAACTACACATGCTACTGTAAAAATATACATATGAACTAAATGGTATAATTTTTTCACATATGTTATTACATATGTCAACAGAAAGAACTTTATTGTTTTATTGCTTAGATTGCCTATTTGTAGTAAGAAAAAGTTTAAATAACAAATGACAATCAAAATAACTCATCTAAGAGTTTTTTCTATAAAAAACTTATTTCCTCTCCTAAATTTTTGCATAGAATTTTATTTATTCCATATTAGTTACGTAAGTATTTGGAATGAAACAGTTCCTGTTGTTATTGAATTCGAAATAAAACTTATACTATCCATGCTTATTTTGAAATTGATTTTCTGACATAAAAATTTTGTCTTTCATTAAAATTTTTTGGAATATAGATTTAAATTTTGTAACTCTCTTATTATTTTTCCTAATATTGTTTTTGCCTTTTTCTTAAAATGTTTCGATTGATAATATATATAAATTTATTCGTAACAATTTACATTAATGAACAATCAATTATAAAATAATTTGATAATTGTTTGTTCATTAGTATAAAATTTAAAGAATCAGCATGAATATTTTTCATTATTTATTCTTTTAAATTTATCTTCACACTCAACAGTCAGAAACTATTTTTCAATTATTTGTCTTGATAGAGCTCAGTCCCAAAAATACTTAATAAACGATTTATTTGCATGAAAAATATTTTTTATTAAATATTAATATTTTATGTAACATGAAATTGAAAGCTTTTTCTTTCTTTTAAAATCTATGAAATTAATGTCACTAAAACTACTGAAAATTCAAAAATAAATCCTGAGTGAATGTGAAACTTCAACATATATCATTTGAAACTCATTTCTTCTCAAAGTATTACATGATGTTTTGATAAGTTTTCATCCTTCATTGAATTTATTAAGTAATATGCAAATAAAGACAGCTCTTCCAGTCCTATCTCAGTGAATGTGACTACAATTTAAATCTAGATTATATATTTAAAATAGATTAATATTTATCTACTCATTTTGTGAGAGTTTAATTCCTTTCTGTTGTAATAGCTTAATAATATTATCATATGATTGTTACGAGAAAAGAATAATTTTGACAAGTACGAGAAAAGAATATAATGAACTAGAAAACTGAAGGCAATTTAAGAAATTCGAAAATTAACTTTTATTTTGGACTACCTTAGGATTATATATAGAAAAAAATTTATGATGTAATTTTAACAATCCATAATTGAACTTAGAATCTTGAAAATAAATTTGTATATTATGTAAATAAACCTAAAATGAATTCTAAGAAATATCTATTATTATAATACAGAATAAACATGGAGATCAGAATTATTCTTATTTATTTTCCATCTGTTATTTGGTAAAAATATATTTTCTGATAAGCATAGAATAAGGTGCTTATTATTATTATTTATTGCACTTACAAACGATAACTGTCAACGGTTATACATAGCAAATATTATATGTTATTTCTATTCTAGCTAGTTTGCTCAAATAAGAAAAAGTGGAAATATTCAGACTAGACAGACAGGTGGTTTTTACATCTATTACTTTAGGTACATTCAAAAGCATTCGCTGTCTGTTCATATTATTATAATAATGCTTCTATGATTTGTGCAGGAAGTAAATCAACCATTGGATTTATAGGAAATAAAGTAATACAATTTTTCACAAAGAAATTTTGAATTTCTATGTTTTCCAAGTAACTTATTTTGATTTGTAATTATAAAAATAAATTATTTATTCTCGGATATGTGTTTAAAAACAATCTTAAAATATGAATGAATCAATGAATGATAATAAATTGCTTAAAACAGAAAGAATCAAGGTATATTAGCACAAACAAACATAAATAAAAATGTAAAAAGTTTTTGAAGTATACAAATTCATATTACTTAGTTATCGTCTTCATAAGAATATCTTACATGCATGAACTTTGGTTGTGATTGAATTTGAATAATTGTATGATTTGTCCGATAGTTTTGTTGTTTTCTTTTCACAAAGGATTAATATTTCCATAAAAATTCATGATTACTGGATATAAGTTCATGATTACATAGATTTTCAATACAAGTTTAATATTATTATTCATTTTTTGAAAAGAGCAAAACACTTCAACTTACATAAGTGTTAAATTATTAATTAATTGAAAATATCAAATAAATTTATCAAAAATATCATTATATACGCTTATGTAATAATAAAGTTTTGATAAATAAAATGTAAGCAACTTTCTTTTAAGCTAAATTAGCATTAATCAATAATTAAATAGCATTTTTGCTAGCTTATATTATTTATTGCAAGCAATAATTCATTTTTGGTATTATTATATTAATTATTTAAACTAATATATAATTAACTTTAATTAATTTTACTACTTAAACTCTTCATAAAGTTTATATCATATTATTTTTGATGCATGAGGAAATATTGTTTCACACTTTCGTACACTAATTCAAAATTGATACTATTTTAATGATTTGTTAGCATAAATTAAAATAATGTTTTATGACTATTTATTTAACTATTAAAATTTAACCTAATTGTGTCACTAACAAATATATATTTAATAACTTGAGACTTAAAAGATTATATTTATTAGTATGTTATTATTTACTTTAAAGTATTTCACAATTATTAAATTTTTATAACATCCAATATTCCCTTACTAATAGTTTCTTTTGAAATTAAATTCCTACAGTCACTTTTCAAAATTTTATACAAAACGGAAAATGTTTTAAGAAAATAAATTTAACAAATAATTTGATTATCTTAAATACTAATCATTTGATATTTATGTCTGATAATTAAATTGTTTTAAACAGGCGTATAGCGTGAAATCTTTTTATTCCCATTCAACGAAATACTTTAATCATTATTGACTTTATGTGAGGAAAATATCATTTTATAAAGTAAATATTGATGAAATATTTCTTGCCATTTCTTACTGTACGTAGTATAAAAAGGATTAAATCATTCTTCGACTACACAGCGGTACCAAACAAAACGTAGATTAGTAATAATGTCTAGAACTATCATCTTGTATAAAGTACAAAAGTCATTGTTGCATGAGACTGACTTTACTGTCCACCTGGAAAATATGGAAAAAATGACTTTGGTTTAAGAATTATGCTAAAAATCTATTTAAAAAAAACGCCATAAAGCATGGCACGGAGTAAAGAAATGATAAGTACTTTGTCGTACCCAGACGATTAAATATAGTAAGAATGAAATCACTTAAAACTCATTTGTGCAAAATCAGCGTCTTTTCAAACTAGTTACAGGTTATTCTTATCCTGATGTAATTTGCGCGAATCTAGATAATGAGTGTTACAAGTGATATTGTCATTTACAGGTGAATTGTACTTTTTGATTTTTTGCAGCTTTGTCTTTATTTCTCTACCGTATTTAGTTGTTTCATATTTCGATAGAACACTACACCATGACATAACTATGAAGTACTTGTTACTAGAGGGAGAGGGATTGAAATCGAGAGGAAGAACATTTAATGAACACTGGTTTTTTTAATTTTTAACTGGGAGAATTTTTTGACATAACTTTAAGCTATAATGATTGATAGAAGTTTATTAATTCACTATATTCTTATTTCTTGCATAATTCTCAGATGTTTATTTTCTATATTGGTTAAATTACAATCATTAGTTCGCAATCCAGAATAAGTATTCAATTTTACAGTTTTGTTGAATACCTGTCAATGAAAATTTTGAGAAATTTACTTAAAATCAAATTTATAATATAAAGAACGTAAAATAAATATCTTTTAATTTTACAGAAACAAATACGCAGAAAGTGTTGTTTCTTGTATAATATTTTAAGTTCTGTTATTTAAAAGAGTAAGCATCTTTCAGTCTTGATGTCATTATACCATTTGTATTATTACGTTCAGAAAATAAAATATTGGAAGAAACTTTTAAATAAAAGTTATTTAAAGAATTCTTGTGATTTTTGAATTGAAATTAAAATTTAAATCAGTAATACTTCTTAAGTGAGTTTTTTCTGCACTATGTTAAAATATACCACATTAAACACTGAATATCTATATTTCTATCTACCGATTTCCAACACTTTATTTTATTGAAAGGAAACATAAAAAATATCCCTAATCATCTAATTTCAATTTGAATGGAACAAATCTAAAAAATGGAAGAATTAAATTTTATGCTTTGCATAAAAATATGATAGTTTAATGACTATTTTATTTTTCTAATTAAGATATTTAAGATAACTCTAAATTTCTATCATTTCAATTTTATTATCCTTATAATGAAAATAACACAAGAATGTTTAATCTTTGGTACATAATGAGCCAATACTGCAATGTTTTTCTATCTTAGCTTACTGTGAACATTACACAAGTCATATAGTGGAACCGCGCGAAGTCTCTAAAAATTTATTCATGTACCGTACAAACAATCTCTTCATTTAACAGCCTTTATCTTTTGAATTAACTCACCTGCATTATTTTAATACAAGAAAGAGAAACTAAAATATATAGCTATAAAAAAGCAAAACATCAGATTCTGGCTATAATGCTGCTTATGAAGACGAATATTTCTTAACTCAGCATCTTATCTTAGACGTTTATGGATCTCGTAATTGCATAATGAAAATGGAAGGAGTATTGTTGTGCTATAGTCACATAATTTCCTCACTTCTAAATAACCTTGGAAGGAAATAAGCTAGAGACCACCCAAATCATTCCTTAGAAATTTACTTTTTCTTTGTAAGTTACATTGAACATTTCTGCGATCTTAAAAAAGTGACTGTTTGTCAGTAATTGAACCAATATAGCTGTAATAGCAAATATTAAATTTTGTCGTTTAATTTTTTTAAAAAATGTTAATATCAATTTTAATGGAAGGAAAACACCGAAAGTGATGTGAGTAATGAAGAATGAAGTTCAAGAGCATCATCATAGTAGTGAAACCCACCGGACAACAAATGGATGATGACATCACTTCCGGATGAGAGACCCAAGTCTCGTGCAGGTAAGCGAAGGAAGAAGATGCTAAAGAGGTGCAAGATGTTGTGGTTGCTGCTTTTCGTGATTGCTGTTGAAGCCCAAGAGATTCGAATCCCGGCTTATGCAGGGAGACCCCAGAATAAACCAGGTAAGTGAATGCTCACTTGCAATATAATCTAACTCTTAAAATTATATGATTTTGAAAAATAACAGTAAGTACATACTAATGCTAATAGAAAACTCGGGGAATATTTCGAATAAAAATAATCACTAAACACATATTTTTGTTATTCAGTGAATTAAAAAAATGTATTTAATAATACTTAGAAAATTATTACCTTGATAAAATTTCTAAGTTAGAAAAATATACGTTCTTCAGAAACTTTAATTTGTGCATTCACACATCAACTGATAAATTTTATTGTTTAGATTGTTATATATTTCTCACGAATAAACTTTGTTTTATAAAATAGAATCATTTTGAGATATTTCAAACTATGTTAGTTATCCTCGATTAAATTTATGTAAAAAATTAAATAAAATATTGACCATAAGATACATAATGTTACAAATGTTAGAATTTAATGTCATAAGTTAATAATTATATGAGGAGTTTATGGACCATTGAAGCAATAATTTAAGTTTTGTTTTCAAAAAAGTTTAATAACTAATACATAAGCAGATGCAATTGCGGAATGTAAGAAAATTATGAAATTTACCATAAAATATTTATTGAAATATTTTAACAATTTATTATGTTAAATTTAACTCCGTAAATACGCAATATAAAATATATTTATTTTTTGAAAAATTGAATTTTGTGGAAGTTATAAAGTAAAAGTAAAAAGAGGAAACTAAATAAAAATATTTTTTAAGTCATTTAGCACAAAATAAATGTAATATTTTTGTTTAAAATATTTTTCATTTATACAGAGAGAAAGAGTGGTAATAATTTGAACAATAGATTTAAAATATCAAATATTTCAAAAGTTTCAAATATTAATAATTTCATATTTTAATATATGTTTCTATATAACTATTTATTTTATGAATGCACATTTCTTTTCTTTTCTATTTTCGACTTATAATTGAAATATACATCAATGCGCAATTCGCATTTAGGCAATTTGATTATTGTCTTAAGTCAGAATGTTTAAATGAATCAAAGTTATTACGAGCAAAACACAAATGTTTCCTCTTTGTAAATATATTGTCGAATATATTGTATAGTAAAGAAATATTTAATAAAAACAGTAGTAAATATATTTTAATATAACATGTTCTACTCATAATTGAATATTTGATAAAAAATTAACCTTGGATAAAATCAGAAAATTTTGATTAATTATTAATTTATTTTTAATGTTTTTTATTTTAGCTTTAAATTACTGAATTGTTAATTTTATTAATTTAATTGTTGATGTTACTATGTTAATATTAGAAAATAAAATAAACAATATCATGTAAAGACTAGAATAAAGAAGGTGGAGAAAAGAAAGGTACTATTCCCTTAAATATTTAATAAAACAACTTATATTTATCTGAACATGAATTTAATTTTTCGAAAGTATAACTTCAAACTGAAATAGTATAAATGAAAATTAATATTTGCATTGAGCTAAAGGGCTATTGTGTCAAAATGAGTCAAATTTTAAAAACAGAGATCATTTTAATAGTTTATCATTGTTCCAATTGGAATACCAAACCTAAGATTATAATGTGCATTATTAAAGAGAGATATTTTCACATTTTATTGTTCAGTTATCAGATAAAGATTATTGATGAATTAGTTCAATCATTGATTTTTCATGAGTATTGATTAATTGCAACCTATTATTTATAATTTGTGGTATGTGGAAATTTAAATATAAAGCTAAAAAAGACTTCGGCGTCAAAAGCATTGTTGGTGAGATTAAACATATAATTCAATTGGTAGAACAATAAAACTTTAGCATTTACTATTTACATATCAATTTTATTTTGTAATGTATAACAAATATTCAATTTTTTAGAAATTTTAAATAATTTTAAGCGAATAAAAAAATATATCTTGAACCTAATATAATGAGCTGAGTTTACAAAATTCGCTTCTTCAATATCATATTATACATTCTAAATTTGTATAATAAAGTTAAAGTATTTGCTTCACAACCATCTAAGGTTCAATAAAAATATTTTCATTGAAATAACTTTTCCTTTGACTTAAGCCTGAGGTCACGGTTCACAAGATTGCACTCAACTTCGAAGTTTATCATAAAGTCAATGGGATGATTCAAACGAGTTCAATGCTATAGATCGACTTCAATGTCTCATTGTTTCTTATCTTGACAACATAAATTGTTATTTAGACAATATGACTTGCTATTTCCTGCAATTTAAAGGTATTTTTATCTGTTAAATTGTTGTTTGAAAAAAGCTACAGAATAATATTCAGAATAATTACAGGTCACGATTTAAAGAATTTTGTTTAAATAAATTTGACTTATAAAATCTTTTATTTCTGTATGGCAGAAAAAGAAATAAAAACAACTTTCTTTTCTTTTTTTTGTCATTATATTAAAATTACATACGGTTTGAACATATGAAATAGTATCCTTCAACGAAGCCTGACTTAAATTGGATTTTTAAGTATTAAGTCAGAACCTGCTTGAAGAATTTAAATAAGAAAATCTTTAAAAATGGAAAGACTTAAAAATATGTTCTCTAAATAGTTTGTTGTCTATTGTTTCAAAATGTTGAGTTTATATACTTTTGTGGTTTGATACAAATTTTTTTAATCATTGATTTATTTTACAATTTCATTTTACAAGTAGTCATTTGTGAAGTAGCAATTTTTTGAAGGCTCTCAAATGAGGTCTTTCGGTAAAATAGAATAATTTTCATTGAAAGATCCTGAACAAAAGTCTTGAATCTTCTCCCTTATTATACTTGAATAAGACCCACGATGAAATATATTCTCTTGGTAAATAAAAATGCAAGATTATTTTAGCTAAGTTTTTTATTCAAAAAAATATCTAATAAAAATATCATTCTACTTCTTTGAATTTTTAATTTTTAAATGCTTTTATTTGCTTCTCAAAATTGTAAAGTTTTGCCAATTATTTTACACACATAGCTACTTGTATTTTATTTTCTACTATAGATTCTTTTTCTTATAAAATTAAGTCCTAAATATTTTCCGATGGCTTATGGCAACTTTAAGGTGTAGAATTCGTTTTTTATGAGATATTATTTTACCTTGAAATGTTTAAAAGTGAAGAAAGTAGAAGAAAGATTTAAATATTAATCAATTCTGTTAATAAATAGAAATTATAATTTAAAGAAAAGTTTCATTAATACAAATAAATAAAAAAAATGTGAATACATAGAAAATGAATTTTCAAAATAAATACGTAGCCCAAATAATTTATAGAAATAATTAAATATGCTTCTCTGTTAATTTTTATATAATTTTTTATATTTCTTATGCCTTAAATCGGGATTTACTTTAATATTTGCTTTTATATGTTCCAAAATTTGTTAAAATTAATTTTAAAAATCATGCATTGACCCCCTTTTAAAAATGGAACTATCAAAACCAGTATTTAGAAAAACTAAATCATGTTATCTAAATGAAAATATACAAAATATAAATTACGAAACATTAGTTTCTCCACTTTCATACTGAGACATCACCAGATTTTTGATAAATTGTTTCAGAATAATATCATTAAGCAATACTAAGTTTTATGAACAAACTATTTATGATAGCAACATTTGTTTAGAGAAGAAAAACCTCACCTACGAGTATTATCTTTCGCATGCTGTTTCATTAAAAATAATGAAGTTTTTTTTCACTAAATTACACATTTTGTAGGTTAAATGCCGTGAGTAATAAAGAAGTTACATTCTAAGAAAAGTAATTTCTTTTTTTTTTTTTGTTGAATGGGTGAAGTAGCAAACTGAATTCAATGTTATTTTTTAAGAATTACAAAATGCTTTCATGAATATTGTTAAAATGGGCTTTTGTTTGCATTAATCTTAGCACTTAAAGTGTAATTCAAACACATTATTTTTTGACATTATTGTTGCTTATATATGATTACAGAAACACGCTATTAAAATAATAAAATGTTGCTATCCAAAAGAAAATTTTTATAAATACGTTTAAGACATCTATTAATTTAGTCAACTTTTAAGATAATTCTTTTTAAAATTAGTTATACGAATAGTAAATTCTACACCATATTATGGTGAATAAAAATTTCCAAATATAGTAAATAAATGCGCTGAAATTTATAGGGGAAAATAGTTCTTGTCATAGAAATATAAATTTCTGGTGGGATCATCATGTTTTTAATATCATCAAATAATGATGCTGTTAATTATTTAAGAATATGACATAACTCTGTAAATATAGAACTAAGACATATTGAAATTTTTATTGAGGTTCGCGAATATTTCTTCACCTATTTCGGATACTAGAAAGAACAGAGATTTGTTTAAAGTTCTGTTAAGAATAAACCATTATGTATTTGAGGAATTATTATTCATACATGATATTTTTTTCATTTTTAAAAATGATCTATTAAAGTATTAAAATATTTTCAGCTATGTACAAATTTTTAATTTAATAAACCATATTGAATATTACCAAATTTTATGAAATTTTTAGTTTCAAAATATAGCGCAGATAAAGTAAAGGTTTGTAAATTAGTATACGATAGTAAATAATTAAAATATATTTCTAACTATTGTTAATATATGCTTCAAAACATGAATTATTCTTATTAAGTTTAAAATATAAAGTTTACTATATAAATTAATAAAATATTGAATTCATTAGAGCATTAGATATTAACAAATACTGAAAAAATATGCATCAAAAGCCCTATTGGGTTGCTGTCTTATGCTTAGATATTTGATACCATTAAAGATATAATTTGATGAAAAAATGTCAAAGTAACATATAAAAGAAAAGTTTATAGTTTAATTTCATATCTTTTCATGCAATACTTTTCAAGTTATAAATTTTATCCATAGAATAAAATAAATAAAATCTCGCTATCTCTTAACATAACCAGATGAAATTATCCATAAAACTTTGAGTTTGGCTTTGTTCTAATTTAATTAGTTAAATAAAATTGCATATATTGCAAAAATGTTTTAAAAATTCTTTACAATATCATGAAAATATTAAATTGCATCTAAGTTAAAAATCATGAGCATATTTTTAAATTTACATATTGAATTATTTTTAAGCAAACAAAGAATGCAAATGTGTACATTACTAATTTATGTTTTTATAAAAAAAAAAACATGGTACGCAGTATTTCCTATTAGTTAAGTCTAAATTGAGGAGAGAAAAAAACCACGAAAATCAATTTATACCAACCCGTAAAAGAAGCGGAAATTCTAAATGGGTTACGTAACGGTAGCAAAATAAAGGTTTTTCCTCATTCAATTGCCTTTAAGCCAGTGAGGTTAAGGTTAAATTCAAATTTCGCCGTCATCTTTGGCTGGAAGATTGACATATTATTCCCTTTAATATATCTTTCGTCTACGCTCATGATTTCGTTGTCTTTGTATCGGTTTTTTTTTTTAAATACTTTTACCGTTGCTTGTAAGAAAATGCGTGGGGTTTGCAACATGTGATGTCTGGAAGTTCGATAAAGAAATTTTGGATTATATAAAATTTTGAATCTAAAAGTGTTCTCTTTTTTCTTTAATAACAGATAATTTTTTCTTGTTAATAAGATCTAATGTTTTTCAATTTGAAATTAGAAATAGATCACACACTTAGTTTAAAACTATCATAAAATCAAAGTAAATAAAATGCTTTGCATTTAATTTCTCAACTGTTATGCATTCAGTCAGTGGAATAAATAATAATATATAAAAATTGATAATATATATTATATAAAAATATACATTATTTATTGCATATATGAAATATTTAAGCATTTTGTGGAAAATGAGTCATGTAGGCTTACATATAACATGTAATGTACAAATACATCTTAATAGATTACGAGTTAAAATAAATTAAAATAAATGCGGGGTTTTATTAATGAGAATTATTATTACGTTATTTAAAACTTATCTATAAACAATGTTTAAAATATCGATATGCCTATTGCTTAATATCAGCTGCTCAAATTTATTGGAGAATTTGCTTTTTTATCTAATTTATTTTACGTAATGCAAAAATTCATATAAGGTATTAGCATTTTTATTTGTCTCATATATATAAAAAGAAGGAAAAATTATATTTGAAGTGTAAATAAAAAAGGCCAAAAATTAAAAACAAACTTCTTAGTAAAATTTGTTTTTTTAACGGTAGAGCACGATTTCAAGTCAGATTCAACATAATAGCAAATAGCTGATAGCTTGGTAAACAGTGTAAGGAAAGCCCGTGGGTAGGTAAATGTCTCTAAGGAATGAAATGTATCAATTGCCAAATGTGTACAATTGAATCCGGAAATAAAATACCGAAGAATATGGTTGTTATCAATGCACTTGATAGCAGAAGTTTCAAAACAATGTGACTAAACTGAAACATTTCACAGCTTTTGAAATACAGCAATTCAAACATTGAGTTAAATTTAAGCTACACTTCAATAAAGTTGTTCTTACGGTCCTAACTTTGAGTTGTTTGCAATCAATTGAATAACATGTTGATAGAAAATGTGGCAATAATCAGGGTCACAATTTTGAGGGGTAAAATCAAATTCTTATCATGAGAAGAAAAGAACACACAAAATAAGTTTAAATTCATAATAAAATTCAAAATTAACAATATAGTTGGTGCTAAAATCTAGTCAGTGTTATATGTAAATACATTTAAATTCGCTGAAGTTTCACAAGAGCAGTGCTTTATGTCGTCAAGACGTTACATTTAAACCCAATATCGAATAAATATGATGATACTGGTGACTGAGCATTACTGGTGTTGATGAAAGGAATAATACTTTTTGTGTGTATGTGTGTCTTGTGTGAGTTTTTAGAATATAGAATTTCAATATACAGAGATACCTTCTAGTAAACTAAATTGAATTCAGTCTAGAATGTATTTTTGAAAACAAAAAATGGGGCATAAAATCAAAACCAAAGATTTTTGAGGATTCAACAGTTGAATGTTTTACTAAATGGAGAATGAGGAGAAATTCTCTAAATCATCATTGTTATCTATATCATGATTGTTTTTATGAAATAAGCTGATGAATTTTTTTCTGTTAAATGAATCAAGCTATCTGTAAAGAACCAATTACCATGCCTTCATAAATAAATTTTAAGCTACATATTTCGGTAGAATTTTCATTGTTATATATATATATATATATATATATATATATATATATATATATATATATATATATATATATATATATATATATATATATATATATATATATATACATACAAAAAACGATCATAGAACAACATTGCATTTTTTTTAGAGTATACAAAGATGACTTTAATTTATTCTCATAATTGTGAATTTTTTGATTAAGAAAAGAAAATCATATGTATTTTTTAAAGAAAAGTAAATGTACAAAGAGTTTTGTGAAAAGAATAAGTAACAATATTATGTATATATATATATACATAATTAGAAATACAAAACTATAAATTGAAATATAAAGAAAATAGTAGACAAAATATGAAAAAATAATAAGAAGCATAGGGACCATTCTTCTTAAGAGTGGATATGGTCAACTATGCAAAAGATATTTTGCATAGTTGACTATATCCCTCCTGAAGAAGACGTGATCGCTATCTTTCTTATTATTTTTCATATTTTTTCTTAAATCTATTTTCTTTTATATATATATATATATATATATATATATATATATATATATATATATATATATATATATATATAACTACGAAAATGTCCAAATGAATTTTTATTATGGTTAATTTATAGCTGAAATTATTGTTGAAAATAAACAGAAGAGAACGACGTTTCATTACCTGAAAAATATTCAGAGTTCCTATTATCAAAATATTATTTTCGTTCCACTTAAATAAACTTTCTTAAAGGAAATTTTCATTTTAATGAAAAAATAGGAAAATATTCAACAAGGTTTCCTTACAAATGAAAGACTTTAGTTTGAAAAGATTAAAAAACATTTGAAAAGATGTACTCCAATGCCTTTTTAGCTAATGACTTCTCATAAGATATAAGATATGAAACTATTTTCAACAATTTTTTTAAAAAAAATATGCATTATAGGAAATGTTGACAGTAAAATAATTTAATAACTGAATTTACGCATCCCCCATAAAACTTATTTAAAACTAAAAAGACTACATTGAATTAAAGTTTTTAAAAAACAAAATTCATTTTTTCAATCTTGTTCTTGAGAAAAATTAGCAATTTATTTCTATTTTTAAAAAAAATAAGTATTCCTTGTTTGATTAACCTGCAATAATATAAAACGATTATTCTTGTCTTAATTAAAATAAATTTTGAGCTTCTTTGAGAGCAATTATGCTTAATTTCGCATTTAATTTTTGATTCGAATCAAGCAAAATGGACAATAAGAGTTTTATTTTTAATTTTACTATCAATGAAATTTGTCAAAGAATGCAGTTTTTGATTTACTATAATGACTTTAAGTGTGTTCCACAAGCGCAAATACTTCGTTAATCGTATGTTTTCGAAACACACAAAACAATATTACAGAATAAAGATTAGAAATGTAAAGAAAGATTTTCTAATTTTTATATTTCTTTGATTTAATTCTATTTTTTAAAATTCAGTTTGATTAATTATTTTACTGTCAAGAAACATCCTTCTTATAAAAATGCGAATTAATGCATGATTTTCTAAGATCCCAAAAGGTTCCAATACGATTCAAATATATCATAACAAAGAAAGTTTTTCTGAAAAATATTATTTTTCACATTGGAAATTGATTTTTAATTTATATAAAGAGGATGAAATAGATATATAAACTCGTCTAGTGCATATAAATCCAATATCACGTGCACCATCATTTTTTTATAATATAGAGTGATCAATATGTTTAAAAATGCATCAAGGATGAATACGATGCACGATTTTTATGATTAACCATAAAAAAAACTGGTTTTTCTACTATAAGTGTCAGTAAATTGTTTCTAAATAACATTTCGAATATTTTACGGTGTTTTGAAAAGAGCACGATTTCGAATATTTGAACTAATAGTTTTACACATTCTTGATGGCAGTCGAGGAAAGAAATTGAAGTTATGGTCTAAGGGTCTTCAAGAAAGTAATATTTCATATTATTGAAAACCACATATTTTGAGTTCTTAATATATATTTTAATATTATTTCTGCGAATTTATGTTTGGATGAGTTTCATTTTTAACGTATATTTTCAAATGAATATGCTTATAAGGGAGAACCGGATAACCGGAAAATGGAACCAGATATTTTAGAACATAAACTAAATAAATATACCAGTGTCTTTATAAGATTCATTTGTTAAATTTTTATTTATGACAAATTAATAAAAATCAGAGAAATTTATTCAAATATATTATTAAAAATAAGTTTTTAAAAGTTCTAAAATTATATATTTTTTTCTAAATGGTTTTATATAATGGAATATGTTTAATTATGATAATATTAACTGATATCCAAGTTTCGTTTCCAAAATTATCATTTCAAAAAATGTTGTAAAAATATAATTTTTATCACGAAAATGAAAATTTAGATTAGGAAATTTTCGACTTACATATCAAAAGAGAAAGAGTTTCTTAGTTATTAACTATTTATACAACAAAATATTGGTATTGGGTATTGGGGTTAGGGACAGAAGAACTACCCGGATTGCCACTGGTGCAGGCCTCCCCTACCCATATTCTAAACTGCTTGGATTTTGCCAAAAGTGACATTCTTAAAGATTCTACACTATTTTTGGACTTGTTGGAAATAATGGGTTTTATGGAGATGGTCTAGCATTGCTTGATCATCTGGGGTTGGCAACAACAACAACAAAATATTTAACATAAATTGTTTTATATTTTTTGTTTGTCAATTATTTGAAGTTGTCTTTAAATAAGACGTAATTTGCTATCAAAATAGTTATAAAATATTGATTTGCTTACCTTTTAAATAGTTTTTCTTTTTCATATATTTTTTATTTTAATACAAGAATTAACTTTATATTTAATCAAGGATACAATTGAAACATGATTACTTACTCTATCTTTCCTTCAAATTTTTCAAAGATTAGAAATTCTTCAAAAAATCAAAGATTAAAAAATCCTCATATTTATACATTCAAAGAACTTTACTAATTTAACTTGTAAATATTTTTGTATACATTTAATATGGGACTCCAATAATCATCCTATACATCAATTTTATTCTGTGATTTTTATTTTTTTTAATTGAATGAAAGGACTTAAATTCAGCAAAGCGTAGATGTTTAATATATTTATTACAAGTGATTATAATTTTTTCCTAACATCCTTGTATATAACAACTTCCTTTCTAACAGAAATTTATCTGCATTATATAGATCTATTGCCCTATAAATGTCCTATATTATGTAAAAGGGTTGAATTAGTAATGAAGCAAATATTTACTAGATTTTTCTAAATTCTTTGGCTATTTAAGAGCAATGTCCGTCCATTTTTATCTTTGGTGTTATGAAAAAACAGATATTAGTGGCATATTAAAAGTTAATCTTTATTTTCTGTTAATTTAAAGAGTAATTCTTTCATATCTTCTTTATTCTGATATTTAAAAAAATTGATGAGTTTTTGAAACTTCTCTTACATAAAGATCTTTCTGACAATACAATTTGAACTATTTCATAGGAACTTTTCCCTTATCTTGATACATTAATATCACTCGTTCACGTAACGAAATTTTAAACTTTATGTCAAACCGTTTAAATTTTAAGTAAACCAAAACATTTTTAAACACAAAACAATGAAAAAGATATTTTTTTTCAATTGATCAAGTGAACCAGAACAGTTGACCGGTAATTTCTAAGAAATAGAAGTTTGGATTTTTTTTTTTTTTGTTTTTACCATTTCTAACATGCTTTGTAACATGATCACATCAAGAATTCCATTCATTGATTGGATTTCCGAATTTTATTCTTCTCTTTTTAAATTGATTTGCAATAAAATGACAAAAAATTAACGGTCTTTAAAACTATGAAAATAATACTTTAAGTAAAATATTGAATCAAAGTTTCAAATATGACATGAAGGTTTACATTTTTGTAAAATTTCACGATAAGATACTTTTTTAATTTTAGGCATAATGTCATATTGGAGATTTCCTTAAGAAATTGTGGGAAGTCGATTGAAAAATCTAATTTTTCCATCAATTTGTTTTTGACAGACCTTGTCAGAATAATTAAATTTGATTGTGATAAAGTTTGTCAACGGTTTTATCACATCTTCTTTTCATTGTATAATGAATCTAGCTAAGAATTAACTAATCTTTGAATATAATCGATTGGTGGTTATTGATGAAATATGATAATTTCAAAAATATGTTTTGTAATATAGCTAGTATTTTTTAAATATATTGTTCAGATTATGCACATATTTTGTACAATTTACTGTCTTATTTAAGCAAAAAATTATGATAGTGAATTCTTTTAAAGATAATCGAGTAATTTACGTCTTCATCGTTATTCAAAAGAGTATTTTATATTTACTGATTATTAGATGAGATTACCATGCTTTATTTGAAATTTGCAATATTTTTTTTATTATCCTACGTTGAGACAGCGGCCATAGGCCATGAGTCCTCTGGCAGCCCAATAAAAATTAGCCTTATTGTGAAAGTTGTCGGGTAAACAGTTCAAAAGAGAAAGTGCAGGACAGCTTGTCAAATGAATAAAGTCCATAAAAGCTCCTGAAGGACACAGGGTACAGTAGGGCTTGTTGACCACGCCGATACGGCTTAAGTGTCCCTGGAGAAAGTCATGTCCAGTCAAAATTCTGAAATTGGCTGTGAAAATGGAGCGTGGAAGGCACATGGGGAGTGGATAGTTCAACAGGGAACCCCAAGCCTTGTCTTTAGTAATTTCGGTATATGAATTATGAAGGTCTTTGAGGAGTTTGTTTTTGATTAAGTTGCAGATTTGTTTGTAGGATGGAATAAAATCAGGCTGTTGCAGTTTACATCCATTCTTTGCAAGGTCATCTGCTTTTTCGTTCCCATAGATATTACAATGGCTAGGTATCCACTGAAGAACAATCTCCCACCCGACGGAATTGTCATGATTGAAGAGTGATTTTACTTCTTCCACGCAATTGTTGCAATATGTTTGAAATATTTTAGACTCATTTTCCACAAATAAATTATTTTCTACCATTTTGAGAATTTAATCATAATCTGTCATATAAATGACATAATATAAATTTAAAAATATTTTTTGTATCTTGAATGTAATATTTCGTTCTTCTTGACAAGTACTTAATAGTACATATGTTGCAATGAAACGTGCTACTGTGAATCAGTATTTTTCATTATATCTGGCTAGCATATTAAAGTATCGAATATTAAGAAAAGTAATTAAATCCATTTAATTTAAAGATATTGATACGATATTCACCTTCTAATTTTTTTATTCAATTCAAGTTTTTTTTTTCAATTTTGCTTTTTATTCAATCCATTTTATTCCTTTGTCTTTCGTGTTCTATAAAATCTTCGTTATAACTCGAGATACTGTTTCCAAATATTGCATTGCTGCATTCGTGATACAAAGCAATAAGTCTGCATTTATAATGAGGTTTTAAAATCCAGTATTTCTCAAAGTCAAACGACTGTAATAACAAAATTGATAACTTTTGACAGTGGTGTATTCCTATTTACTTAATGTTAGCAGTTTTTAATTGAGATCAAATTATTATTTAGTGAAAATATGCATTTATAATAGTTGCATGTCATTTGTTTATTAGTATGCTTCAAATGATAGCTTTATATAACTAGCATTTATCTGCAAAACTTATCGAGAATAGAAAACCATAGTTGCATTTAATATTTCGATTGCATGGCTCACCTCCTTTGAAAATCAATTCATAAGTTGTTGAGTCTAAAGGATATTTTAACAAAACAACTTTAAATCAAATCTATTTTTGTTATTTTTCCAAGCTTATATATTTACTTAACTTACAAAACTGAAGCATGCTTAGAAATGCAAATCTGTATTTGCATTAGAAATGTAAAGTTTGTTTTATTTATAAATAAAAAATTACTTTTGAAAATTATTACTAATCTTGGTGGGGATTTGCACCTTTTGAAATCAAAGTATGCAGCCAAATTATTAACTAAAATCATTGCAAGGAATAATGGAAAAAGTTAAATAAATCATTCAAAAATAAATTATAAAAAAAGTATTTATTTTATAATTTATTTTTGAATTAATTCAATTTATCACAATATTTAGTGATTACGCACAATATTATGCAAAAAATTAAATTGGCCATTTGCTCCAATATTATCTATTTAACTTTTTTAAGTTCTCATATTTTACATAAATGTTCAACGATTTCGTGCTAATTTTAACTGGATTTGCCAAGAACTTTTCATAAGGATAAATAAGAGCTGAAAAGTGGTTTTACAATAATTTCTCCATTTCTTAAAATAGTTGTTATGCTTTCAGACTTTAAGTGTATAATTAAGTAACACAGTGTATAATTTCATTGAAAATAAAACAGCCTTTTCATATTTTATATAAATTCAATGTACTATCACTTGTTCATATAAGAACGCAAATATTCTTGAAATTTAATTTCTCTCTCTTCTTAAAATTTCAGCAAATTATTTTAAATTAAAAAATAATTCAACTAAAATTAATATTGCAACAATATATTTTATATTAAACAAGTTAAATTTTTTCAACTGCAAATAATTCATTTTCTACTTTTTGAAATCCTAAAAGTTCAAGTGAAACTCAAAATGCCTGATATTTTCCATCGTTAAACAGCAAAATTAAAAAAAATTTGGAGAAAAAATAATTATTATATAAAAATTCGAATGAATTTAGCTTTTTTTTAAATTTTTGTATTAAAGATTTATTTTTAAAGATGACATCCTTGGTATTTTTTAAAATACTTTACTCGATTTAAATACGATAATGATTGCTTATATAACCACCAAAATTAAAACCGCAATTATTGTTTCAATGTTTAAAAGCCATAATTCTTATAATCTTTCATCAAAACATTGCCTTTGATTATTTTATTTTTTATATACATTTTTTGTTTCGGAAAACATACAAAGGATAAATTCATCAAGGTGAAAAATGATTGCTTCAAAAATGAAAGATTGAGAATGTGTGGAGAAAAAATGTGTAAATCATCACAATCCATCGACAATTATAGCTGCTTGGTATTCAGCAGCTGTAAAAAGATATAAGATGGACTTAAGGGCCGAAATTTAGATTTTTCCTTCGCCCACGTAAGTTCGAAGGTCAGTAGTAAAAGTGGAAAACGTGTGTTTAGATAGAATTCCACATAGTAAAGGTAAAAGTTCAATAAACTGAATGCCTCCAATGTGAGATTGCAGTAGAGCTAATAAAAATTTTATGTATTATTTTAAAATTTTATTTGAAATGTGCTATAAACTTCATGCTAAGTATTCTCTAAAATGATAATGACCTATAATATTTCTTTCTCCATAATATTTCCTCATATATACATAAGAAATCGAGTAGAGAGTGATTCTAACTAAAAACTAGATAAATATAGAGTAAAATTGTGGTCAGAGATGAAATTTGGTAACGAAATTTTAGTCATATATGTCTGATTTTAGGTATAAAAACTCACAAAATAAATCAAAAGAGACATAGCATAACATTCAATATTGTCAGTTTACTTACTTATTACTAATGCTGAGTGTAATTATTACTTGATTCACTTATAAAGTAGGAAAAATCCGAAGTAAAATTAAATAGTTTTCCTTATCAATACTGATTACAGTAATGATAATTAAAACTAATCAAATTTAAAACTCCAAAAATCTACTGTTCAATTCAATTTGAGATATTATCTACACGTTTTATTTCTTTAAAATTTGAAATTTACTACAGTACACCTTTGGCAAGTTGAGTAGAAGATAAAATAAAGGTATGCCATTTATGGTCACTTCTCACTTCTGTGGCAGCATAGTGAGGGAATAGTCTAGACCCCAGCGAATATGAATCTGCTAAATTTAATTGTCATCAAGGTCAAAGGAAAGAAGTCAAAGACGTTACAAAATTTTTATCATATCGAAGGAGAAATAATGACGACAAGAGATTAAATGTCAAGGAGATCAGCAAAACTTTTAATAATTATTTTGCATGTACATAGTTTTTGAAATATTGGCTCTAGACTTGTATCAAATTTTCAAAAATAAAACATTCTTTTTGATAAAACGCTTTCAAATTAAAAATTATTTTCATATCTTCTGTTAAGAGTTGAGAAAAAATAATTTTTTGCAAGTATTATCATTCAAACTCTATTATAAAGCAAATAAAAAAGTAAAGTGAATATTGCTCGCAAAATACATCAGAGACTATAATTTCAAAGAATTGAGCGAAATATATAGAGTAAATATTATGTGCCTTAATTATTATTTTTCATTTTTTACAATGTTAATAGAATCAAAATTCAATTCCTTTCTTGAAGCAAATTAATGCATAATTCGACAATTGTCATTTCTTTTACAGACCGCGCTAAACTAATTTCAGTCAATTTGCTGCCCTTTTTGTTTCTTTATGGCACGAAATATCTATTATTTAATATGAAAATTTGAATTTTAAGCTTAAATAAAAAATTTGGTGACAGTAAAAACATAATTATTAGATACGATAACATTTATAAATGATCATATTAATTTTCAAGTAAATCGAATAGTTAAACAAATCTGTATTAATACAAATATAGATAAACCATTAGATTCTCTATTTTCCGTCTAAATCACTTCCTTCATTAACGTAATTCTAATATTTTCTAAAAGTCATCATTTTGTAAACAAGAAATTTATATTTTTAATTTTATTTTGGAATACTATTAAATTTTTAATGTGTATATAATCCTAATTAAAGAAACAACACTTTACACTGAAAAACTGGAACACACACAGTAAATTTTGATAATAAATTACTTTATGATGTCAAACGTCGAAATACTAATAGATATGGAGTTAATTTTGTTTAAGGTATCTCTTAAGTATACAAATATTTATAATAAAAAAGCTTTGAATGCTTAAAAATGTTTAATGTTATTTTGTTAATTAACATTAATTAGCTAAATAGATGTAAAATTAATTAGTGCTTGGAGAAAATATTTATATTTGTATTTTATTAGAGTGGCTGTTGGTAATTTAATGGTTAAATTCCTATCGGAAAAAATTGCAGTATTTTCAGATTTTGATAAAACATTAATTGTTATTGTCAAACCAGAACCTACATTAAAAAAATCGTATAAAACTCTCACTAAAACATAATTTTATTGTTCATCCATCATTTATATTTCTAATTTACTTAGTTCTATATCATAGTTGATAAAACACATTTTCTAGCATTTCAGAGAAAAAAGAAACCTTAGTTTCTATATAACAAGTAAAATATTTTAAGCAATTTCTCAAACTATATAAGCATAAAAATATAAATATTAATATCTTTATATATGTATGCACTCTTGACCTCTTGACTCAATTTGAAAAACTAAGTGTGTCAATTTACTTTAGTGCTTTGTCTAAACAGAGATGTGGCTCCTTGTACAGGTTCTAAATACAGTAAACTCCTCCCTAATACTGTTGATAAGGTTAGTCATGAATAATTATAAAATTCTTATTCTTCCAAATGTGCTCACTTTAAAATTTTGTAGTTCTCGGAAGGGTTGTGGACATTTGATCGTTTTTAATTAGCAGACGTCAATATCTAATGCTTAATAGGATGGGTGTCTTGATTCCCAGCTAGGTATATCAAACGGTAAATATAGTCTTTTTCCATATAATCGTCAATAATGCAGCTGTAGATGTTGGAACATTAACCTTTATAAAAAGGGTACCTGTGTTTCACGAAAATATCGCATGTAGTCTTCCAAAATCACATTTTTATAACTTGCTCTTTCTGTACGTTTTATAAAAAAATCGATAAAGTTAGATGGAGCAGTTTTCAGTTCGGACATAAAAGGTTGCCAGTGTTAGTAACAATGTTGTTGTCTTGTGCCAGCTAGGCAAGCATTATGGAGTGCTGATGCTCCACTTTTCCAACAGAACCTTAATTTGGTGTGGAGTTCGACTTCCTCAATACACACATGACATAGGAACCGATTTATAGGGTAGGCAACCATTCACAACCCATTCATACACGGAAAGGACAAAGACAGGATGGATAGAGAGAGAAAGTACATCCATGCCCGAACTGAGATTCGAACCCAGGACCTTCCTATCTGCAGTCAGGTATTCTGAGCACTAGACAGGGTGGGTGGCGTTAGTAACAATGATATCGTTATATGCGAGAGATATATCGTTATATGCTGATCTCTCCTCAGACAAGGTTGCCAGTACTTAAATCAATCTTTTCAAGCACCAGAATAAGATTGATTTTTCAGGTGTTTGAAAAATGATCGCATCCTCCCTATTCTCTACAGATAATAATCCATCAAGTGTCGCTTTGTGAAGTGAATCTCAGTTTGTAGAAGAGAGCATAAGGTCACTCTAAAACTGTCCAAGAGTTCTGCTTATTACTCTGTGACAGGTGAGCTTCCCGAGAAACTGCGTGAGGGCAGCACATACCACTGATAAACAGCTATACATAGTTTTACACTATACCATTATTTCCAGATGTAGCAGCGAGATTTTGAAACATATCTCCCAAATTCATATTTTTATGGAACAAACAATTTAAAGCTATATAACAGTAATCTAAAGATGTTGTAATATTTGGGCCATTTTATCCAGTCTATCTAGTAATCGTAACCGATGTATGAAACTACTACCATAATTTGAAGACAACTATAAGCGACATTAAGGAAATTTTGGTTGCGATTGTCCATCTTCTACACTATGAATGGATTTTCATCGTATTTCATCCCTTAAATAAGTTAAAGTTCTCATTTTAATGACAGTCAGTTCAATTGGATTGTTATTTTGAGAAACAGCATTCCACAAACAAATTAAGTCGAGTAAATATACTTTCATTTATAACTTCAAGTTTCATTTTAGTTTCTTTTTCTGCAAACGATCATTTTCGACCCTAAATAGATACTAGATACATACGTAATGAATTTAGGAAAGGAATAATTTTTAATTTAATTGATTGCAATATAATTAAGAGCAGATCCATCAAAAATAATATACGTATTATTGTAGAATAAATGATAGCAAATATTTATATGTATTTGAAGTAAGATTTGAATTTTTCAACCTTAAACAATTCAAATACTTTTTTGGACACTTTTTTAACTTTATTAAATAATAATTAATTTTAGGAAATATTTCACTTTTATATTACAGTTGTGAACTATGATGTTCTTCTTCTTCTTCTTAGAGTTGGGTTTGTATGTCATTGGGCACCTCTGGTTTTATCAGTATTTTGTACTATTAACTCCAAACCCAATGTTTCCTAGATCCAGTTGCTCGAGTCACCCACTTTATTAATAAAGTCCGGTAACCCTTTAATGGAGTCTAGGTGTAACTCTCTAGTATGTGGATGATGCCTAAAGAAGTTAATCTAGGGAGAGCAAGAGCCTCGTAGTCGTAAATGATATGCTTAGCCGTTTCCTCTGGTCAGAGATTCAGTCATGGTAGCGATAGCTTCCTGACTTTCACCAGAAGAAGATGGTTTGGAGGTCATTTCACTAAACTAAAACTCCTGTGAAGGATTCCTTGCTGCCCCTTCACTAGATTGCCTCTGAGTTCCCTTGTCTTTTTCAGCTAGGTCTACTTCAGACGCTTCAACTGCAAATGCAGAAAGGTTAGTTGTTTCTTGTGTATTTTCAGCCACAAGAATCAAGATAACAATTAATAAGCTCAGGTAATATAACAGTCCACCCAGCATTGCCTGAGTTACGGGGCAAGGCAAAAAGGCTCTAGAAGTTTGCCAGGCAACTAGAGGCTCTGTTAAGACACCATTACCGCGTTGCCAAATAGACTTAGGCACGGGTCGCATAACACCACGGTTTACGGGAGCTGGTTCGCGGCCTCTGATTCTATATTCAAGGCTATCCTGTCATTTCTACAGGACGTTCGGCGATCCACCACCTGCCGACGCGCCTGGTAGTTGCTCAGGCCCCAGGGAACTATGATGTTATATCATCATGATTTACAAATACAACCTCTTTTATTTTTATAGACATTTAATAAAATATCATTGATGTAAAAATGAGGTGCAAATTATTTCAGAAATTTGTAGTACGTAAAATAATATATATGATATTCACTTAAAGAAAAGATAAATATTTACAATATTAAAATTTTTATCATACGTACACTTTTTGATCGAAATCATTTTTATCTTTCTTTAACAATAGTCTATAGTGTTTTTTGGTCATAAATATATGCCTTCTATTTCATGACATTTTGCAATTTTTTTTACGGAATTAATTTTAGAATATTTTTAAATCTTTATACTTTTGATGATGCTGAAATATATTTGGTATGTTAGCATTTAAAATACGCGGTTCGCTCTATTTAGTGAACCTATTGTTATTTATTTATTCCATTTTTATTTCAGTTATTAGGGTGATCCCATCAGATGGCGTTGTCATACGTGTGAGGAATCCAAACCAATCAAACGTAAGGCCTACGCTACTCAGAGATTCATCGGTTACTCGTATTCAGGTATTTTACATTAATAGCTAAATATTTAATTTTTTATACAATAGGAATAAATTTCACAGTTTTGTTTATCATATTACGCTTTTACCAAAATACTTATTGGCTACTATATGCTTATTTTTTCAATAAAAGAAACTTTTAATATTACCCTATACCTTAAGTTTACGTAAGATATTATAAAATGAAGTTAAATAAGACATTATAAAATTCCGAAAATAAAAAGATTCGTTTAAATTTATCAAATTCAATTTAATTCACAGATTAAAATTTTCCTAATTTTCAAGTAATTCAAAATATTGTGTTCTCTAAGTAAAAAGTAATAACTAATTTATGTTGTCTTATAGAGCATTTGTGCCATTCATTTCATATATACAAATACAAATATTCTGCAAAAATATTTTAATAATTAATTTCATTTTAATGAAAATATTTGAATCCATTTTAATCAATAAAAATATTAAAGAATGAATTATATTTCTATAAAAAATGCAAGCTTATTTATTGAGAAATTTAATTAAAAAATATAAAGAAAAAACTATAAAAAATCATTAAGCATAAAATTTACATAGACGTTTTCAATAGTAAATTTAATCTGAATTTTTAAAAGTGAAATAACTTTCAAAGAATCTTAAATGTTTCCTCATTAAATGATTAATATTTTAAAATAGCATTAACCTTTAAATATTCTTTATAATATTTTTTCAACAGGTTATTATTCTATTGTCCTTTTTTCACTAAAAGTCTGATTAAATTAATTAATAAGGGAAAAAATTAAATGACTTTTCCCATGATAAGTAAATTTATTAATTATATAATTCATAGTAATTTTTTTCAAATTAGAAATAGTAATCCATTTGTAAATAAGTTTGCGTTGGTCTTGGAAGAAATAATCAAAAACAAAATTATAGTTGCTAAATTTAATTTTATTTTTCCAAGCATCACAAGACAAAACACATTCAGATTTATAAATGTGGCTTATGATGAAATTCTATTGCTTGCAAAATGAAATTGGTATAAATCATATATACCAGCCATTTTACTTCTTTGAAAAAGTTAAGCACATATTTCATCATGTTGATTTCTTTTGGTTGCCTGCTATTCTAATTATTATCAGATTTGATAACGCAAAAACATTTTTTTATTTCTCTCTTTATGATGGTGATGATTCTTTCATTAGGGAAATTGAAAATTTTCCTTCCAATGTATAAAAAAAGAAGGATAACTCATTAATATAAGATTAAGATAACATTTAAATTTCAGTTTAAATGTTTTTTAAATTTATTTCAGAGGAACAATTTCAAATTGTGTTATACAAACTTATATTGTAGAAAATTAATTTTTGAATTTTTGTATTAATTTTAAATTGAAAAAATGGGTTTATTTTTCTCATTGTTGTATTTTACTATTAATTTATAAATATGTTGCTGTTAGTATCGAAATCAATTTATTTTAAGAAAAGTAAACATCTCATTAATCAGCTACATATTGTTATGAAATTGGGTTTCAAAGAAAAGTTTTAAATTGTTTTCTTGAAACTTTTCATTTAAACAGTAAGTTGCTTTAATGTTACTTTTATGAAACCCTGTATTTTTCACAGTTTAAATACCATACAATCTATTTTAAATTTTTAGATTGATTTTCCATTTCTCTTATCATGCAATGTCATTTTATTTTGTTACATTCTTTTACATAATTCTTATTAATTTTTAATTTTTTATGTTACAATCTACTCAAGACAAATCCGAAAACAGACTTAATTTATATAGAAAAAAAATTAGTATTGGGTTCAATAAACTATAATTTTTCTAAGTTGAATGAACGAACATGAATAACAATTTAAGATTATATTTTATATTATTGTAAACCATGATATTAGATCTTATCAAAATAAGGAAATATATATAAAAAGCATAATTATATTGACATTTAAAATGTTATCTTTCTCAAATAGTATTAAATATTTTAAATATTGTTTTGAAATTTATTGTTGATATACTTCTTCTTTATTATATTATACACAAATATTTATAAATTACTATCGCCATTATTATTAACTATTATAATAATACAAGTATTCTTGTAGATATTTGAAGAACAATAATTAATCTGATATTTTTAAGGACAACAGCAATCAAAATCATTAATTTTCGAAATAAACAGTAAAAGGAATTATTTTTTGAAATAGTCGCGTGCGCGCGGGCTTGGGGAAATAACTTCCCGAGGATAATTATATATATACTTAAATACTGTTCTCATGAAATATAATTTTTCACATTTAATAATATTTTTAAATCTTTGCTATCAAATAAATTGGAGTAATAATAATTTTAATATTTTTCTAGCCTGTTTTACTGGCTCCTAGAATCACACCTCGAATCAGCTTGATCGGGACTTTGCGACAAATGGGCTTACAAAGAATGGCTGGTCTTGTTGAATATACACAACTCCAGCCTTATTTAAAGGAAGCAGGTAAAATGTGTTACTTTACTTTTAATCGAATAAATTTCCTTGCTTCCAACAAAATATTTTAAATTTATGAAAAATTTAAATTATTTTTTGAATTATCTAAAAAATTTTTATTCCATTAATTTGAAAATATAAACTTGTGAAATAATTAAGGATCAAAGCAATTTAGATTACTTACATTTTCAGTTTAAAGTAAATTTTTGGATTTGTAATCTTCTATTAAATTAAATATAATGTACATTAATTTTTTTGAAAAAATACTTAAATTATTAACATCAAATTAACTACATTTGGAACTTAAACTTGAATATTGATAATTATTATTAGTCACAACGGTAGATTATGGAATGTGAAATGTATTTAACGGTGCAGTTTTTTAATTACTAAAAGATTAATAATCTTCCTTCACATATACAAATTCTGTAAACATTTAGATTAAAAAGTTATATTAAGTCACTGATGCTATATTCAAAACAGTTTAAAATTCTTCTTAAAAAGCTTTAAAAGAAAATCGTACTTAAGCTTTCAGAACTTCTTAATTAGAGGGAAAATTAAAACTAAAATAATTAAAAATAAGTATAATTTATGTCATTATATTTTGTGGATTAAATTGCATTGAAATATCAGAGTTCATAATGGATTGCAACCGTTCCTTTTATAATTTACTCATAAAAATTCAGAATGAGCAATGAATACATAAAATATGCTCATAATCTATAATCCTTATTTAAATTTACCTAATTAACAAATTTATAAATCAAAATATGTTCTCCAAAATCCTGTCATTCTTCTTTTTTCAGGACCAGTCACAATGTTTGCTCCCACTGACGAAGCGTTTTCCCTGATGCGAACTCCCACAGATCCAGCCAGGCTGAGAGATTTCGTTCTCCAGCATGTCGTTCATGGACGTTACATGATAGAAGACGTCAAAAATGACGTCACTATTCCTAGCTTGAGGTCTGGTGGAACGGCACTGAGGTTCAATGTTTACGATGATGGCCAGGTGAGATGATGAGGCAAAAGAAATATAATATTCAACATTCTGGTTTATTTCATACGTGTTAATTTATAAAATTATAAATAACAAAACAATTTTTCTCCTTCATACACATGTATTTAGTTTTTTCCTGGGTTATTGATGCTTATTAGATGATGATATTCAATATAAAGCTAAACATTTTGCCTTAAATTTTATTTTATGTTAAAATATTGCATATGCTTTCTATACTTATGTAATTATTTTATAATGTAAATTATTATAATGTATTTAATGAGATTTATATTTCCTTGCAATAAAACACAAGAGCAACAGCTGTTTGTAGGTAATAGATGGGAATCCAAGAAGAAATTTATTTATTGCAAAAATTGAAAATCAAAGTTTGATTCTCTTATGATTTTAGTAGCAACAATACATTCAATAAAATTTTAAATAATTTGGTGCTGCCATCTCGTGGTAACTTATTAAAATGTAAATTGGCTGAAAGTTTATATTTAACATAATATTTTTTTAAAAAAGTATCTTAAAAATTCTGTACTGTATATGAAAATAATCTAAATTTTTTAAAATTAAATATATACGATATTATATTGTAGGTGATCTGGCATTTAAAATTTTATTTTATTTAGGTTATTTTTTTATTCATTTGTTTATTTTCAAATTTCTATTTTGGTTTAGATGCTCAGTATCTCAGGATCTCAATTTCTGGATGATGCCAGGGATGCCGATAACATAAGAATCCAGCCTATAGACAGAGTTTTATACCCTATTTCTAATGAAGACTTAATGACGGAAGTGAGACTTACTTTTCCGAGATTGCACGAATTTTTGATGAAAACTTCCCTTACTTCACAACTTTCAGGTAAATTATCTTGTCTTGAATTATCAGGTATTGAAAAATCATAACAAACAGTGAAATATTTTAGAAATTAAATTTAAAATTTTATAGCATATGTACCTAAAATGAGGTTTATTGAAATTCCGTGACATGTTTCATAATGTATAAAAATTGCAAGTACGCTATTATAAGACGAGCTTTCATTTCGACATTTTAAAATATAAATTTATGTTTTTTTTCAAAAACTGGTCAAAAAAAGCAAAACATTGTTCTTAAAGAGAAATGCTCAAGAAATTAAAATTTAGTGCAATTAAGGAATTATTATAAAAAAAGCATTTCATACTTTTTAAATGAAAAATATAAAACATTAATGTCATAGTAGTTTAATTAATTATTAAGTCATAATCTGAATACAATGATACAGATTACATCATAAATATTAGCTTCATTTTCCACATGTCCTTCTTTAACTACAAAAATTTCAATTCATGACACATTAATTTTTTCATTCATGACTTTTTTCAAAGGATTCGCAAATATCTGAGTCACCCGATATTTGTTACAGTTTTAATTTTTAAGTGTCACACTGGTTAAAATCTTTTAGATTAATTATTAAGATGTTGTAAGGAATCAATTGATGTTTGCTGCATTTAATATATACTCAGGATGACGTTTTGAATTTCAAGTGAAACCACATTTTAGAAATAAACGTGGAAGATTTGTCCTCACATAATTGTTTAAAATTATCGATAATTTTCAACACATTCGTTTTTTTATCACATTAGAAATTATAATAATTAATTCCTCTAAAGTTTGGTAAAATGGGAATTATAATGTTTGTTTGACATGTCATCAAATTAGTGAAAAGCTCAAGGGATAGATTCGAAACCATTGCTGTATACATTAAGCGGATATGATTTAAATGTTTGGTCGCTAGAATATTTTAAACTACAACAGAATTTTATCAAAATTTATCCTGAAGCTTTATATTATATTTAATGTCATTGTGTACAATTTTCTTTGTCATTAAAAATTTATAATTGTACTACTTTTCTGAAGAAAATTAAATTAAATAATTGTTTCCTCTGAAGTATACTCTTTTGAACTTCTACAATATGAGGAGTGGAATGAGCTTATAGGATTAGGCACTTAACGCACCTTGTATGTTTATTATACTATAACGCAAATAATTTACATTAAGTATTCAGATGTATGACTAATATTTTGAGTAAAGTTCTTCTGAATTTTATTAAATAGGTGGCACATTTACATTATTTGCACCCTCTGACGAAGCATTTGATTCTCTCTCTGATGATGTAAAAGAAAAGTTGCTGAACAACTCAACTCTTCTAACAAGTACTCAGATGTTTTTAAACCTTTTTTCTACAAAATTTCGATTTAAAATACCAATTACATTGAAAAATAAATACAATTTTTGTTAGAATGTTAAAATTTATGTTAGAATGCTATTAGCTATAATTATGTTATTTATGTTTTTATTAGAATATGTTGTGTTAGGATGCTGTGTTTTTAGTTAATACTATACCATTATATTAATAACTAATAACACATAATAACATCCATAATGCTACATTATATAATATATTATTAGGAAAAAGTGTTATATTTTAATCATACTCTTATAAGCATCTATGAATTTATATGTAACTATCTAATTAAATTAGGACTTTAATTTATTAAGTTACTAACTTTCAATTTGAGGGTTAGAACTTGAATGATTTTGCCTTGTATTTACCCACAATCCATTTCCATTTAGTTTAAGACAAGCTTTATTATGCTTCAAATAATTTAGAAAAATAAAATCGCAAAAATAATAATTGTATCTGATTTATAAATTCATCATTCTTATAATTTCATTGCAATTTTACACCCAGGAGTTTTGTTAAATCACATTGTTCCTGGAACTCACTACAGTGCTGTACTGTCTCATGGATATTCATTAAGATCTTTAGGAGGAGAACCCATCCATTTCACCAACAGAAGAGGTATTCGCAGATTTTCTTCCTATTAATGACCACCTTTATTTCATTTTGGACTTTTGTTAACAATGAAATTCTTCTAGCTATAATGTTATTTTAAGCAATGTTTCTTGGTATTTTCATAGGACTCATCCTTGCAAATGGGGTTCCCGTTGTAAAATCCGATGTGTCTGTAAATAATGGAGTGATCCATGCCTTGAACAGGTTGTTGCTCCCTCCTGAACTCCACTTTCGAAGACGTCCCGCAACAGCTCCACCGCCTCCTTTTAAAATGAGTTCTCTTCCAGGTAAGAGGAGGAATTGATAATTGCCAAATTAAGTATTGGATTTTTTTATGATGTATACAAAATGATTTTGTATTTACAATATTCCTGATCATGTCTACGAGATATTTATATGAGATTCAAATTACGCTTTTTATTTATTTAAAAAGAAAATAGTTATTCATATCGGATAGAACACCTAGAAATTCTGATTTAAGTAAAAATACTAAAATGTATTTTGATGTTTTGACGAGAATTTAATATAGATTAAAAATTGCTGATTGTTAGAAAAAATTAGATCTTAATGGCTTTCATGACATTCTATTATTCATTAATGGCGCGTTTATTTTCAAAATTTTTAAGTATAGGCTGTAAAGCTAATAAAGAGAAAATTATTATATTTTTATTAAATCAGCTATTATATTAATAGCTGATGTATATTTGTATATTTTGTATATTTATGTATATTTTATTTCAACAATGATAAGTACAATAGTAATGACGATAATATACAAGGCAAATAATATTCAAAACATTTCTCTTGCAGCTCCTCCTCCGGTTGAAGAATACGTACCAATCCCGGTATATGTGGAGCCCCCACCACCTATACCACGCACCATCACGAAGACCATCTCGACCCCTCTCCAAATGCCGGATGGAAGACGCATGACATTCTCTACCGCTAATTCTTTACTAAGAAGGTCTTTGCTGCTGAGTACGCTCAGAAATAATGGTACGAAATAAATATTTTACTTAGACAAAGACTGTTTTTTTTAATTAAAAGGCCTGACATTCACATATAAATTTTATGTATATTCTAAGTCACATATATCAACAAATAACATAGCAGTTTTATGTATTTTTGTTCTGAGGAATAAGTAAAATGTATTATATTTTCTTTAAAAAAATCTAGATTTTTTCGATGCACACTTATGCAAAAGCACGAGAAAGTTCTTTTTTAATTTGTTATAAAGTATTGTATAATAAAATGTTTATGATGAAGTTCATACATTGAGCTTAACTTATAAAATTAAAAATTACTAAGAATATGAGGTAAATTTTAATGCTATGTTTAAATATAAGTAAATGGAATTTTTTATATAAAAACAAGAAAATTATGGAACAGCATAAAAATA
Source organism: Latrodectus hesperus (assembly GCA_037975125.1). Taxonomy (NCBI): domain Eukaryota; kingdom Metazoa; phylum Arthropoda; class Arachnida; order Araneae; family Theridiidae; genus Latrodectus; species Latrodectus hesperus. The sequence goes on from CM075853.1 coordinate 47,790,698, forward strand.
TTTAATAATGATCTTGGCATCATAAACTGAAATTAGTACTGACTATATTTGATTAATTGATGCAAAGTATCAACAGAGTCTGGAAACTTAATCAAAATAATATATGTAAAAATTATACGACAAAAAGTGTATGCTAATCATGCTTGAGGAAAATGTATTAATATTAAATTCTTATTTTAGAATGAATATTATGTACGCTGAATTCACAAATATGCTAAACTTACTCTTTTTTTGCCTATTTTAATTTTAGTGATTTATATTTTTGCTTTTTTAGGTTCAGATGTAGGCTATACTATTTTGGTGCCAACAGACAGTGCTTATAAGGCCCTGGGACAAAATGAATTGGACCGCTTGCGAAGGAACTCAAGAGTTCTTCGTAAGCTTTTGCTCTGTCAGATGATGGAAGGACGATTGAATCTAACCGGAATAGGAGATAAAGATATGCCAGTTAAATCTTTGGGCGGACCCGTTATTCTTAGCTCTTTAAATGGTGGAAATGTAAGACTTTGTTATTTGTTTTAAATAATTTAAGCCTTGGTTTTGTGAAAGGCATTCATTAGTAAAAAATATCGTATGATATATATGTGTAGTTAAACTGAAATCTTGTCTTAAATACATTTTAAATGAATTAAGAACTTAATTTGAAGCAGGATTTATATCTAAAATCCACAGTTGATGAAGTACCCACCATTTTTTTCTGTGAAGATAAGAGCAGGACTATTCAATGCAGTATATTTTAAATCTTATATTAACAGAAAAATTGAAGTATTTAGTTGGAAATGAATTTCTTTAAAAATAATGATAAGAATTTTTATTTTCTTTCAGGCTACTTTAATTTTCTCATAGCACTTATTTTTTCGAGTTTATCATAACTCGGAAAAAATCTTGCAAGTCATATTAAAAGTTACAGTGGTATTTTTTGCATCAATCAATTTTAATTAATAATTCAAACAAATAAACTATTTTTCCATAATTCAAGAAAAGTACATGGAAAATGAGATTATCATAATTAATATTTTATTTACTTAAAGTTTAAACTATATTTTATTATTTATAAGTACAAGAAAAAATACGTTATCATTTAAAACGTTTCATTAAATAATTGTTATTTAATATTTACTTAAATTATTATTTATAATAACCATAAATTATATATTTCTCATTTTGAGATATAATCTTGTTATTAAAATACAGTTTGTCATTTAGACTCTGATGGTGGGTGGAGCGCGAGTCCTGTCCATCCGACATGCCGCTGATGGAATGGTGCTTGTCACAGATAGAGTCCGCCTACCTTCATCTTCGAGTAATGTAGCGGATGCATTAAAACCGTTCACCCAATTCAAAAGGATCCTCAAAGCTCAACCAAAAATTCAAGATACGATCAGTTCTGGTACTAATTTAAATTATTTACTTTTACTTATAATAACCTCTAAAAGTTATGCACTCAAAGAAAACGTCGATTTCGAAAATCAATTTGAATTTGAGAGATTGCAATTCGCAATGAAAGTAGATGGAAATAGAAAAGAAAAATAAGCTACGAAGCAGCAGATAATGTTCCGATACATAAACATGCAAAAAATGTATAAGAAGCTAACATAATGTTTGTCTATAGAACTGTAGATCAAAAAAGCCTTGAGGTTCCGCACAATTTGAATTTCTGTAGATACCCGAAAAATAACCAAAATTTCGGAGCGCAAACTTGCTGTCAATCGAATTTAAAAAATATTCAAATGAATGTGTAACTGGATTATTTAGAGTTCCTTATTTTTTGCTTAAGAATTGTGAAAGCAACTCTAAATTAACCAAATAATTATCTGAAAATCTGTACTTGTTTGAATAAGGTATGTTTTGTATGTATGTTTGAATAAGGCTTTTTTGAATAATCTGTACTACAGCTCCTACAGAAGAACGATGTATTGCTGTAGAGCCTAATTGAATTATATTATCACGTGTGATAAATATGATCGCAGAGTTCATCTGTAAGACGATTTCCCATTATCATACACAGAAATATATGCAGCAATCGATTTATCTTTGGATGCAACGAATTTCCATCCTTATATCCATCTAATTCATGTGAATCTGATTAAAATAGTTATCTCAGTATAGCTCTTGGATTATATTTTATAAGGACAAAATATGTTCACGGGCTGATCTTGATTTGTTTTGTATATCCGATGACAAGGTTGAAGGAGTCTATGAAGAACAAAGCATGTGCAATGTGCTTCAGAACATCATCAAAAAGCACTCTGAAGAAGGAACATCATGGTCTGGCAAGGGGATTTGTGGACATAATACACCGATTTGCACATCAACAATCATTAATCAATGAGGCTGTATGGCGCAAGATGATATTAGATTGAGTTCTTAAGACAACACTATAAATATGTTGGCTGGTACTTATGTCCGTACTTTTGTATTATCGATGGTAACGTGTGTATCCTTAGAGACAGGAATATGCACGTTGCCACAGAAATGTTATCGGTACAACTACTTTCCTAGTGCGTAGTGTATCTGTAACAGCCTACATGCTCGCCGAAACAGGAGTTCCATTGAAAATATTTAAATTGTCTTCAGTTTTTCTCTACGTACACATTACCTGACTCATGCCATTCTTATAAATTTGGAAATGATTCTTCAGTAAGAATGATAATTACTGGATTCTGTGGCGGTTGAATAGCTCATGAAAAATATTAAGTGTTGTAAATTACTTATGCAGATGAGGAATGTTCCCATAATTTATGTAAAGTTTTTTGTGTTAAATTTATCTTTGTAACGGACTCTAAAATGATAACTTCTTATAATTTATAACCATTCAATCATTTTTTTTAATTTTTGTATATATATTTTTTTGTTTCATCCATATACATAGTTGCAGATTTCTTGTACGTTTTTTAACTTTCTTATTATATTTTGAAATTTAAGAATTTTACAGTTTCGTGATTAATTTTTGATAATGAATGTATTAAGTTGAAATGAAAAATAAAATATTTCTTAAGTTTTTAATTTAAAGATTTTTTGAGGAAATATCAAATTTTGTGCTACTATAATTCTAAGAACATTGTTATTTCCAAAAGTAACATTACAATATAGCGGCCACTTTTGCACAAATATGTTTATTTATTGCGTTTTATTTGTTTTATACAGTGAAGAGCTGTAATTATTTGCATAAAGATCGAATCAATTCTAATAAAAGTGTAAAACAAAAATAATTTATAATAAATACATTACAAATTATATGTATTAAATAAGTTACATATTAAATAATTAAACACTACCACACATTCATTTTCTAGAAAAAGTTTTTTGTAAAACCAAAGTATAAAATTAATCGTGAAGTATTTTTAGTCAAAATTTCCTCAAAACCAGGAATTAAACATGGAATAAAATGTAAAATTCATTAAATAATAATCAATTATTTATTAATAAATTTTATATTACATTTTAAGTTTATTATTGATGCTGAGGAAACTTTGATTAAAGATAATTTTTTTGTATTCTGTTATCGAAGATTCATTTGCATTTACTTCAGAAGATTTCACAGATTGTTTCATATTTCACTTTAGCTGAAGAAAGCTTAATAGTTTTTCCCTCGGATTTTTAAAGGATGAAAAGTATATATTTCATTGAGAAGTAGCTCAAAATAGCTTATTTTGATTATTAAATCAATTCTATAACATAACGTAATAGTAAAAGAAGAGCTATGCTTTAACAATGTTTAAAACGACGAAGTTTTTCAGTTTTTTCTCCTTTTAAAATTTTTAACTGATTTTCACTTCCTATCAAATTATTTTAATTAGAAAAAATTTAAATATTAACTTCATCAATGTATAAAGTAGAAAAAGTCCTTAATCTTAAAAGTTATATAAGAAATATGCGTGATTCAAAAACTAATTTTCATGTCAATAAATTTAAATAAAAAACAAAAAAATTGTAGTTCTCATACTTCTAATTTTTTCGAGTAGTTTTTAATTTTTGGATGCGTGCATTGAAATATATGAACATGTATAAAGCAGTTTGTTTCAGTGCTCAAGACATAAAGTCCTGAAATCAATTCTATCAAATAAAAGAACTAAAATCATTAAAATCAAAACTTACTTTTAACACTGGACTTTTGTATGAACTGGGAGAATTTTTTATTTATTGGTTTCATTATTATTGGTAATTTACAGTCACTGAAATTAAAATTTTATAATCTTCGATAAGTAAAATACATTTTACAATAAATTTAAGGTTCATAAGATGAAATATTTATTCATGTCTTGAATATTACCTAATGAAAGCTATGAAGTAATTTAAATATAAGCCAAAACCCCATAACAACATATCTGAAACATTTTTGTTTAAATAAAAAGTTTACTAAATAATAAATAAATAATAACAGTTTAAATAAAAATATTAAATTATTCTTCATTGTTAAAAATACATAATACTTTTCTAAAAATGAGTATTTACTGCTAAATATTTAGAGTAATAAAAATGATTATTTACTACTAAATTTTACATTATTATTTCATCATAATTTTTTAGTTGAAATAAAGTTGATAAAATACATTAATTTTATTAAATTCAATTAGTAGAATAAAGAGATTTTATTTTTGACTACAAATAAATGAAATAAATTTTAAGAAAAAACAATTATTTGCAAATTCAATAATTTTTAGAATAAGTGTAAAATAGTACTTTACATTAAGGCAATGCATACTTGAAGTATATTTACTTTTACTCATTTTAGAAATTATTTTTTTTAATTAGATAGGACTGTGTACACAATATTTGCACCAACTGATGAGGCTCTATCAACTCTTACTCCCGAACAACTCCAAGATTCCAATTTTATTTCAGGTAAATTACAAAACTATACTTATTTCCTAATGTGTATGTTTAATATTTATTTAGTGTTTTGATGTTCACTTATAATTGCACTTTCTCATTAAATATTAGAAATAAATTAAACTAGTTTATTTTCAATGTATTCCAAAGTTAACTATTACGTTAATTTATTATGCAAGAAACTAACATAATGTGCGAAATCATTTTAAAATCTGAAATTTTCACTATGAAAAGAATATTTTTTATAAAACTACTGGAAATCAGAAAAAGCGAAATAATATATAACAGGTAATGGTTAAAATAATTATATATAAATATTTCCTTTTATTTATATTATTTTATTAATTACTAATATACTTTTGTATTAATAACCCTATGTATATAAGTCTGTGGAGAAAAGTGCATATTAATATAAATTTGTTCCGTAAATCCATTTCCAATCTGGAACTGTTCCATTTGCTTAAGAAAGGATTATTTAGATTGCACTTTTATATCATCGTAATTGGTTACTGTAATTGTCTTTTGAAAAGGAAATAGTATTAAGTCAGTCATAATTATCTAATTTCAATGATATTTTTTCTAACCTTACCAATGATAAATGCTATTTATCTGAAGTTATTAGATTGTAGCTGCTTTAAAAGATTCCATTTGGATCAATGTACTTCAAACATTGCTGTTATGCGCAGTTAGCGATGTCTTTAATCAGTACTGTGAAATAAAGACGATTAATCTAAACATGCATTATTGTAAAAATTTTAATCATATAATGCTGAAGCTATTTATTTCTTTGTAAATTTAACATCGTTAAATAACTTCATACCTTCCTCTAGTAATGAAAAAAAAGTAAAATATGCGAAAAAATTTTTAGAAACCAAAAAATTTTACAATGTAACAATTTATAAACAATTATTACAGTAGTAGCTCCGAAGCTTTAAGTATGAAACATAATTTAAAATTTGGAATTTGTTTGGATCCTTCTATACTATATCATGAAAACAAAACTTGTGAATTATGTTGATCTTAAATTTCTAAATTAATGTGTTACATATTAATATTTATTGAAATTCAGATACTTACTGAGAAAAGTCTCTTTAGTTAAATGTTAAATTAAATTGGTCTTTCTAGTAAAGTTAAATTGACATTAAAATTAGGAGCTGTAACTCAAATAAATTGATTTTTGAAGGATGTTTTTGATTAATTTAGTTATTTGTTTACTTTTAGAACTCTTCTTTTCGCACACTGTTCAAGGAGCCTATTACAGGAACAGATTGTCACCCGGACTTCGTCTGACAACTGTCAGAGGAAATGTAATTGTAATTCATCGAACTCCAAATGGTAAGTTCATATTCACCAGATCTGAATTTTGAAATTTACACTCGTATTTAATTCTATCACAAATTAGTAACTTAAGTAAGCTAATTTGTACAAGTTTCCTTAAAGTATTTATCATTATTATTAGCAAAAAGTAAATTTTTAATTTAACAATTTATAAACAATTATTACATTAATAGCTCCGAAGCTTTAAGTATTCAGAAGGGAAATGTAATACGTTTAATGCTTGATCATTTTTTGAAATTGATTTAGAATAATATTTTTATACAATAAGCTATATAATTTAGATGTATAGGTGTTTTTATGATAATGGCTTTATATTTATGATTTGAAGACAATTAATCAATTATTCAACTTTATATATATTTTATGAGGAAATAAAGTAGAAATGAAATTCAAATTACTGATTAAATGATAAAAATATATTGTATTTTCTTGCATTATAAAATATTATTTGCACTTATTTTTCATTTCTTTAAGTACCCAATTAATTTTTTTATTTGATAAGGTGGAATATTTGTGAATGAGAAACCTGTTGTTGGTGAAGAAATAATTACTGGGAATGGCGTTGTTCATCCTATAAATAGTTTGCTTTTTATTCCATCCAGACGTAAGTTGCCAGATATTCTATTATTTTATTTTTATTTTTTAGCAGCATTATTCTCATTTGCAATGTCTTAATTATAAAATTTTAAGAACATTTTGTTAAGAATATTAATTAGTATCAGTCAACAATGTCTTGTTATGTATCTTCATAAATTCATAATAAGACATTGTGACAAAAGTGCTTGGAAAAATTATTACATTATTAAGTTTTCTCTTGATTTTATCAAGAGGAAATTTAATATTGTAAAATAAATTGTTAATAATTCAAATATATTTATTTGCAAATTTAAGAAGTGATCATGGGACACATTTGCAAAAGAAATGAAAAGTCACCTCATCGTCTCCATGAGAGACATTTTATTCAAATTTTATATTCTTTTCTTTTCTTCACCAAAGTGCAATCTTATTTTTGGTAAAAAATATATATGGTTTTATTTGTTAAATTCCTCCTATTTTGTTCAATAATCATTAGGAATAAATGCTGATATGTAGTTAATTGTTTATATATTTTCAATGTTAAATCCGTATTTTGGTATACCTATATATATTTAAATTTCCTGTAATAATATTCAAATCTTATTGTGGATCTTTGTTTTTCAACATATAAAGGCTTTTATTTTCCATGATAGTTTTGTTTTGATACCTAATTATGTAGTTCTTCTATGTTACAGTGTACTTCAATTTATGAATTTTGCATTTTATTTCTAGCTATCTAAATATAGAATTTTTTTTAATTTATCGTCAGTAATTATCAGTTCATAAAATAGCATCTTTTCACAATATTTTCAGAATATGGCATCAATTAAATTCTTTAATTTTTAGTAGATCTACTTCTTATATACCATGAAAAGAATGTGAATTAACTTATCTAAAAATATTTAAAAATAAATATTTTTTGTCAGGGAGATTTAAATTCATATTTATGTGATTGATCTATATCATACGAGTTTAATTAGACATCCTAAAATTTATAAAATTTTCTACATAAAATTTATAAAATTTATTTATAAAATTTTATACCAAGAACACAATTCCTTAATTTTTTTTGAAAATCCTATTGATTAATAGTCTTGAATAAATGACCTCTTGAAAATCTGATATGTTATTATAAAATTCAATAATTTTGCATATATTATTACTTACAACAAGATAATTTTGAATGACTGAATAATTTTGCTTTATGGATGTGAATGACAATTTATAAAATTTATTGAGACTTACATTTTAAAACACGTGGTTAAAAATTTTACGATAGTAAAGTTAAAAGCTTTTAGATATATTATAATTTCACATATATGTAAAATTTAAATGATTGTAAAGAAAAATGTTATATTATGCATGAGTAAAAATAATATCAAACTTAATATTTATATACATTCAAATATTTATTTTTACAAGTTATTGCCAAAATAACAAATTATTGATAACCAAAAAAACATATTATATGAGGAGGTAATTTCAGTCATATTTTGTTGATTTCAAATTGAAAGTAATTTCTTATTCAGATGTCATATTTTTATGTACTATTTAAATTTTATTTCATATGTTGTCACATCACTAATATACACTATAAAATTACTATTTTTAAGTAAAATATATACGTGTTTTCGGTCTTAATTGCAAATAATTATAAATAATAAATCTACAATTACTGTAATATTTTGGGAGCTATTGATTTGATTGATATATGAATACAAATTAGAATCTATAACAAACTGAAACTAAGCAGCATATAGATTGTTAAGAAAATATATTACTTATTCCAATTCAAATTTTTGTGTTATTTCAACTAATTATTATATTGAATGAATACTTAAAATCTTTTGATACTTATTTCTACTTTTTTACAGCAACTTTACCACCTCAAGCAGTTGCAACAGATTTGGAATCAAAATTGAATCAAATAGGAAGTGAATTCAATGCTACTCAATTTTTGGATTGGATGAAGAAAGCTCATATGCTGAATCAACTTCGTAAACAAGGTAACTAATAATTTCAATAATTTATTGGGAAAAATTATTCTTATTCGTTATTTAAATTAGAGCTAAATTATTTAAACTAGAGTTAAATTAGAGATAAATTAGAAAAAATGACAAATAGCTTGTAAACAATTAGAACAATATGTGAGCTTCGAGTTCAGCAATTTTAAAATTTATTATAGTTTTGCATTATTTTAGCACTGAATTCTTTTTAAATTATGGTATCTAAATTATGGAACTGGATTCCTACATGATAACAGTCATTTATTTTTTTATTAATATAAAAAGTAAAGCTTGACAAATATACACAGAATTAATAGATTTGTTGTAAAATATCTATTAATTGATAATAACAGCAAATTTAAATAATAAATAACAAAATGAATGTATTGAATAGTAGAGCAGAGTACGTTAATTTTTTTTATATTAAGCCAATAAAATTAAGCAATATTTTTATTTCACTAGAAGAAAAAAATTATAACCTGCGCGTTATATACACACAAAAATGAGGCACAATTTCATTTTCTAATTATTTTCCTAAATCCAAAAGTATGAAATCGTTTACATGAAAAATATTATTTTTACTGTAACATTTTTATTTATTGCACGAAAAATTATACAATATTTGTAAATATTTTTCTTATTAATTACTATCATCGCACATTTTTAGTTTTTAACGCTTTGATCGTAATATATTTACTTTATTGTTATAAAGCATTATTTCTAGTCTTATTATTTTTTCTTTTTCTTCTCAGGTCTTACATCAAATGGATGTACGTTATTCTTACCCACGAATAATGCATTAAGCAACATGTCTCCTACTTTGCGAGCGATTACCTTGGCAGACCCTGAGCGTTTGAATAAATTCATTCGCTTCCACATCAGTCCTCAAGTTCTTAGCTGGAATTCTGTGTATGATAACTCTTTCATGCCTTCTCTGCTGCCAGGAAAACAGATTCGTTGTAATGTTTACGCCAAAGACAGAATGGTAAAAATGGACGATTACTTTCAATTTTTTACTTAATACTTTAGAAAATTGCATTTAAATCAACTTCCTTACCAATAAACTTTGTATGTTTGAGATAAAAGACGTCATGGAAGAGTGGTTAAAGTAACAGTTAAAATGATTGTATTGTTTAAACTGTTCATATGTTTTATTAACAATTCTCAAACATTTTATATATGTTTATTAAAAATAATAAACATTTACTTCTCAACGACTTAAAAGTTAACACTTAAATATATTTAGAATTTAATAAAAAAATGTATATACTTTGAACTTGTATTGGGAAACTAATGTACGCAGAAGCTACTGATTAAAAAAACAGGTGTAGGGATGTTTCATTAATTAAAACCGTTGTAAAATATATGTGAAAATCGAGAGAAAAATTTTTTTATTATTCATTGATTCAATTTGATTTATTTGTGAAATATTTTTAAATATAATATTAAAAAGACAAAATATTTATTCAATTTTGATTTATTGATATAAATATATGATTTCTAATTTCACTTGCTTCTGTGATATTTTAATAAAACAATTGTCAAGTTTTGGCTTAATTATAAATAAAAGAAACATAAATATTTAAAAAATTTATATTGTAGTCTTAAAACATTTCATTTATTATAAAAGTGCATCGTCATAGAACTTCTATTACTAACGATAAAAAATCCCTAGAAAGGAAGAACCTCTTTCTCTTACACAAAAAAGTAATTTCATTAAAGTTTAAAATAACTAAAAATTATTGAAACAAAGTTAAAAAATATGTAATTAATTTAAATACATTAAAATGTTTTTAAAATTTGTAGTATCTACCAATTAGAGTAATTGGATACCATGGATAGAAAAGGAAAATGATTCACCGTCAATAAGTGGTTGAACCTCCAAAAGTAGCAATTATGGTAGTGACCCTCCAATAGATGTTCAACACTAAATTTCATATAAAAGCGATTGTTAATTTTTTCATTCGGTTTACAGAACAAAGATCAATCATAAATGACATAATGATTTACGACTGAGAGGACACTGTTAGGTTTGATATTCCAGGTCTTCCGATAGTTAGTGGAAACGGTTAAATCTCTATGCTCTGTTTTTACCAATCTAATGTTTAAATTCCATTTTTGAAAAATCAGGTAATAATAAAACTCACAACATGACGGCTGATGCTGTCATCTGGGAAACAATAACAACCCATTCCGTAAAATTAAAACAAATTAGAAAGTGTATGATCATATAAAATGATACCTAAATTATAGCAAGTCTATCAGGTGTTAATCCTAATGGTCTACCTAAAAGTTACACCTGAAAAAAGACCCGCAGATCAAAGCACCATATTTACTGAACTTCATTGTGAACTCAAAAAGTCCTCAGGCATATTGGAAAGAAACTGTAGATGATGAGTTTCTTGAACACTGTTATGACTCGTTGAATCATAACAGTGTTCAACGAACACTATCACTTGTTTAAACAGTTATCCGTTCCATTGTCACCAATCTCTGCACCACATTAACCCTGATGATCTTTCAGATTCACTGAGAAATGATTTTCGGGGGAGAGAGCATAATCATAGGTAAAGATTCAGATGGAGATCCTTACTGGTTATATTTATCGATATAATTGTTCCGAAAGTTTGTTGAAGCTCCAAGCGGCTACGGGCTATCGTCCGAGAAAGATTTATTGAGATCATTTTAGACAGCACATTTCGGTAACGAAAGACCAAATTTGTGAATCTGCAAAGCTCGATAGAATTTCCATCAGTCACAGTTTATTTTCCAATTGCAAATCACTCAGGGTTTTGCAAAATTTGGGTACTTCAACTCAATGAAAATATCATTATGTATAAAATATTTTCGTAAAAATCTATAATTGTAATTTCCAAAAATGGAGAGAGTAGAACTATGTTTCATGGTACATGCAAATAAATACAACATTGTCTGTTATATCTTATAGGGAAGAAGTGAACGTGATGTGTTGAAGATTGTAGATTATCAGGTTTGATTGGCTGCCCACATATTTTGTTGATAGATAATATATCGGTTTTTAAACAGTCTCAACATTTCATAATTCACATAAAATCAAAGTCGAGGAAGAAATATGACTTTCTTGACAAAAAATGAACATTTTGACAAATGTACATTTATTATAAATTAAAGAGTGTTATTTTAAAATTAATGCATTCTAATTTTAAAATAAGAGTGGTTATTTTAAAATTAGAATGTATTAAATAAGATCAAACTCCTTATTGTTACTTAATCAAAAAAGGATTGCTTTTTTACACATTTTTGAAATGGGATTGTAATGAAATGCATAAAGCTTATAACATATGATCTTAATTATTTGTCTCTCATTCTCAAATTTTAGCCTGTAAATCAGATAATAAAATTAGTGTAAATTGATCACTCATTAATTATACATCTACAAGAAATATGCAATTAATTATTTTAGATTGCTGTTGATGCGGTTTTAATATTATTTGTTATGTAACAAAAAATTTAAATCATATTGTATGCCTTATTTTTTATTACATTGTACTATGATTCTTTGGTACCTACGTATTATACCATCGACCTTCTTTGCTATAAAAATATGTGTCTTCTAACTAACAAATTTTAATAACTTTTTTTTTAAATTGGAAGGAAAAGCAGAAGAGCATACTCATATCTTCCTTGTAACCAACAGATAAAAATATAATTGCAATTTATATGGTGTCAAATCGAATTATTAAACGACATACATTTTCTAGCAGATGCAGTCGACTAGATAATATGTAAATACAGATTCTTTTCAAATATGTTTACTTTGTTAAGTTTTCTAGCTTGTGTACATTTTTAAAATCTTGAGATACATTTTGTGATAGTTTCACATAAGATACAATTGTCAACATACCATAAAAATATGTGACCTTAAGTGTAGAAATGTAGTAAGATAATTCGCGAATGGCATACATTTGAAGATAGAAATTATCGTTAAACAGCTATGTAAGTAAATAAATATTCAACTTGTGAAAGATATTTTCAAAGGCATTTCACGAAGAACGTAACACAACAAAAGCACAAATATGTAATATGAGCATAATTCCTTTTAAAACATTTAACATGGATAACTTTCCCCAATCTGTCATATTTCAGTGGAAAGTATATTTTAATCCAAATTTTAAACAAAATGTCGGAAATATAATACAATTTATCACAAAAATATCAGTGAATTTTAATATTAAATGAACACATAACATTAAAAAACTAATGAATTACTTAATGTTTTAAAATTATTTAAGTATATAATGTTTTCCAAAGGAGATCACGTTTTAACTACTTCATAATATAAGAACACTTATAACATTTTATTAACTATAAATAATTTGTTCAAATTAATATTTATCATAATGGAGCAATTTTAAAAAAGATAATTATTGCAGATGTCAATTGAATTTGTACTGATGACAAATATATAGAGGGATTTATATGTATATAGATTTTTATAGATGGATAGATGTACATATAATAGCAAAATATATTAAAATTGTCTTTAATTTTTATATTTTATTAAAAAATGTTTTAAAATCTAAAAATAATTTTAATATTTTCTTGATTGTTTCGATCAAAAATAAATTTTTTTCGACTGTAAAATAAGAATTTTCAATATGTAGCCCGGCATCTTGACTGTTTCTGGATGTAGAGTTAAGGCTCTTCGGCCTCTTTCTCCTGACAGCAATGTGACTGTTGCTGTGATCGATGAAGCCATGTCGCCGCCAGTGGGAGATCTGCCCCTGACCATCGCCAAAACACCGATGCTCACTAATTTCTCTAAAATATTGACAGTTGCTGGGGGAAAAGATCTATTCTCAGGTAAAGTAAATTTGAAGAGAGAAATCGTATTTTTCGGTACCAATGTCAATCAGTAGGATACAATTATTTGTGTTTTTAATAACTAAAGTTTAGTTATAATTTATATGAATTTTATATTATATAGTACGAGAAAATAATACACAATTACTTTTTACTGCGATATGAGGAAAACATACGAACTATTTAGTCGAAAGGTAAAATTTCAGGAGGCGACATTTTAAAGTTGTATTTTATATTCAATCAATAACATATAGTGCATTAAACAATTTGCAATATATTATATACTTACATAACATCAAAATAAAAGCATTAAATATATATTTTATACTTATTATGAGAGACATACTATTATTATTTGTTTTGAAACACGAAATGAACGTTGATTATACTTTTAAAAAAAGTAAAATGATTCAAACAATTATTTAATTGAATTATTGATCATACTTATTTTGTTCATTTAAATTTAAAAACATTATTTAATTAAAAATATAACAATTTTATTATTTAAGTATATAAATAATAAATTTTTCATAAAATTGCTTACATTTGTTATAACCAAACAAAGCAATTAACTTTAAAATGTTTAAATTCAGCAATGCTGTTTAATCCTTCAATATCCATGCATGCATACATACGTACACACAATATATATATATATATATATATATATATATATATATATATATATATATATATATATATATATATATATATATATATATATATATATATATATATTTATTTATTTATTTATATATATATCCTTAAATTATAGAACGAATGTTATCTATTATAATGGTAATACTCAATGTCTGTACAAATAACTTATTAATTAATTATCAAATTATAAAGAAATAAAAAGGTCTTTTAACTCATTCAATTCAATGCCTCTGTATTTTTGTAAATATTTAATTTTGAAATTAATTTTCTAATTTATGCAAAAGTAGTTATTCTATGCATAAAATGAATAAATTTTGAGAATTTGCTAAAATTTAGAAGTAGGATAACGTGTCCACATTTTTATTTATTTTGGATGAATATTAATTTTTATTGCAACACATAACATCAAAAATATTGTATAAGATACCAAAATTTTATTCTTGTGTTTCACATCATCACACACACTCCTTCATCCTTATCTAGTTTTTAATTACATAATTTAGATATTGTTTTAGAAACGAATATAGTTGTTAATATAATATTTGAAGAACCTGTCTTATTATCACTTTTGATGTTAAAATATTGACTCCTTAATCATTGTTCATTGTGAGTCTATTTGCATCAATTTACTGTTAAAATTCTGACTCCTTGATCAATTTTTCAATCAATATTGCAAATTATTAAACCGTAAATTAAATACTACAAGAACTATACGTTTTTTAAAAAGTCTTTCTTATATAAAAAAATAAATGTATTGAACAAAGCTTATCCATAGCTAAAACTTTCAATTTTTATGTTATTTTTAACAAGTGTTTTCGATTTATTTTTAGATGGCGATCCTTATACTATATTTGCTCCCAACAGTTGTGCTTTTGCTGACATGGAATCAGATGTGTATCAACGACTCATAACAAACCGAAAAATTGCATTAGGTAAATTAAATAAATTAATTAGGAAATATTTAGAATACAAAATTTATGTATGTGGTAGAATTCATAAAAATATTTAATTTGTTTGGATGCATTATTAACAATCGTTTTAAAATATTTATGCAAAAAGGCTTACATAGATTTAAATGTTAAACTAATTTATTAATTCATTTAATTCCTTAAATTCAGAATATATCTAAGTGATGAATGATTGAAGGAAAGATTTAATTGATCAACAAGTAAAACTTAATAATAATCTTTTAAACATTCGGTGATTTTAAATAGTTTATTTCTTAAATCCTTAATAATAAAATAATTTCCTGCGAATAAATCACGCGTAGTATTTTAAACAATTTGTATACAGCAATAAAATCTATAATTTCTTAAAACAAAAGGATTTACATTGTGTTTTGTGTAACATTTTTTAAAATATTAATAATATTTTATTTATAAATGCTAATGTTTTGAAGAGAAATAGAGAGTCTCGATTAAATATTAATTAAATCTTTATAAGCATTTATTGATTCTTTGTTAAAAATATTCAGTACTGGTAATTCCTATTATTAACTTATTAAAACCCTATATGGTTCACTCTTAAATTATTTTTTAAATATTTTAATAATTCATCCGTATGTTTTATGAGGAAGAAAAAAAAAATAGGTCATTTAACTGATTTAATTTATGTTATCAAGAAGGCATTCTGTTCTCATTCCTTAAATTTCAAAATGGCATCATTTTAGATTTCGTGAAAAGTTTCCTAGTGAAAGGTTGCATTTATAGTAGTGGCCTCCACGACGGGCAGACTTTACTTACAGAGGCAGGCACTTACCTCGTAGTTCAAATCACACCAGGTAACGACTCTTAATATATTTATAAAAGAATATTTCCCATAAAATTGAATACAAATTTGTTCTCATAATTTATTTAACAAATCTATTTGCTTTTTCAGAATGTATCTTGATATCTGGAAGGAAGATGCTGTACGGCGATGTGAGTACAACCAACGGAGTACTTCATGTGATCGATGGCATTGTATCATCGCATTAAGTTTATTCATTTCATTTTAATTTAAATAAAATAATACATTTTTCAGTTTTTGTTAGTTGATCCGAATTATTTTTTGAAAAAATCTTTTAGGTATAGGGCAATTTACAGATTCGTCAGTTTATTTTCATAACCAATCATAGGCTAATACATCTTTAAAACAAAATAAATTATTAGATATTAGTGAATTTTTTTGGCAACACTTTGTTATTTTAATTATAACAATGGCTTTTTAGATCATTTCATAATTATTTAAATTGTTTTGTGTTAATGTTTTATTTTATCATTGCGCTTTATATTGAATATCTTAATTATTGGTTTTGAGGAATTGAATAAGAACTTTAGATAAAAATTTCTATTTCATTTCAAAGATTTACTTTATTTATGAATTAAGACTTCTATGTTGTGTTTGCATATATTACTTAACTGTAATTTTTAGTTTCTAGAAAGTCAGCTAATGAAAAATGCATTGTCATTCATTTACTGTGCCAATTTGTTATTTAAATAAAGATGAACTGATTACAAATAGTAAATGAAATCATTTGATTCTAAATCATCGTTCACATTCATCTTCTTCTGAATTTTTTTGTGTACATGTATATTTATGTTAATTTTGTATTTATGTCATTTGTGCATTTCTGTATTACCATTTATACTAAAAAAAACGCAATAAAAATCATTTTAAAAATCTTACAAAGTTCCTTAAGTAAAGAACAACGGCAGATAAATTCAAATTCCTAATAATATTCTGCTTACATGTTTCTTGTATGGGGGTGAAGACTACTATAGCCTATTGGTAGGACACTCACATTGGTCCAGGCTTACTGAAGTCTAGGCTATAGCCACTACCGAGTAGTATCTTTAACTTCAGAGGTGAGTAGATGTAAAGTTGATGATGTCATCATGCGTATTTATAGTAGAACACGTCTAGAATTTCATTAATCGAGTTTCCTAATTTTCTTTTAATTGCATTTAGATGATATTTTTACACCTAAATTTAATTGGAAGATAACCATGAAATCCAAATAAGACATAATGTAATCATAAAATTTTTCGAATAAATATTGCGAGAAGTAAAAAATAAAACGATAATTATTTTGTACTTGAATTTAGATATTCGCTGAGACCGAGTGAATAAGAATTATAATTTATTCTTCAATATTTTTATTACTTTTCAATATTTATGAAAAAATCAGTAATTATCATTTTAAATTATTTTTTAAGATTTATTTGAACTTTTCTGTTATTTTTACAATCTGCTCCACAAATTTATTAAAATATATAAAAAATATTTTAATAAACATAGTATTGAATGATATGATTATTGTTTAGTTGCATTTACAGTTTAAAAAAGGTAGATTGGAACAGAGTACATTTAAGAAGAAAAGATGTTTCCAAAGTAATGAAATATAGAAACACTCGGAAATTTATTTACTGGTAGTGAAGACTATCGGCATTCACATATAAATCCTTCATCAAGATAAATTGCTTGATACTTAGTTAAGAATAAAAATCTTTCGTAAGAGATCGTTATAATAATACATTACATGAAAATATGACTAAATTTACAGATCTCGAGGTAATGCATACATTTATTGTTACAAAACATTTTTTATAAGAATCAAAAAAATTTTTTGAATATTTATTAAACATGAAAAATGTTTAATTAATATTTAAAATGCTCTTTTTAGGTAACGCTGATTAATTTTAGGAATTACACTGGTGAAACACATGCACGTTGCTTCTGAAGAAATAAAAATATGCAGGTGCAAATCTAATATACGATTTTCAAGAATAATGAAATAATCAAATTTAAATTACCCTTCCTACCAATAGATGGCAGCAGTAAAGTAATTTAGGTATGTCTTCATTGCGAAGAATGTTATAAATAACAAAAATAAAAATAGATTCGATATTTATTATATACATAGTTTATGCTAGATTAATAGAAATAATAAAAAATCTTGATAAACATTACATAATATATATATATATATATATATATATATATATATATATATATATATATATATATATATATATATATATATATATATATATATATATATATATATATATATATATTATTTGAAATGCATAAATCAAAATTAACAAGGATGTTGAACTTAATTTAAATTCAGTATTTTGAGAATGTAGAGTTTAAGGATAAAATTTTTCAAATAAATAAATAAAAAGCAGAATAATTTGAAGCAAAATAAATGACGTCATTCAACAAAGCAGTGAAAGTTTTGATGTTTGAAAATTTTAATGATAATAAATAATGATAGAATTTAATTAATGTATTTTCAAACAAAAATCTCATATTGTAAATATATACAAATACTTCTTGCATACCATTAATTTTTAACAACACTTAATAAATAATGAATAATTTTTTTCCTAAATATAACTGAAAAATTCCCTGTTTATTGATCATAAGAAATACTTTTTGACAAAACCATCCCTAAGTTGTTAGTAAACTAATTTGTTCTAAAAATCTAAACACAAAAAACATGCAATAAATGATGAATCTTGAAATGATATGCCATTAAACCATTTATATATATATCATTAATGTGTCTCAACACGGAATCAATACATTGAAAAAAATGAGTTTTTTTTTCACAAAGATAAAACTTCTTAATGAATTAAAATTTGAAGGCCTGGACACCTTAAATACAAAATTATTTTAGGATTGTGGCATATTGAGTTATTAATTTTTAAATAAAAGAAAAAAACTAATCTATCAGCTTATTTACTTTAATTTAATATCAATTAGGGAATATATTAATTTTGAATGAAAAAGAAAAACAGTCGTTAGACAATAAAATTTAGACATATATTTTAATAAATTAAAAAAAGTATTCTCTTGATTATGATTAGATTTTAATTACGTGTATAACTCTAAATTATTATCATTACATTTTCAACGCTTTAGAAACAATTGTAAAAAAATCTACTGTAGTAAAATCTAAATATTTAATGAACAAGCCTGAAATCTAAAATAAAAAAATTGCTTTAATTATAAATCATATTTATTTACATTAGTAGCTTATGTCAATTTTGTGTTTATAGATTCTTCATTTTTACTTTTTCATACATTTTATCAAGCAATCTTAACAGCACAAACACTCTATTTAAAGATGAATAAATTTTAAAACTTAAATTAGAAAACTCAAAAAAACTCTCTCGCAAATACACGCATAGATATAATATTATCTCAAACATTCTCATGCAGTTTTCCCTAAATTCAGTGATTCACAAACAGTTTTTTTGTAAATTGGTATTTCCTAACATTAACTCTTCTTCTATTGGCATGATAGTCAATTGTGAACCATGGCCTTCTTCAAGTTTCTTCCATTCTGTTCTCTCCTTTACCAGAGGACTCCTGTTAGTAACTCCAAAATTCTCGAAGAATTCCTCAACATAGTCTGCCCATCTTAATCTGTGCCTTCATCTAACTCCGGTATCTATTCCGGTACCGATGAAGATCCTGGAAGCCATGTTAGAGGGATTCATACGGCAGATGTTGCCCACAAATTTTATATTATTTTTATAATTTATTTAATTATCTCAACCTCTCTGTACATTCTGTAAACTCATTGGTGTATCTGTGTCGCCATACATTATCAACATATACTGCATTTATAAGCATTATTTCTACTAGATATAATAATCAAGATATTTTACTTCACTATATTTCTTTACGACCTTACGCCCACAGAAATTTTATTTTAAATAATATGACTTTCATTACTTTGATAATTTTAAAATCTTATCAATATATAGCATACTTTATGAGGCAGAAAATTATTTTTACTAATTTATAATGTTAAATAAAAAACTGTAAGGTGAATTTATACAGGGAATATATTTGACCGATTTATCAAAATTAATAAAGTAAATTTGATAACTGATTAAAGAGAGCAAATCAATCAGCAAGAGTAATGGACTTATGAATTATAATTGAGCAGTAATTTGGAACTGACTCATTACTTTGAATATAAATAAGAATCGTATCATTAGAAAATGCTGTGATAAGAATACATAATTAAACTATCATCTTTATTTTATTTAATGATGACATACATGGTTATTAAAAATTATTTTGTTTTATTTTTCAGATTACATTAATGAAAACTTGCCTTTCAACCGTAATTTTAATGCTTTTTTTCGTTGAGTAATCAATGCCCCTTCTTTCTATCTGCGGGACATTATAGATTTTATCTTTTAAACAAAACTGTTCGTTAAACATTTATGATTTCAAGTACGCAACAGTTTGCAAATTTCACTTCCCACTCAATGAAAATGGAAATTAGCGGATAATCAAACTATTTTAAATAATTTGTGAAGTTTGACTTAAATAAATATGTATTCAAAAGCAAAGTATTCTTTAAAATTTGTTAAATAGAGATAAAATATTTATATTTTGCGATAATATTTAAAGAGAAGATTTTCATATACAGTATTAAAGGGAACAAAAGTGTTAATTCTAAATATTTCAAGTGAAACAAAATATTTTTTAAAATATACTTTTTGAACTTATAAAATAATTAAATAACTAGATTTAAGTGTATTTCCAGAATTTAATAATTTTAAACTCTTTTTTAAAATGAAGGAAAAGTAATATGCTTTTACCAATATCCTTATTTGGTACAATAAATTTAAACGAACTTTCTTTTGTAGAAATTTTAGCACATACCAATTCATTTATTTATCAATATTGAAATATAAATAAAACAATTTAAAAAAAATTGAAATACAAATTTATAAATTTCTTTACAATTATGTTTCTCCATACTTTAAACACAGAACTTATCAGAAACAGAATATTTCTGAAAAAATCTTCATGCTATAGAAACATGAAGAAATAATTTTATTTTTAGATGCGGACATTAATGCATAAAAGATTAAATTTTACTAAATATTTCAGTCATATTTTCAAAAAATGAGTTTAATTTTAGTCGTTTGTTATTTTATAGGGAGGTTTGACACAAAATTGTCAATTTTTATAGAAAAATAAATAAAATTGTTCAAATTTTTAGCTGTAAAGATTATATAATTCAAAGAACTAAAATAAATTTATTATTATGCAAATATTTTAAATTTTATGTTATTTTGAATACAATATATTGGTGTTTTAAAATATTTAAACATCGAATTTTAAACATCAAGTCCTTATTTATGAGAACAGCAACATTATTACTCCCGTTATACATGGTAACAGATTATTATAATTTAAATGCTATTGCAGAAATGGCCAAAAAAATTTTAATATGCAAAATAAAAAAAAACAAATTTAAAATTTCTATTCATATTTATAGAAATTGAAACACAGAGTCTCAGCGATGATACAAAAGAAGAAACAATTAAATGAATATTAATACCTAATTAATTATTTTAATAATCATTTCTCTTAACAATAATTAGAAAAATCAGAAGTATGTACAACAAAACTTTCTGTTGGATAATACAATTTTATTCACGTATTTAATTTAGTGTAATAAACTGAAAACTTTAAAATATTTTAAATTAGTTATTAATTACTTTGGATAATTAGATTAAGTAACCCTGTATTTATTAATAAATTACAGTAGGTTCAAAGTAATCTTTTATTAAGTATAAATAATATAATAATAATAATTACAGAAATTTAAAATAAAACATTACTTTGAATTGATTCTGCATATTTATTTGAAACTGTTTTTTGTGTGAATAATCTATTTCGAACCACCTAAACTAAATATAATATCATTCTAAATTGTCTGGTTAAACATTTCTAAAACATTTTACAATATTAATATGCCAGTTTAAAATGATATACTGTAGAATTTATGCTCACAAAACTTTTTTGATTTATTACTTTAATTTCACTGAAAACGATTATATTTTATTGTCACAATTAAAAAATGCTATCACTTATTTAATAAAAAACCAACAGTTAAAAACTAAGAAAGTGAATGGATAAGAATCATTATAGTTTTCAATATACAAGCATAAAATGATATCTATATACTAGTTTTTAAAATGATATACTTAATTTTAAATTACTTAAATTTAAATTTAAATATTTTAATAGTTACAATTTTAAGTATTAAAAATATTTTTAATAAGTAAGCAGTTTTGTTAAATTTTAAACTATTACCACATTCTAAGTATATTCATTTTAAGGTATTTATATAAAAATATATTTCAAAGTATATTCCTGTACAAATTTTAGTGAAGGTTTAAATTCGATTGTTTGAAAATAAAATGCATTGATTACAGTGATTGTAAAAATCAGTAATATACTTAAGGATTTAGTTAGTTTATTCAAAAAATAGCAAGATACAAATCAATAAAATATTTACTTTCAAGACATTAAAGCTATATAAAATAGGAAATGAAACAAAATACAAAATAGACAAAATCGTAGATAAAAAGAAAATACATAAACAATTACAGTTTGGTACATATTTGACACATAGCAAATTCATATGACACAAGCTCACACTGAATTTAAAGTAATAATAATAAGAAAAGTATAACACAACCCAAATCTCATTTTATTGCACTTTGTGCTTGGTAAATGATATTAGTTAAAAAAATAATAATAAAAGGAATGTTATTTAATTTCACTAAAAAAAGAATTCAAGTATATAAAATAGATAATTATGATAAATACGCATAATATATTAAAAATAAGAAATAGAATAAGCAAATGTCTATATATGGTAAATGCAAAAAGATGAAAAGCTTCGCTCAAAACTAAAATTGATTAAAAGGGAAATACTGATTTGGTTTATAACTTTATTTTTTCCAATGTGAATGATATTAAATTCCTGAAAATGAGTTCATTTATTTCACCATTTAAGAAATCGTTGTATGATGAATATTTATAATAAGACAAGATTTATATCAAGATCCCAATTTTTATTCTACTATAATAGCAAAAATGTCTTATTTTATTTTTCGATTGATTGCATACAATGATTTAATTTAGAATGTAAATTTTTCCACTTTGGAATGTAACTAACATTTCACATTTCACCGGTGGGATACAAATATAAATAGAGGAATAATTTTGTTAAAATGTTAAGCTAAAATAATCGTGTAGCTTATAGATATTTTTACACAAATTCTCAAGCAATAAGACAGTACACATTTTTTAACGGCACATTAACATCTTAATACGTGAATATGACTAATTCTTACAAGTTAATATAATTTCCTGATCATTAGTATTCTGGTTTTCGCTTTACAAACATTTATAGTATTAAACAAAAAATATTAAAATATCCGAAGTTTAAAAATATTGCTGAGAAGTTTTGCAAGGATTCGTATATATTGCAAGGAACAGAAGATTTTTATGAGAGAAATTTTAGTCAACAATTAAATTATCTCTTGATCTTTGTGAATTATTGAAATTAGAACATTATAAAATTAAATCAAGATATGATGGCACAATTAGGAAAAGAATAGTTTAATAAAATATATCTTAACATTAAAATTCTTATTTATTTGAAATTTGAAAAATTAAAAATTATGAAGTAAGAGTAATATAATTTAAATCTAGCGAGATGTGCGCTGAAAATACAGTATATGATCAACATTCAGTGATTTTTAAAATATGAAAAAAAGCTGCAACCTTTGTTCTACAGATCCATGGCATAACAATAAAGAAACAATATATTTGGCAGGAATTAAAATTCACTTTCTTGAGAAGAATAAGAAAGTGTTCTTCGAACAGAACGCTGTTTGGGGCAGTCTTCAGTGTCGTGAATGTCAAAGACGTCGCAGATGTCGCAGAACAGTCTGGAGGTCGATCGCTGAGGAATACCCCTAAAATGCAACAGGTCCTTTTGTATGGCGTGATAAAGATTTTTGCATTCAAAAACAATAAAGTTGTAACAAAGTTGATATCATGCTATGTTCACATAATAACTATTTTATTGTTTGAGTTATCAAATTACTATTGATTTGAAAAACATATTATTAAAATTTGTTATTATAAATAACAATAGTTATATTTCTATTATATTATATAAAATCTTGAATGAAGAAAAAGATCTCCACTTTATTTTTAATTACTTTCTAACTTCGATGTTATTTTCAGCAGATTCTATTTTCTTATTTTTTTCTAAAAATGTTTCAATTTTGTGTTTAAAATATAAAGTAACTTATTAGGTGTATTAGGCCTTTAGAATACTAAAATTAATTCATTTATTATATAACAATCACTATAATAATGATTATATTTTAAAATATTATCCGAAATGTATGAAAACATAAATTAGAATGCATAATCATAATGTGTTAAAACATATCTGGTAAGTAAATACTATATTTTCCTCAAAGCAAACAGGAAGTAAAGGATTTCAAGAAGACCTAATACTATGAAAAAACGGTTTTGCTAGCAAGTGAAGTGAATTATTTTTTGATGTATAGATGATTTTTGGATATTTTAATAGGTTATTGATTTTTATGAACTTATAACTCTTTTCGTGCTACTTATCGTAAAATTGATTAAAATATAATTATCGAAACTAAAGAATAAATCCAGTTGCTGTCTGACTTCAGAATATTCACATGTACTCCTTAATTGCTATTTTAAATGGTTTCTTTATTCTTGCTAAATATACAAAGTCAAACATCGCAACAGCAACCATTAGTTGATTACAAAACCTAATTTTTATGCAAATAATATTAATGTTAAAAATGTTGAAAAACTGCATTTTGAACAAGAAATTCGGTATATCCGCATTATAACTATGATTAAATTAATACAAAAAATTATATAGCATTAAAAGGAACCAAAGACAGATCCTTTGACTTATTGACAGCTATATAATTATCTCAGATATGTCTATTGTCAATGACTTCATGCACTTTGTTCAATACTAGATGTTATGTTGTACGATAAAAGAACTTGGTAGAAATGAAATTGGCGCCTTAAACCTTTCTCTTATCAATATTGATCACGATAAAGTGATTTACGAACTTCCATAAAATTATTTGAGCACTTATATAAGAATTGTGTTTAAACAATATTAAATTCATCGAAATTCTGCTTGTGCGTACATATATGAATTTTAAAAACTGGTTACATCAGAAATTTTAAAGCATCTGATGATTCATGCAGAGTTTTAGTAGACGGAGTCTAAAAAGGATCATCAATAAGGATTTTTAAAAGACAAGTTTAATTTCGATAAAATTTGTAACATTCCAGACTTATTAACTTTAAGAACGGAAGAATGTTGTAGAAAATCATAAATTAAATATCTAGGGAAAATTGTAATGAAGTAAATTTATGTGCTGATATGACAAAAAACAATAATTAAATAATATGAAAATTTTCTGAGTGTAACATAAAATAGATATATATTCAAATGCTTCATTTCAATTAAATCAAGAATATTTTTTTAATTATAATTTACATAAGAAAAAACCCTTCAGTTTACAATATCAATAAAAATTTTATTCAATAGTTAAATTTAATAAGGTTTTGTCCTATTATATCGTAACATGTATATTTTCACAAATTAACTTATATAATTTCATTCAAATGGAATATTACATTTTGAGACATTGGTAAAAATAATTTCGAAATCTACTTACAATTGTAGCTGACCATCAAATATAACTTCCGTTTCTAGAATATCTAACCTAGATTTGAGGTCATCATTTTTGTGCTGCATATCAACAATCACGCTATTTAAGAAAAGAATCTAAACAAAAGGGAAATTATTTATTTAAATAGAAATCACTTGATTATATAATTTTTATGCATAAGGTAAATTTTATCAATAGATAAGAAATAAATGTTTTTCTTTCTATTAATGCATGCAACCAATAAACGACAGAAAAATAATTTAGCTAAATATTACATAATCAAATGAATTTTAAATTGGAAATTATTATTTATTATCTTAAAATATTCTTTTAAAAAGTTGAGTGATATTTAAAAAGTAATAATTATTAGTAAAAGTAATTTACTTGTTGTTCTAATGCTTCTTTCTCACTCTTCAATAATTCATTGTAAATTTCTGAAATAGGAAAAGAAAAATATATTTCTTAACCAACTATTTTTAAAACAAAATCTATATCTGTTTCTATACATTCGTAAACTTTAAATATTACAAAATTTTGCGCTAGCTAATTTATGCAAATTTTTAGTTGATAATTGTTTTCAATAAATAAGAAAAAAACTATACATCTTAAATTTCTTATTGGAAGCAATTTTAAGGTTAATAACATAAAAGTTAAGTGATTGAAATGAAATTCGCAACATAGCCTTCCTAAATTAGTGATGATATTAAAGAATATATATTAAACACAAAAATAATGTATACAGAATATCGGGTGACTATCAAATTTACCACACATAAAGTTATCTCGGAGTTATCAGTACGGCATCTTCTTACTATGAGTCAATAGAATTTCACCATTAGTTTATTAAAAAAATAACAAACTAGAGAAAAAGTTATATTTATTATAAGTAGAAAAATCACTCAACACGCTTATCACACAAACCTTCTTCATAAAGATAGTAATTTTTTCAAAATTATTTTTGTTCCATTTCAGTTGCAGAATTTTTTGTTTTCATTTTTTTAATGTATTTGTATTTTTGTCTAGGGAGCACAAATAATGAAAACATTAGCAATGGTGAAACGAAATTGAGAATTTTAAATGAATGTAGAACACGTTTATGAAATTAAAAAATAATCGTCGTTATTTATACTGATGATCATTTATAATTTCAATAATATGAAAAATATTACTTAAATATGGTCTCCAAATAAAATAGATCGAAGTTTGATATTCCGGAATATGTCATAATTCATCGAAATACGATAATTAAATAGAAAAAAATTACAATAAAAATAGTGCAAAACTTAAAATAAGACAGTTTTTGTATAAAAGTAGAATACATCGAAACCACACATTCTTGCTATTTAACATAGCAGTTGCAATAGATATAAATTTAGGCTGAAAAAATCTACAATTTTCTGTGAGAAACAATAAAGTAAAGATAATGTAGATTTTTTAAAAATTGCTTCTCTTTTAGCATATTATTTATTTTTAGAACAATAATCTATGAAACCAATTGTAAATTAATATTTTAATCAAGTGTCCTTTCTATTAATGAGGCATTTACTACAGTATTAAGTGTTTTGAGTATTTTCAGCAGCTGTCAAAAAGTGATTCTGCTGCGTTTCACTTATAAAAGTGTACTGCACCAAATTGAAGGATAAAGTAAATTAGCAATGTATCTCTTTTAAGCAAAATTGTAACAAATATATATCTTTTCATAGCAGATAAAACAAACTAAAATAAATTTCGATGAGATAAAATTTATAAATATATATTTGTTAGAAAAAAAAGTCAACAACAAAAGTTGAACTTCAATTATCCGAACTACGTCTATCCGAATTGCTTTCAGAATTTCAGAAAAATAAACTAAACTGCAGAAGAGAAGGAAAATAAGAAAAAAAGGAAAAAGCTCAAGAAAAGAAATGGTAAAAGAAAGGAGAAGAGAAACTTGTAAAACTTGATGAATTCAGAAGTATTCTTTTGAAAATTCTTGAATGTTCAGAAGTTAATCCGGAAAATACAGGTGAATGTTTATAAGTAGACACAGAGATATCAAATTACAAATCATGATAAACTTATTGAAATGTCAAGGAAGACGATGACCTTATTGCGCGACTTGGCTGCCCGATAAAAGATGAAGGCAGCGAAACAGCTTACTCTGACCGAGATGTTCAGCAAGCAAAGACCTTCATTTACAGTACAGTACAGTACATACATACTGCATCAATGTATAGAACTAGTAAGTACCTTAACATATAAAAATGTTGCGTTTTTTAAATAAATTCTCTTTCTTTAAAACTATATAGTTTTTTCTCCTATTTTTAACAAACAGTAATTAATTAAAATAACCTATTTCTTCGAAAAAATCCAACTAACCAAATTTTTGATTATCCGTGTGAGATCCAGTCCCAATTGATTCAGATTATCAATTGGGGTTCTATTATATTTGTACAATGCTGTATGTACACCTTCGATGGAATGAGCTTTTAATTACTTAATACTGTAGAAAATAACATACTAAATATTATATTCCTAGATAATACAATAAATGTCAGCAACGTATTTATGGGGCACCCTCATAGTCATCTTACTCAATAAATGTATCTTATGGTGTATGTTAAATATGTTTGCATGGGAAGGTAAAGTTTCAGAATTCTTAAGTACAGCTTTTCAAATTAATATTGTAGGAGAAAATCGTAATATAGCTCTGGTATTACGCCTATCGAAAGAAATAAACCTTGTAATGGCATGATAGAATCAAAATTAATAGTATCGAACAAATTATTTTAGTATAAATTCCCTAAATAAGATTTCTGTTGTGTACAATGTCAGTATCTTCAAATTATCGCAATGCATGATTACTAATATGCCATGATACCACAATGAAAGACAGGCGGATACATATTGTATTCTCATTAAGAAACTAAAATGATTTAGCGATTGCAGTACCTTTGTTAGAATTCTGCTTGAGGGCTTTATACAGCTCAACTGCATATATCGTTGACATACATTACCATCACTCAAAATAATTTATAATGGATTATTACTTATGGCAATAGGCACAAATTTTAAATCTTTTATGGGAATTTTTTACATTAGAATAGTCATTGTATAAATTATACTACAATAAATGATGAATATCAGAGGAAAATTCTTCAATTGGATTTCGCATATCTTCAATCACTATTGCAAATTAATATATATATATATATATATATATATACATATATATATATATATATATATATATATATATATATATATATATATATATATATATATATATATATATATATATATATCAAATAGATTCCTTTTCCCAATTTCCTGTTCCATTGCCACCATTCTATATTATTTTTAGTTATTAAATGTGGTAAAATATCTTTAGAACTAAACATTTTAGTCTACGCTATCCAATACAAATTATAGTGAGATAAGGGGGCACATTATTCACCGAAATGTTTCAAAATACTTCTGGGATGATAAAAATTGCACAATAATTATATCAGTGTTATTGTGTTACAATTATCTCAGATATTATTTTATTGTAAAACGTATTTGATACAAAATCATTGAAACTTTCCATGAAAAATACATTGTATATTTTAATGTAAAAATAAATTATTTTTATCATACTTTTTTTAACTTTAAATAAAATATCAAGTGAAATAATTTTAGAAGGATATATTTTATATAAAATGATCATTAAAAAGTATAAGTCAGTTACAGTGAATATTTGATATGTTTAATAAATAATTTATATTTAACGGGAAAGAGATAATTTACCTGGTTCAGCTTTTCCATTTTTAAGGGAAGCCATTTCAGCATGCAAGTCAGCAATTTTCTTTTCCAGTTTCACTTTTTCTTCTTTATATTTTTCGACGTCATCACTCTAAATATTTTTTATATCATACATCACTAAATTATATAATTTCCATTCACAGGAATAGATTATAGACAATTTTTCATATAATATTCTATTATTGGTACAGTGCACAGAAATAATTTTTTATGTAAAAGTTAATTTACTTTTCATGTACAGATTTGTTCTTAGTAATAATATATTTACATATTTATGTCGTATTGAAGCTGCTTTTTCTTCAATCAGCAGTTTAGATGCTTCTAAACTTCTTTTATACGATTGTTTTTCAGCCTCTGCTTCAGCAAGTCTAAAAAAATAATGTGATTGCATGTTATTAGAGCTTTTGAAAATTGGGAACAGAAATTTCATAATATAAAAGATTTATGTTATAACGTTCAAATTAAAGATTATATGAACAAAATATTTAAATAAATTTTCAAACAAATGTTATAAACATTTGGAATGATTACCCGTGCAACGAAAGCAATCAATTCAGATGATATTTTTAGTTTAGAAAATATAAAGAATTATTCTTTTGTTAATTTTAAATACTATCCTGTTTTTATTAAAGATTTCCAATCAATTTATTAAATTAAAATAATCCAGTAATATTTTTATTTTAATAAGAATTCTTTTATATTATAAGAATTTCTTATTTATCAATTATAACAATTCATAAAGGAAAAAGTTACCAAATTATAATTGCCAAGTTACCAAATAATGTTTGCGTTGATAAAGTAAGGATAATAGATATATTATATGATAGGAAAATAGAAATATCAAAACAATGTTTGGCATTAAAATAATTTTCTTTCTCGCTTAGGATATTGATTATTATGTATTATTATAATATTTTCCTAAGAGAAAGTTATTTTATTTATTGCTCATCAATTTTAGATTTTTTATAGATTAGACTTTTTTTGCTTGATATTAATGTTGAGGAAATGTTCTTGCTTTTTCACAGTTAAAGACAATGAATATCATTCATTTTAAATAAAAACCAATTTCATGAGTGATAGTAAAAGACAATTTGATATTTTGGAAATAGATAATTTTTTCAGGTGTGATCAAAAATTTTTTTTCATAAAAAAGAGGCTAGATTTTTGACATACAAATAAATAATTTATTAAAAGAATAAACGATTTTAAGCATTCATGTAAAACTTCAAAATTGGTCCACTTGGTAAAAATTTTATTAAAAGACCAATGATTAAAATTTAGAGAGTAAAATATTAAACAAAAAAAATTTAAACAAAATTTGAAGAGTCACAATTATTAACAATTCATTTTTGTTTCAGTTTTATGTTAAAATCCGTCATGAGGTGTTTACTTGAATAAAATACTTTTAAATTTTGAATGGAGTCAAAACAATTTTGTAATTTTTGAAGAAAAAACATAAAGTCTTTGAAAATGCAATGACTTTCAGCTAGTCAAAAATTTTACGTGTTACACATAATTAAGTACAACAAATTTTACAAATTATTTAAATTTTTGTTATAGTAATTGACTAGTAGATGTCGCTGTTAGGATATTGCAGTTTTCAGGTAATCAATATTTTAAAATTTGAGAAATTTCTGATGCTGGTGTCATTTAAAATAATGGTTTCCCAAATATTTTAAAGGAGTTTTGAAGATAATACAAATTTATAAAAACATGATTAAAGCAAATCTGTCATTTATATCAAAAAATTGAATTTAATAGTTTTACTTATTCAAATAAGAAAGTAGCTCCATCTATTAACGAAATAAAGTATTTAAATCAAATTTTGCTTACATTCATATTTGCGTAATAAATATTCATTAACAATTCATATGAATGATTAGTGATTAGTTTTAGAACATTTATGTGATTAGTTTAAAAAGAGTATAAATTTCAATATAAAATACATCCCAAAAAATTTCTATTCAAAAAATATGAAATAAAATTGCGTGATATTCAAAAATTTAATAAATGGAAAATATTCATAATACCAATTTAAAATTATTAAAAATCGTCATTATAGATATAAAATATTAAAAAAAGTTAGGATATTTAGGTTCAAAATATATAGCAAATATATTTTATTACTGGCAGAAATTTAATTTTAGGAGGAAATTTTGCAATGATAATTGTTTATGCAATATTAATTACATTTGTTTTTCCAAACCTTTTTATCAAACATTTAAGTCTCTTAGAAATATAATCTACGTTATTTTGTTTTCTTATTTTCAGTAATAGTCGTTGTTTTAAGAAACGCCCTCCATTGAGCACAATTGGTGTTATAGAAAATACCCATAGATGTTCAATAATTAATGTTCATGGTAATAAATGTTAAACAATTAATAAAAACCTAAAAATCCGTTCAGCAATATTATGGAATTTTTTGATACCATATTTCATACGAAATTAAAAGCAGATCCTTCTAATTTTTCAATTCAAAAGATTTGATCAACTAACAACATTTCATTATGTATGAATGATATAATTTATTAATTTTAAAAACATTTAATTGATGAAATTTTAAAGATAAAATTTTAAGAGATAAAAAACTTAAATTCTTATACTATTCAGTGATTCATATTTCAGTTTTATTAAAAATATATTATTTATGTACCAAAATAATGTTTTATGTTTAATATTTTATTTAAATAATAAAACTTTTTAAGTGACTGAATACTGAATTAGTTATAAAATAACTTTAAACGAAGTGAGTTACAATGAATTATATTCACTTCATCATAATAATAAATCTTAGCGTATTATATTATTGATAAATTAAGAATTGTTTTAAAAGTTACAACAAGAAATTCAGTTATAAGATGATTTAATAATCTTATTTCCTTCACGTTATCTGAATTGCACACTATTTATTGTTACAGAATATATTGCCGAGTTCATTTTTTACACAAATCATCAGTTACTTGTTCCACCAAAATCTGGGAGCTTTATTGAGAAAAATGACGGTTGAATCATTGTTTAGATTCAAATTGTATGATTTAGAGCTGCATTGTTCTTGTAACAACTGAAAACACTTATTTTTTTCAAATTTTATAAGTTTCAACACTGAATATGAAATAACACGTGCAGATGTTTCTTTCAAGTATGAACTGCATTTGAAGTTATTTACAATTACCAGATTTTTTAGAGTCATAAACTATCGAAGTACAATTGAGTATATAAATTGATACATATTTAAAAAATTTATTTTACTATCTGAGTCGTACTTTTCAAAATTAATGTATAATTATTTAATTTTGGATTTTGAATTCAATTATTTGTCTTATAAAATCTGATAAAAAGAATTAGTATTTAGGTAGTAAATAACAAAAAATCGTATTTAAATATTGGTGAAATTACAAAAAGGAAATAACTATAATTGATATAAACTAAGATAATAATCCAATTGACAAGAAACTTAAGTGATTAATAAACTTTACATTGTTTAAAAGTTTTTAATGTTAATGTTATTGTTAACATGTTATTTAAGGAAGTTATTCTGTTATTTCATTAATGCAGAGAATCTGATTTCACCAGTGTCTTTCATTAATACGATAAAAATTTGTAGAGTTTAAAATTTTAATTATTGCAAAATAAATATGTAATATAAAGAATGACTAAATGGGAAAAAATTTGTCTCAATATTTTTTATAAAAAGCGATTTTATTAATGTGTATTTTTATTTACTGGGGTGATTTTATAAAAAAAATTATATTGAAATTCTCAATTATAATTAGGTTTTATAATAGTCCCAAGAGACAGAATCCTTGTTGACAAATTATGCGGTAATTAATCAATTTTTAGGAAAAAATTCTCTGTTTTGGACTATATTCTTTATAAATATAATGTCTCAGTTGGAAATATATCCAAGTTTTTTTTTTGAAAATAAATGAAATCATAAAATATGACACAGGAGAAATATCGCTATATTTAAAATAATTTCTTTGGCAATATTAGTAAACAATGCTTATTATATTTGTCTCTTTTTTATTTTAGACTTATCATCAGTCCGTATAAAAATCTCAAAAAATTTAAATAAATTGGATGATAATAATTTGAATTTCTCTTTGCTATCCGATTAAAAGAGTTTTTAAAGTGCCAATCATGGAATTTGTAATAGGTACTTGTAAGATGTAGGGAAATAATTAAATTAAATTTAGAAATTAAAAATAAACAATTTTAGCGCTTACAATTCTTTAACGAAACATCACTTTGAATCCTCTCAAAGAAAAGTAAAACTTAAAGGAAATTTTCTTAAATGAAAAAGACTTAATTTTAAATTCAAAAATTGTTAAATGCAGCTAAAATACTGGTGATATCCAACTATTGCTATTTGTGTTTTTTTTAGTTGAAAAAAATTATTGATTCCTTTTACAAGCGAATTGGTAATTTAGAAAACTATCCCTTTCAAATTGCGCATTTACGTCAAAAATTAATAAAATCAAAACCGAATTACGTAGCTAAATACTACCATAATTTTTAGCAATACATTTAAATATTCACTGTGTATCGCATTAAGTGTTAACTTTTTTTGATGGATGAGTCCTATCTATTTATAGAAAAGGAAGAAACTTTAAACATTCCCAGCTAAATCCCAGTTAATAAAACAACAGGACACTGTTTTAATCATACATCATTCTTTAATTGAAATGAATTATAGAATAATAAATAATCAAATGCATTCTTTGAATTGCATTCAACAAAACACGTTTAAAATATAATGTAAATTTATTAATTAACAAGTCTCTCTGTAGCAGTACTATCAATAACTCAATTTCTTATAATGAATTTATTCAAGTTTTTGATTATATTTAAATACAAATATATGATTTACCGGTTAAATAAAAGATTTAATAAGTTTCCTCATTACATAAATAATAAACCAAAAGAAATTATTGAAAATATTCCAAATGATTTATTTAGAAATGACTCAAATCAGAAGGTTTTATTTATCACCGAATTTCCCGCTGTGTTATTTAATTTCTGATTCTTTACGATAGAAATCGGAGAAAATTTTGATTAGATTCGACGTCGCTTGCTTTTGTTCGTATTTTTGAAATCACAGAGAGCTTTTTATCTCAGACAATCAATCTTGCACGTCAAAGGGGATAATTCTATCGTGAGTCAGTCTGGAATGAACTCCCCCTATCGCAATTATTCCATTAAGATGTAATCTCATTTCGACCTTTTCACCTCCCTTACACGAGCATTACGACTAGATATCGTTTGAAAATGCGATTCTGTTCAACAGAACCAGGATTTCAACAGCGCGAAATAGTCGATTTAAATCTTTTTTTTAAACTTAATATCTTTAATAATTTTAGACTAAAAAAATATATGTTTCCGGCATTGAAATTAATATGCATGAAAATGAAATTATATCTCACTGCTTAATGTTAACGTTATTTAAAACTAAGTTTTTAAATTGATAAAACCTTGATCTCTTTTACTTAACTACACTTGGACAATTGTTCCATTGTTGGATAGAACATTTCTTAGTAATTACTTGGTAAATTTATTTGCGAGTTCCCTTGAACGAATGAGTGTTAACGAGTTTCGAAAGGATTTATTGAATAAAGCTATTTTGTAAGTTTGAACATCTGTGTAACATAATTCATGGCTGCCTTAAAAAGAGTAACATTTGGAAGCATAAATTTACAACTGAATAATTTTATATAGCAATTGATAAGAAGCAGCAGGGAAAATAGAAAGTTAACAAAAATATATTAATAAAAATTAATTTATAATATTTACTCATAGTTCAATTTTGGAGAGTAAAAATATTGCTTTTTAAATATTGATATATTTTGACCCTTCGAGACTTAGTACTTTACAAAAAGTAAACAGAGACGTAAAAATAATCTTTACATATAATCTATAACTTATAATTAAGAAATTTTTGACTTGTTAAACATAATCAATTGATTCACAGTAAAAATAATCTTTAATTACGAAAGAAAAATTGCAAAACTTAAGAGATCTGTAGGAACTGAATTGCTTATTATTTAGTAAGTTATTATTTCAAAAGGTGGAATATTTTTTTATAAATTTGTTAATTATTTCAAATTTTCCATGACTATGTTGAGTTGCTATCATTTTAATGTTATATTTAAAAAGTTTCAGAAATTGTATCTTGGTATCTTCTTAAGATAAAGCTACGTAATAATGTATTCCAAGAACATTTACGTGTAGTTTTATCTTGACATCTTTTGTGGTATCAAACATTAAAAAATCAACATTAAATATAGTATACATTTTATATTATACATATATTATTATACATTTATATTATATTGGGTTGGCAACTAATTAATTGCGGATTTCAGTCATAGATGTCTTCAGTTGAATTTTTAGGTTTGCAGACGTAGTACAAATGTAAAACATATTCTGTTATTTAATAGTTGGCAATTCAGCTGTCAATCAGTAAAAAAAGTTTTCTTGATCAGTAGCGTAGTTTTCGTTTGGAGTTCGTTGAAAAATGGAAAATCAAAAAGAACATTTTCGTGATATTTTGCTTTTTTATTTCCTCAAAGAAAAAAACGCATCGCAAACTCATAAAAAGTTATGTGCTGTTTATGGTGACGAAGCCTTAAGAACCGCAGTGTCAAAATTGGTTTGCCAAATTTCGTTCTGGTAATTTTTCACTCAAAGATGAAAAATGCTCTGATCGTCCAGTTGAAGTTGATGACGACCTAATCAAAGCAATAATCGATTCGGATCGTCACAGTACAACACGTGAGATTGCAGAGAATCTTCATGTATCACATACATGCATTGAAAATCACTTAAAACAACTTGGCTATGTTCAAAAACTCGATACATGGGTTCCTCACGAATTGAAAGAAACGCATTTAACGCAACGCATCAACAGCTGCAATTTGCTAAAAAACGTAATAAAAATGATCCATTTTTAAAACGACTGATAACTGGCGATGAAAAATAGGTTGTTTACAACAATATCAAGCGGGAAAAGGTCGTGGAGCAGGCCAGGTGAACCAACTTAAACAACATCAAAAGCTGGTATTCATCAAAAGAAGGTTTTGTTAACAGTTTGGCGGGATTACAAAGGAATTGTCTGATTAGAACTCTTACCACCCAACCGAACGATCAATTCTGATGTCTACATTGCACAACTAACGAAATTAAACAATGCAGTTGAAGAAAAGCGGTCTGAATTGACAAATCCAAAAGGTGTTGTATTCCATCACGAAAATGCAAGGCCACACACATCTTTGATCACTCGGCAAAAATTATTGGAGCTTGGTTGGAATGTTTTTTCACATCCACCATATAGTCCTGACCTTGCACCATCTGATAAGTTTTTGTTTCGATCTTTACAAAACTCCTTGAATGGTAAAAATTTCAATAAAGACGATGATGTCAAATCGTACCTGATTCAGTTTTTTGCTAATAAAAACCAGAAGTTTTATGAACGTGGGATTATGATGCTGCCTGAAAGATGGCAAAAGGTCATTGATCAAAATGGGCAATATATTACAGATAAAGTTATTTAGTTTCATGAAAAAATTGTCTTTGATTTTCTAAAAAAATCCGCAATTACTTAGTTGCCAACCCAATAGTATCCTATATACTCGTAGATGTATTATATTTGCATAATCGGGTTTCAGGTCTATTCGGTATATATATGGACGTTTTAAAAATACCTTTATCAAATATTATTAAAGTAAAAATAGATAGCCCAAAATTCACCAAATTTATGCATTTAAAAATAATTTAGTAGAACCGATGTTGTTTTAATTATTTTTTATGTAGGGGAAATTTTAAGGTATTTTATGAATAATTTTATAAAGGAGTACTGGATTTAGAAAAAAATTTGTTTTTAAATTACATTTTAATAGTACATGGTTTTTAAATTCAGAGATTATTTAAAAAACTATAAGCACATATTATTTTAAATCGCTGTCCATTAATCTCAATTTTTCTTTCTAAATTAATTATATATAATGACAAAAATCTTAATACAAAAATCCTATTTAAAATGACTAGAAACACACAAGTATTAAAACGTATCAATGACAACGTATAGAAAGGAGTTATAAATAAATAATTTATAAAAAAAGAATCAAAATGACTATATTTATAAAAGAAGTTTGTTGAAAATATAGTGATAGAGGCGCATTAATATTTAAAAATGGAGCGTATTAAAATATGTATTTTTGGTGATGAAAGCTGTAGGATTCCCTTGAATATTTGTTTTATAATATGTAATTGGTTTATACAAAAAATCTCAATAAAACAGTTTTACTAAGTAAATTAAATAAAGCAAATAAAATAAGGAACAAAATGCAATAATATTATCACTAATTAATGTAAACAAACAGCTTTATAATAACAAAAAAGATATAAGCTAATGGCCTTGTTAATTAAATCGTAATTTGATTGTTGAAAAACATTTTTTTCTAAAGTAAAGCTGTCAAGAGAAATGTTATTTTAAATTTATTCAAGAAAAAGTGTTTAATGCGCAACATCTAATGTCATTCGTATTTTTTAACCTGTTTTGGGTATTGTTAAGAAACTATGTAATTAAAAGATAATGTGAAATTGCAACAACATGTTACATGATACTCATGTCTAAATATGTGAACAATCTATTATATATATATATATATATATATATATATATATATATATATATATATATATATATATATATATATATATATATATATATAATCATATACAGACATGAATTCAATCAGCAATATTGATTCTAAATTAATTTCTTCAAAAATGAGCATAAAAATATGTATATATTTGATTAAAAAGTTAAAATACTTTGTTACTTTAGATACATTTAAGTAAAAACGAATTAATTTGCCACCTATTTACACCTAATATGTTAGAGAAGATTAGTTAATTTAATTTGCAATAGATAGTTTTAATATTGTTATAAGAACACCAGTTGAAGCAACATTTGGCAAAATTCGAAATTTCATGTACATGTTTTTCAGTAAGTAGTATGTTAATATTGTTAAGGTTTGAAAAGAAAACTCCAGTGTGGTTAAAAATCTCGTTAAGAGCTTTATTTTCACTCAAGTTACAAACTGTTAGTTTTAACTTAAATTCAGAACAGGATGCCATATCTTTATGCAAGTATCATCACAGACATTTTCAACATTTTTTGGTACCATACATACTATATAAAATGTTTGTATACAGATCAACCAATAGATTTTAAGAAGAATGTAGCGTAATAATAGTAGTTGAATTTGATCCTTTTTAGAGCGTATTGTAAAATGGATAGTAAAATCTCAAGAAAAAACCATCCTACTTCAAAACTTGTACATACAGACGCTATTTATCCAGAACTGAAACAACACTCCACCATTCTTAATAAACTTTAACAATGAAAGGAATGAAGAATTTTCACAATATATATTACACTTATCACAATCCAGTTAAAAATATTTTTGGAATAAGAAAACATAATCACAGTTGAGAAGAAATATTCTGGAAAAAATTACAAACGGAAAATTAAAACAATTGAATCATTCCATACATTCATTATATCATCTCACTAAGGCAAAACGTAGTTCTTCAAACTTGCTACTACACAAACTTAAACTATGTGAATTGCTCAAAACTGTATCAAATATAGCTATCACAGTATGCCAAATAAATTATTTGCTTAGATTGTCTTTGCTAAAGAAGTGTTGTCTTTCTGTATCTAATGTAAAGTAAATTTCTAAGA
This sequence comes from Latrodectus hesperus, assembly GCA_037975125.1. Taxonomy (NCBI): domain Eukaryota; kingdom Metazoa; phylum Arthropoda; class Arachnida; order Araneae; family Theridiidae; genus Latrodectus; species Latrodectus hesperus. The sequence goes on from CM075853.1 coordinate 47,830,048, forward strand.
ATATTAAAGCTTTTTCTTAAATATATTCGTTGTAAATCCATTATTTGTTCGAAATCCTTTTGTGAAAGCGAGTGATGTTTATATGTAAAAGACTAGACCGAGCTCGTGTTTGAGCTATTTTAGAAAGAAGATGAACAGCTGCTTTGCAGAGGAAGTTGCCTGTTTTTCTCGAAACCCAAATGATGAGTAAGTAAGCAGTAGGAAGAAAGATAATGCAGATTTTTAAGAAAAATGAAAGATGTTGTGGTTTTCTACCTCCGCTTGAGAGTATCCATTTCCTGTCGCAGACCATTTTCAACCTAAAGAGAAAATGTATATTACGTTAATTAAAGTAACGATTCATTGTGTGGTAATTCAGATAAAAACAAACGTGTATTTAATGGATTATTTCTGTAAACCGCTTAGAAACATTATAGTTAAGTAAAGAATGGCTAATACTTTAAAACATTAAATAATTAATAATTTATTCTATGGAAAAATATTCAGATAAAATAAAACGTAAAAATGGAATATATACCGAATTACTAACAAATCATTTAATTTTAGAAAAACCTAACTTGCTTTTATTTAAATATCAAATTTTTAAATTAAAGTAAATTTTTTTAAATGAAAAGTTTCATTTGAAATTAAAAGGATAAAGCATTAAAGAATGCTTAATCTTTTAATATTGTATTATATTTTGTATGTTCTTAAAAATATAATTAAGTAGATAATTTTTATAAATGGAATTCATACAATATTTTTTATTAGATGAAAGAAAATGTAACTAAAACTTTCAAAAATTGCCTTTACGAATTTATTCTCAAGAAAATTAAAAATTTAAAAAATATTATGTTAATTAGAAAATACTATTCAAATATGCAACCAATTAGTAATTTTGTCACTTAAATTCTTAATAAACAAGTCTATTTTGTTTATCATTATGAAAGAAATATGTTAAAGTTAAAGGATTTTAAAAATGAATAAGTTAAAAATACTTAATTTTTTTTTAAAAAAATAACATTTATAAATGAAGATTTATTCAAATGCTTTAAGAAAAAATTAATTGATTCAGAAATTTCTTATAAATTTTTCATTCTATGTTATTTGTTATTATATTACTTATTACCTGTTCCTGGTCTTGTTGACGAGTTGTAAGAACCGTTTGTAACTGGTCTCGTTCGCCTTCTGTCCATTTTAAGCGTTGCGTCATTTGTTCTACAACCATACGCTGCTCCTCTCTAAAAAATTTCTCATGGTTACCACGTATAAAATACAATAAAAATGGTAATTCTTAAATATAACCTTTGAATAAGAATAATAATCAGAACATTATAATTAATTTTACAAGATTCATTTATTATTCAGGATCATAGAATCCAAACATAAATGGAATCCAGACACGAATTTTCATGAATGTAACTCAATATGAGCAATAATGTATCTTTCATAAACACAGACATAACTAATTATAGAGATCTACATTTCTGCAGAGAATATATTATAATAACAATTTATCAAGTGTGTTAAATCATATGTATCTATAACGTAAAACCGGCATGAGTTCTACAAAATAACGCCTGAAACAAACAGAAATTGACGACCAATCCATTAATACACTTACACTGAATCGTATTCAAAATTTAATTTAACTGTAAAGTATTTCAGAAAAACAAGTTAATTTAAATATACCGATGAAAAGAATGTCTTATTTGACCAAAATCTTAATAGAAATTTTTAAGAAAGTATTAATCGTTATTTTTTCCATTCGTAGTTATTTTTAAAGCTATTTTATATTTAAATGAAGTTTAATTATTTATTAAAAAATTTTTATGAATTTATTAAAAATTTTCTAAATTAAAGTAGTTTAATTTAGAAAATTAATAATAATTTTTAGTTATTTTATAATGATTTTTTCATTTTTTAACCATAGAAATGAATTTTAAATCTTATAAAATAAGAAATTTATACTTAAAAATTTATTAGCTAATTAAAAATGAAAAAAATTACCATTGATATTTATTATAATTATCTTTTTTGCAATATTACATGTATATATATATATATATATATTATATCCCACTAATAAGTTTTTTTAATGTTTGTCTCTTTCTTTATCCTTTCTTAAGATAATTAAGTCGAAGTATGCGCAAGATATTAAGACAGCTTGATCTATAATCTTCTAACCATCCATGAATCCATTTCTTAAATCATTTCCCTCCATTAATTTGAAGGGAAGAAGTTATTATGCTGCTAATAAAAAGACCAATTTAGAACTTCCAAGCAGTGACGACGGATTTATTTTCTTCCGACGTACTGATTATAATTACAAAGGTCGAATTTTGGGCTCATGGCTTTGAAAAAAAATAGACCTTCATCTTCTTCCTGAACAGCCCATAAATTAAGCAAAATTTTTTATTGTGTTAGCTATTTCCGTTCGATTATTAACTTCTGTCGGCACTTTAAAAAAACCATCAGATGAAAGCTGAAAAGGAAAGCTTACTCTGCGATAGAAATTCCTTTGAAAGAACAAAACGAAATATTTGAGGCTTATATGAGGCAGGGAAATTCATAGCAATTTTATTCAAGTAAAAAACTTATTTCGCAAGGGAATTTTATAATGAATTCAACGTATAGTTTTTATATTATTACTTTCCTAATATTGCTTATAAATAAAAATATTTTTTTTACTGAATCACTCTTTAATTTCAATAATATGCGCACTAAAATGCCTTGTTTCATTGCATTACTTTGTTATATTTTATTTAAAAGGTTACACATCGAAATATTTGATTAAAGATTTTTTAAATTTTTTATTAAAAATAAATATAATATTTCATTTAACAATATCATTATTTATTTATTTTAACCAATCATTATACTTTCAGTAGATAATACAGTTGCAGATAACAGTTAATGGTGTTAAAACTAAACCTATGGGACGACAGCCCATGTGAGGACGATGGCCTAAAATACCTATATCTGTTTTCTTGAACGGGGGCTGTTGGTTACGAAGCATATGCTCTGGTTTGATGGTCAGCCTAACGCGAAATTCCCAGTGTTTAATTCCCAAGCATGCTTGGTGCTCAGTTTATCGACTCACTGAAGGAATGAAAGGCTCAGTCGACCTTGCCCTGAACTTGCGAGTATTAAACTTCGGACTTGTGCATTGAGAGAGCGAAATGCTATTACTAAGCCTACTTATTAAATTTAATAGACAGTTCCATCAACCCTTAAATACAATCTATAAGTAAAACTTAATAAATACATTTAGGTAAAATTAAAAAATGTAAAGGTATTAAAATGTATTATAGGTACAATATTAAAGGGAAACAATTTTAGCACCCTATTGTATAAAAGGATAAAGGTTTCAGACATCGAAGATAGCTTAAGTACGTGTAATTTCTTTTTTTACCTATATCAATGCGTACAGTTACCTAAATGTTAAGCACCTAAATATATCGTATGGATATAAGCAATACAATTTTCTCACGTTTAAAAATAGATATGAAAATAATATCTATATTATAGGTATGAAAAATAGTATCTATATTAAAGACGAATCACATTAAAAAGTTAACATCCATTAGTCATATTATGACAGTAAAAGTAAATAAATATTAATTTAAAAGATAAAATATCTGCAACAATGTTTCTGTTCACATAATTATACATTGATGATACAATAATTACATTATTATTCACGCAAAATATATGTTTGAAAACATAAGTATAAAAATATATTATATAAAAGAGGAAACTAAAAAAATCCCATTTATATTGAAGTTTTTTCTAAGCCTTCACAGTAATGAGATTGCCATATTCTAAAGATACCGTATTATGTAACAAAGTATTTCATTTTTATTTAACACACGAAGTCTTTGCCTCCTTTATTATTCAGTCTCATGCTATTATACTCATTGCTATTCCATCTGAGAGACATGCTTTCAATTTCTATATAAGATATATTATCTAATTAAATCAATGAACTGCTTTGAATAATAGATTCTTGAATACATTATCTAGTATTGGAACCGTACTACAAAGTAATTATACACCATTAAGTCAATCGATCACATGAAATATTTGGCGCCAAAGATTATCATGTAGTAAAAAATAGTCTTGTTGTTGTGGGGTAACAAATGCAATTTCATTTTCCTCTTATTTTTTATATCATGTATTAGTTAATATTTGTGTCCTATGTGCACTATACCTTGAGTAACGTATGATTATGTAGCATTTTCTTGAGTAGCCTGAGGAGTTTGTTTTAAAGTCTTTTAATTACGTTAATAATTTTGTCATGAATTGAATAATACTATATCTATGCAAATAAGACCTCTACTCTAATACTATTATTCATAAATCTAAAGCATAATATATAATATAATATATATATCGTATTTTTAGGGTATTCATTTTTTTATACTCTGAAATATTTCGATAGTAGTCTTAACAAAACAATAAATATTTTGAAATATGGATATTAAATTTGTATTACATTATTTACGGATTTTAAAAACTGTAGTATTAGGTTGATAAGTAAAAAAATTAATTTATGAACTATGTAAATTTACTTATTTGAATAGTTATCACAATTTACAATAATTTAAATCATTAATACAAATCATTTATTTGAATTACTTGATTTTTAACAATATCACAAGAAATAGCAATAATTAAAAAAACTTAACTACTAAATGGAAATTAATCACTACATTATAAAAGGAATTACTATATTAGAAATTATAAAGGAAATTGATGAGACTGTATTAGGCAAAGAATCTTTCAAATACTGTAAAATTATTATTTTTGATTTTAAATTAATGCATTGTTAATAATTGGTTCATAAAATCGATTAAAGTTAATTAAATATTTACTATGCATTATTTAATGATTGTGAATGTAGTAGAGTATGGCCAAGTAATGTAATTTAAAGTATTCTACATCTCAAAATAAGTCATTTCGTATAATATGATTCGTAATGTTTGGAATAAATTTTATATTAAATTTAATTTCTAATTTTCAATTAAAACTATTTTTAATTGCAATAAATTTTAAATATTTATAAATTCACATTTTCGAGTAAAATATAATTAAAGTAATCTATTCATGTTTTAATTTATATTTTCTCTAATATTTATTTGTATGAAATTTAAGTTAACAGCATAAAAATTTACAAAAATATATAGTAAACATATTTTCATAATAATAAATATATTTCCTTTTTTAACAACTACGTTTAATACCTTTATAAAAAAAACAAGTCTGATATAGGTATTACAAAATGACTGAATAAGAAAATGAGGTTAGCTGATTTAATTTTAATTTGTTTGGCATGTAGTACTGAGTGTGTTAGTTATCATTGGAGTAATTTTTTAAAACCTTCAATATCAATTAAGAAAAATAATATTAGAAATTTTGCAATTTAATTACAATAAATTACTTGCATAGTATTTAATAATTTTGCAATTTTGAAAAATTTACAAACATATTAAATTGATGTTGACAAAATTGTCGTTTGTCAGATTTATGATGAAATATTTTGTTTATAAGACGACTGAAACAAGTTGAAATTAACATAAAGAGCTTCGTTTTATGTAGTTTTGTATTCTATTATCAAGTATGTCGTTTCATGATGAAGATATATGCATATTCATTCAATTTAATTAACCAGCCTATTACCTTGATTTGCTATGATTATATATGAATAAATATTCGTGATTATGTATGAAATATATTTTATTATTTAAAATCTCAATAATATATTTAATTTCTAAAATAATTGGATGTAAGTATGCAGAAATTGTGGTTAGAACAAAATTTAACAACTTACATTTGCGTATGTAGATCTTGAACTATTTTTGAGTCAAACTCTGTTTCAGCAAGTTTTTTAACAAGATCATCCCGATGGCTCATGAACTCTGTCCTTAAGTGTTGAACTTGAGATTTCAGAATATTTACTTCTTCTGACGCTTTGTTTGCTTCTAACTCCCATCTCTGTCTTGATTTTTCAGATGTCTGAAGGCGTTTCCAAGTCTGCATCAAGATAAAAAAAAGTTTAATTTACTTTAAAACACTGCTATTAATTAAGATATTTGCAAAATGTTTGCTCAATATTAATCTATAAATACTCTAGTTTCTTTTGGCAAATGCACTACATGAGAGAGGTTGGAAATGTATTTTACCCATTATATGATGACAAAATGTAGTAGGTTATGTGGTTAACACAAATCGCATTCGTAAAATTTCACAGTTGACAGTTTATCACCAAAACATATTAATTAAGTTTTGTGTGAATTTTATAACAAAGAACAATACATTTTTACACAAAAAGTGCAGAATAGAATGAAAATAGAAAAAAAAGTTGAAAAATTAGAATTTCATACCTCTTCTTTCTCAACTCTAATGAGATCCTTTTCTGCTTGAAGACGACTTATCTGATCTCTAAGCCTGTCTAAGTTTTCTGTTTTCAGTTCAGCTTCTTGAAGACGAGCCTCTTGTCTGGACAGCCGGACATCAGCTTCAGCACGTGCTGATTCCAATTCTAAACGCACTTCTGACAGAATCTTTTCTAGATCTCGAATTTTCAATGTATTTAATTCATCCGATTCCTAAAATTGAGATAAGGAAATGTATATATATATATATATATATATATATATATATATATATATATATATATATATATATATATATATATATATATATATATATATATATATATATATATATATATATATATATATATATATATATATATATATATATATATATATATATATATATATATATGTTACATTTTGTTAACGTGATATATTTTTGTCACTTTTTCTAAAGAAATTATCAAATATCAAAATTAATAATAATTATAAATTAGCAAGCAGGTGAAGAATTTTTCAAACAAGTTTGTATATCATTAAGTTGAACATAACGAACGTTAAAATACTTACAATTTGCATTTCATAAACTTTTTTGATTATTTTTTACAACAAAACAAATATTAATAGACATTTGAATATTATAAGCAAATATTAATAATATTTTTAAACAAACAGTAATAAAAACAAATATTAATAAAAATGAACAAAAATAAAGCAATAAAATAAATATGAACAAATGTTAGTGAAATATTTTATTAAATTATTACAAAATTACTGTTTATGTATATTTTTTAAAGCAGAATAAAATATATAAATTAAATTCTGATATGGTAAATGCTATAAATTCTTGAATAACCAATATAATAGTTTCCTTTTATTTGGGGAGAAATTTAATGACATTTTCAAACTTATTATTTCATAAAGAGAAATACAAGCATTTTTTATGCAAAAGCTGTTTCCCTTATTGTCATTTTGAATGTATCATACTTTCTAAACAAGTTAAGGTATTATTTGTAGTTCAGTTCCATGAATGTAATTCTGAATTTTACTAAAGTCATACAATATTTTTAGTAACATTCAGAATTATATCGATGGAACTAAGAGATCTTTACTTAACGTTATTCTAAAACTCTTTGTGATTGCAGTTAAAAATAAAAGATTTGAGAAAAATTTATAGTTTCCTTAAAACAAAAATTGTTTCAAAACTCTTTATATTACATTGTGTATTTATTTTCCCTTCACTAGGTTTTTCATGTTTTTAATAATTTTTATGTTAATTTAAAACAAATTATAACCATAAAAAAATCACATTAATTTATTACGCAATTTTAAGCTATACTGCAATTATTTATGGCATATTTTATTTGCTACAAATTTATATGTAAATATCTTATATCTATGTAACAAATAATTCAAAATTATTAAATTCTGCTGCAAGAGGTTTTTAATATAAAAACTGGAAAATATTGCATTGTCTGAAACCCTATTCAAATATATAAAAAAACGAAGATATTCTTGAATATTAATTTAAAATACTTATCACAGTATGACATTTATCATATTTGTTAATAAGCTTACCGCAGCTCGCTTCTTTTCTCGTCTCATTTCATCTCTGTGCTCTTCATTTAGAACACGAATTCTTTCTTCAAAGTCTTTCCTTATTTTCTCGCGTTCATTTCGCAAATGATCGGCTTCCTTCCTAGCGGTTTCTGCTTCTTTTCGCCATTCTGCTATTTCCCTATCATTTGAAGAAAAAAGGAATCTTTCAAAGAATAAAGATAATAATAATAATAATGCTTTTCTAAATATTACTTCTAAAAGAGCAATATTATTATTTTTTCTGAAACATTTGAGTACGAAACAATTAATGATCATTATGATAAACTTTTGAATATTTAGTAACCATATATTCTTTCAAACATATAACTTTCACACCAATGAAAAAGTTTCAAAATCATTATTACTAAGCAATTTATTTCGAATATAAATATATTTGAAATCCATCATCATTGGTTAATAAAAAAACAACAAATTAATGTAATTTATTTCAAAAATTTTTATATTTTCAACTTTACTATTCATTACAAGATTTTGACTTAAAAATCTATATTTAATATTCTAAATTTCAAGTGTATTTATATATTCACTATGCAGAAAATCAAATATACAAAATTAATTCATTTAAAATGTTTTTCCAAAAGTCAAACTTCAAAAATTATTTTGATTTCCAAATTCTATTAATAATTTTAGTTCATGAAATCTACTCCTACAATAATATATTCAAAACATGTAATTTTGAATGTTCGAATCATTCAAATAAATTCCCCAATAATTAATTTAAAATGGCACATTTTTATAAAATTTCCAATGAAAATATTACATGCAAATATATTTTGGAGTTTTATGCATTTTCATTAAAAATTTTTGTACATTACATAATCAAAGTTTATAAGATGTAACCAATTTTACTTAAAACGTTCATAATATTATTTAAAAAAATTCAGACACCCACACGATAAATATATATTTTATCGATATATATATATATATATATATATATATATATATATATATATATATATATATATATATATATATATATATATATATATATATATATATATATATATATTGAAATCGATTTAAATAGCCAATGTGGTCAAGTTTTCGTCACGCTATATTGAAAACAGAAATAAAAAACACAGACCGACATTTCAAGGAGATAACGAAAATATTCAACAGAAATATTCCGTTTCTGGAAATAAGCCAACTTTTAGGTTTATTTTTATTGTAAAAATTTTACATATACAGGAAAAGTTCATATCTATGGGGGGAAAATCATAATTTTAACCCACATATAAATATTTCCTTAAACAACTTTTGTTGACAACAAATAAGCGTCAAGAAATAATTTTTAGATTATTTCATCGTCGATTAATAATTAAAAATAAGATAAAAATTTGAAGTAATATATTTTTCACCTGGTTTCATAAATTTATAATTTTTTAAGAAATGTTATTTTAAACATGAAAATATTTTTAATACTACAAGTTAAAATTGAAACTTTTTATAATTTTTTACTATTGTGATTTGATCTGAAGTACTCATTAATGTTTTAATGAAGCTAAATATACGACCTTGTCTCACCTTTCGCGATCTTGAAGGCGAGTGAGGAGTTCTTGCTCTTTTGATGTAGATTCTGGTGATAAGAGCTGTTCCTCTAATCGGCGTTTTTCTGCTTCCAAATTCTTCACCTGTTCCGATGAAGCATTTAAACGCCGCTCAAGTTCTATATTGAAATACATGAATTATAAAAAAGGTAATTGTAAAAGAATTATATTTTATAATTTTTAGCAGTATATAAAATAACAAAACTTACAAGGAGTTAATCTTATAAATGAGTTAATAAGTTCACTAATTAAAGCCAATAAGTACAAGATGATGTTTATAATTATAAATTGAAACTTCGAAGTAAATAAAAATTTTTGAGTTAGTGAATAAGATTTTAAATCCAAAATTTTCCAAAAGGGATATTCAAGAAATAATTTACTATTACTACATCAATGTAATTTTTTTATTTCAATTTGAAAATGATTTTAAATTTAATTTTAATGCAAATTTTCATGAATCATTTTTTATAATAATATTATAAACTTTATAACTTTTAATGTTTTAAATACCAAGTTATAATTTAAAAATAAATGTGGCAGTTGAAAAAAATATAAAATAATTATTTTTATAATTATCATTTTATTCCTTAATTTTAATACAAATTATCATGAATTATTTCATGAATATTTACCTTCAGATTTCTCTTTGGTACTATGAATTTCTTCTTCAAGATTTACGCACTTCGATTCAACTTTTTGCAGTTTCACATTGAGATCTAAATTATGAAAAATTTAAATTGTAAAATAAGAAAATTAAATTAGATGTTGATTTATTAATTGAATTGAGAGATCAATGCATTTTTCAATTTCATTTATAAAATAATTTAGTAATATTAATAATTTATATAAGTAATATAAAATTGCATTAAAAATATAGCAATTGTAAATAATTAATTAAAAATTCACTAATTCTAAGAAGATTAGAAAAATATTCTAATTGGATAAAACAGGATATTTGCAGCATGATTTTGCATTAGTTATGAAAACTGGCAAATTGAACTAACTGTTGTAAAATAGATAATGAAAAATAAAAGAGGAATTTCAAAAAATTTATATTACGAATTTTAATTAAGAAATAATTTTAAATCTTATTCACATTTTGGTACCTACAAAAAGATGTTTAATTCTTTAAGAACTTGCATCTATTTACTAATGTTTTTTTTTTAGAAAAACATTTGTTTTTAATTTGAATAGGAGATTAGGAGATTCAATGCCTTACTTACAAATTTAGAATATACGGCTTCAAGTTCAGTAAAATTATCCTAATCTAAAGTGATATCATGCTCATAAACATTTTTGGTTCATTAATACAGTTGTTGAAAATTTGCCCAATATTCTGTTGGAAGTATATATATTATATATATATATATATATATATATATATATATATATATATATATATATATATATATATATATATATATATATATATATATATATATACATATATGGCAAAAAAGATAATTATAATAAATATATCTCAAAACATTGTTCATTTTGAGATATATCATAATATTTTAACTCTCTAATTGCATAAATTATGAGTTTGATACCTGGTAAATTGTGATTCATGAATTTATAATTTTTAAAATTTGATTAAAACGTAAAAATACTTTTCTCTAAAAATTATAAAATTAAAATTTTTACCATCAATTGTATCAAGTTGTCTAGACTGACGAGCTCTACCTTTCTCTAATTCCTTTTCCTAAGTGCAAATGAAATATATGTTAAAAATAACACATTTATATTATATATTAAAATATTACTAATAATACATATAGAGATATTTTTATATTTTTTTTTATTTAGACAAACAAATCTCCCTGTGTACCTAGGAATATCACAAAGGGTCCATATGTACAACAAAGGTACTAAATTACTACTTAAAGATAAAACATGAGATGAAAGCAAAAAGGGTAATAAAAATGAGAAGATAAAACAAGAAACAGAACAAATTATGGAGGTATTGCTATAAAAATACATGATTACACATATTAAACAATTAACATGTGTTCTGATAACAAAGCAATTAGGAGTTTGCATATAGATAAAATGAATCGAAATTTTAGGTAAACGTAATCCCTAATCTGCATGAATTTTTTTTTGCAAGAAAATTTTAAACAAGTAATATATTGGATTTGTCACAATAATAGAATATTAGGATAGAAAATAGAATAAAGTTGACTTTATTTAGAAATTAAATAATATTATATAATTTAATTTCTAAATAAAGTCAATTTTAAGATGTGTTTTTTTCATAAAATATAATCTCAAGACATATCGAAGAATATACAGATGGGTGATGATGGTGACAAAAACAGTGCATTAAATTACGCACCGCACAAGTTGGTGTACCAAATACAAGGATTATCCAAATTAATGGAAAACCCATACTACAAAAATGCTTTACAAATAATGGAGTGTGAGAATAAACTGTAGTAGTTAAAACCTCTTAAATCCTTCTTGATACGGACATACACAAGTTCTACATTGCGGTAAGTAGCATATTGTACCATTTCTCGTGTAGAAACTGGTTCAGCTCTCAATGAATAACGAGATATCCCCTCAACAGACATTTTTATTGCGTGGATTATCATCAGATAATCACAATTTTCCTTACTTTCCGCCTGCTTCAAGCAATGGCTTTCGTTTTTCTTCAATAGTAGATAGTGTTTAGTAGGTAGTAGATAGTCTAGTAGATATTGTTTTCCCATGATCATTGTCATACCTACGATATTATAATATTTTTAATAACTGAGCCACTGTGGTAATGGCTATACCTTTGTGATTTCTTTATGAATTCTGACTTGTTTCTCGTTTTAGCATCACGCGAAAAGAAATGAAGCAAATAAGGATGTATAATATATTCAATACACCCTTAAGACTATAAGGAACAATGCAGTACAATAATTTAATAGTTACGTATTTAGTTTAGTCTTATTCTGACGTATATGGAAGTCACTGTTTTTAACGAGGAGTTTCCATTATTTGGACAATTCTTGTATATCATCGGTTTTAAAAGCAGGTATAAGTGGGTGGTAAAAGATAGTCGTTCATTAAAGAACTCTGATTAGAGTTCTGACAATATTTAATTAAAAACCATGAGCTCCGTGAACCTGAACTAAAATAGTTGTTGCACAATCTACATTTAATAACATAAACGTGTTTAAAAATTTAGCTGCTGAACTGGAACAACTTGAATTGATGAACTAAAATACACATTTCAATTAAATCTAAATTAAAGATTTTAAATACAGTTCTGAATTTAAACTTAGCCTTAGAGTCAAAAATTCTTATTCATTTCCCTTACTTTTAAGACATTTAATCATATGTTTATCATTTGTTTTGTATGCTGAAAAATCATACGCAATACAGACTGTTCAGTGATGTTGAGAATATTACTGTAGAAGTTAAAAATTTTTATTTTTCTTTAAATTATAAATTTTGTAGTAACTTTTGAATATAGCATAGAATATATTGGTTTGTATCATATAATATATCAGTATACAACTATTGATATTATAAGGGTTATCTTCAAACTGGTAGAAAAGTTTTGCATGTATCAGTATTTATTTCGAAAAATAAGATCCGTTTAGTGTGTCACAACATTACTGTCTTATGAAATTTTATTAAAACAAAAAATATATGACATGCCATTTACTTAATATATTTCCTTAATTCAAGTATACCAAAATATCAACAAAATGATTTTATATTTATTAAATAAAAAGTAGCCAACCATTTTAGATTAAATAATAATTTTTTTCTACTGCACACTTCTGTATTATCTGCAGGATGTTCTTGAAGTGATACCCAATTTAATAAACTTTTAGTTAATGTAGATAAAGTTTTATTATTAATTTATTAGTTAAAATATATAAAAAATAAATAAAAAATAAAGTTTTTATAATGATAAATCATTATAAAAAGATATAATTTTCTAAAATGAATGCACGAAATATTTGACAATTTTGGAAAATATGATTAAAATTCAAATAATATATTTACTCCTATTAAATAATGGTTTTTCAATAAAACTTTGGGGAAAATATGAAAGTAATCATGTATTGTCACTCAAATGATATTGTTTTTCAGAAAAGGGAACTGAAAGAATTCAATGAATAAAATATATTCAATATGCTACACAAAAGCAATATTAATCATACAATTACTTGTATCAATTATCAAAATATGTAAGTAAGTTTGCATGTATGTTAAAAATTTAATTCATATTTTAATCATATTGCATTTGCATAACATAGTTTTAAAAAAATTCTTTTTCTTTAATACAGAAGCTCTCTTACAAGTTCTTTCATTCTGTCTAACAGATTCTGCACCTCCCTCTTCTTATTCTCAAGACTTAGCTGAGCTTGCAGTAACGCTTCTTCTTTCTTCATCAGCTCATCAGACCGTAAATTTGATGACTGCGAGGGTGGATGAACGATCTATATCGATAAAGATGGCGATTTAAAAGAAAGAAAATTATGATCATTAAGATTTAAGTTTCAGAGTTCTAATTTCTTTTAAGATATAAATTATCAACAGATTTCATAATAACCAGATAAAGGATATATATTACTATAGCTTTTAAACTAAATCCTCATTTGTATGCAGTAAAAATATATTTTTACAAATATTAAAGTATCTTATTTTTTATGGTTTTATCATAATTTTATATAAATACTATCATCTTAAAATTAATACAGCCAGAAAAAAATAAATTTGGAATAAAAGAAACATTTTAAAACATATCATCCAATTTTTAATACAATTAAAAAAAATTCTAAAAATAATTTCAATTGTCTTCTCCATTGTTTTTAAACAATTTACAAAATTTTTGAAAAATAAAGCTTTAAATAAAAATAACAATCTCATTTTGACGATGAGAGACTTAGTAAAGAGCACAAATATCATTTTGATTGATCTTCAGAAAACAAAAAACAATACCTTCCCAGTATTTATTAGGTGCTTAATTACTCTGACTATTTAAGAGTAGTCATTTTCGATTATGCGCATAAACATTTCATATTTTACGAGAAAAGTTTTCGGAGATATATGTTTATAAAACATTTTATGTTATAAAAGTCTATTAAATAAATGAAAAGTTAAAATTAATTTTTCTTATTTCTATATTTCAGTACAATATTGCAAATATTAATTATTGTAGTATATATATGTATAATGCATCTATAAAAAGTATTAAAAAATCATAACAAACCTTTTGCTTAGAGAATGTGTGATTCCACTTAAATAATGTGTCTCATGTAAAATTACCAATCTAATTAATAAATTCAATAATTTGCCTTGGTAAATTTTCTGAGACGAAGTTCGCCAAAATAATCATGAAATAAACTGATATAAATAATTATAAAACAATATGAATTGCAAAGAAAACCACCAAGTCATTAGTAATAATCATTGAAAATTGTTTAAATAATTATTACCGGTTTTATGGATTGTAGCTTCTGAATATTTGCTTCTGATTGTCTGAGTTTCTCCCTTAAATTTGTAGTTTCTTCATTTAAGCGTTTAATTTCCTCCTGTAAGGCACTATCCTGGAAAATCGAAATAATTTATTTAAACAAAATAAAGTTTTCATATTTTAGTAACTATGAAGCTAAATTAGTACTGATTATGGATATGAGTATAGCTCAAAATTTATCAAATAAATATTTTAATGTTTTTAAAATTATTTCGAAAAGTTGCAGAATACCAAAGAATACTTTTTTCGATTTTTTTGATATTTTATTACAGTTTATTAAATGTAAAAATTTTGACACTTTTTGGCTATATATATATATATATATATATATATATATATATATATATATATATATATATATATATATATATATATATATATATATATATATATATATATATATATATATATATATATATATATATATATATATATATATTGAAAATGACTCAATAATTTAGTATTTTTAACTTTTTAACTGCAATATCACTATCTTATTTTCAATATTTAAAGCATTTTATTAAATTATTAAGTGCTATTTCATACATTACCAATGTATTTAGAAATATGAAGGACTTTCAACTGTACAATAAATCTTACTGGGTTAAGAAATATTATTCGATGTTTTTATATACCAGTAAAAATTATATGTATTAAAAATAACTCTTTTTCTTTAAGTGAACTAAATGTAAAGAATCATTTAACAAATCGAGCAAGCGTTTTATATTTAAAATATCATTGACAGAATATTGCAAATTTTAAATATATACCACGCTTTTAATTTTTGAGTAAAACTAATTAATTTTATCAGTAAACTTCATTTTGAATGCTTAATAAATTTTAATTTCAATTACTCATAACAGAAATTATGCTAATCATCATTTTTATATTTATTTTGCGTTTTTCAGTAGCTTAGCGAAATTTAAACATATGGTAAAATAATTTAAAAACAAGCTGTAGAATACCAGATATAAACCTATTTCAAGACCCATTTATAATGAACTATGACCCAACAATAAGCTTAGTAATAAAAAACTGTGCATGAATTTTTATTTATTATAAATAATTTAATTGAGAAATTTTAATGAGAAAATTGATTTCTTCAAAATTACGATAACACTAAGTAAAATATGAAAGAATGCTTTCATTTTGTATTAAAGATGAGCAAATCTTTATTTGTACAATAAAATAACTTGTTAGAACAATTTAAAAAATTTATAAATTATAGATAGTATTTAAATAATATATAACAATAATATAGTTAAAGCAAGTGTTTTCTTAGGTTCTTCTTGCTATAGAATTCGAGAGATAGTATATTAATATTTATGTTTATAATTATGAATAATATGTTATTTAGTTCCTAAATTTAATATTCACCAAAAACACACGCATGCAGTATAATATTTAATAAACACATTGAAAACTACAAATAAAAAATAAATCCTTGAATTTCCCTTATATTCGCCTGCAAATTATTCTCGTAAGTGGGAGATAAGTGATCATTTTGTGTTTAATACAATGCAATTTAGGCGTGTAAGGGATGGTTTCTTACGGGAGTGGCTCCTTCAGACATCTTCTCATTCTTGCGCAGTTCCTGCTCTAAACGTCTCTCCAGCTCTTCGATCTTCCTTTTTTCCTTTTCTCTTTCTGCCTAAAATCACGAAGTATGGTCTGATTATGCACAACACCTGAGTGTTATATAATAAATAAATTTCGCTAACATATATATATATATATATATACATATACATATATATATATATATATATATATATATATATATATATATATATATATATATATATATATATATATATATATTGCACAATGAACAGTAAAATTGATTATTGCTTAGTCAAACTCTATAATGTTGAACATTATTTTTCTCATAATTTTTTGTAAAATATTGAAATTCGTATTGAAAAAAAAATTGTGTTATCTCATTGAATTATATCATCGTTATATTCTAAATCTACATTTTATTCAAATATAAGTATATCTATAGATAGAAATAATTATTTTTCATTAATTTTTACATTTTTTGCTCTTACTTTTTAAATGTACTCTTTTATTTCGGTTGAAGTTTTTGTTGGAAATCTAGTGAAATAGGAATACGTTTCATCATGATATATTGAAATAGTTTAAAGAACATTGCAAATCATATTGCTATTCAATAATCCTATGATTAAAAAAACGCTTTATAATATTTATTATTTTTTAATAATGTTATAAAAATATATATGGACTGAAATCTAAAACATTCGTTATTTTGATTATTTATACTCATTTGAAAATAGTCATATAAATTAAATCTGGGAAAGTTAAGTGAAGTTACAAATTATTTTAACTATTATTTCTATCATACCAATTTTAATTGACATTTCATGGAAGAAATACTCTTTTAAATAATTAATATAAAATATATTAATTTATATACAACATTTCCTGAGTAATCATTCAAAGATTCAACAGGAGTTACACATTTTACTATACATAGCAAACTTAATATCTTGACATAAGAAATCTCAAAAATGACTGATTAAACAGAAATTAAAGAAAAATTGTTAATTAAAACTTTTACAAAAGTTATTTAAAAAATTTAAACTTACAATGAGCAAGTAATGTAAAATGGCAAGATAGATTTTAATTCATCAATTTTTGGAAAACCTTTTTAAATCTTCAAATGTGATAAATATATTACTAGTATAAAAGATCTTACATAAGGAAGTAAATATGTATTTATACCCAAGATGAAATTTGAAAAATATGAGGAAGTATCCAATTTATATATGATTCGAATTTTTCTAATAACAATACAATATGGAAATCATACTAAAATTTCTGAGGTTAATTAAAGTTTTGTATATGTAATATTAAGAACATTCAAAGCCAGCATCAATGCACTTCTGTTGAAGACTTTTTCAAATATTAACTGCCTCAAGCTATTTAATCCTTAAAATAGAAGGAAATAAAAATACTTTTATAACTCCATTAAACTCCTCTTTTGTATGAAAACAACTTTTATTTAAATTATTTTTTAAATTACTGAATAACAAAAGATTACACATAGCTAAATTAGGTGAATAGATTAAATGTTCACTCACTTTAACTTATTTTATTCAATAAACTCAACTGTAAATCCAACTAAATGGTAAGATGCACTGTAACGATAGACCAAGAGTTCTCTGACATCTATTTCTCGATGAAGTTCTGGTTAACACTTAGTCGTGTGTTACATTTATGTATATTATATATTAAATTTAAGTGTATTAGTTAGTTGCACTCCAGTTTGATGGCAGTTATCAGTCCTGTATTTTTTATGAAAACGGTCAACATTAATTTTCTCATGACGCGTAGTATTCTTACCATTTGGAGGGTGGTATTATCTTTAAAGATGCATCTCTTTCACAAACTTAACGTGACAGAATATAAAAAACTGATACTTACGTTTCATTATCAGTTACGGTATGTAAAAATAATGTTTCAAATTAAGTCTACATCTTTAGACAATTTCTGTAGCATCAAACGTTCCTTGAATAAGTTTTGACAGTCAGAAATTATAATTAATTTGTTAGCAAAAATATTGGAATAATGTATAAATTATGGTTTAAAAAGATTTTAATCTTTTTGTTTTGTCATGAAGAATATATCAATAAAAAATCATGATGTCTATAAATATGTGTAAAATTAACCAAAAATTATTTGTAACAAAATAGATTTAATGTGTAAAATAAATTTTCTTATAATGCTGATGTTTTACTAGAACCACTTTTTATTGTTATGCTTAAATTTTCTCTTTTTCTAAATAAACATCAAAACCTGATTACATGTTACCATTAACATTTAGAATTTCTTATTAGAATATAATCCCGTAAATACTAAGTGTTTAGAGGTGTTTATTTCAGCACATATTCTTTAAAATATTGTAATAATATTCCAATATAATATCAATATATATATATATATATATATATATATTATATATATATATATATATATATATATATATATATATATATATATATATATATATATATATATATATATATATATATATATATATATATATATATATATATATATATATATATATATGTGTGTATATATATATCATTATTGTCAACAAATTAATCATGAAAAAGTATCTAATAAGGAAATTGATTTGATGCTATTTGGTTATTATGAAGTAATCTTCAAACAATAAAGTCAGAGCTACAATAATTTACATGTGACTAACCTCTAGATCGTCTTTTCCAATGCATTCTTCTTCAATTCTAAATTCTAATTCTTCTACTTTTCTGTAAAAGAAGCACGCTTTCAAACAATTTCCATTTTTTTAAGTTGTTATGTTAAATAAGAAAACATTAAAAAATAGTTTTATTTGAAAGTATAAATCATTTCATTATGAACATTTTAATAAAATACTACTTAATTATAACTAAATAGATATTATGTAACACAATAGGAATATGATATTGAGAAAAATTTTATTTGATAGATAAGTAACTTTATTTGTATCTTTAAAGAGCAATTCTATCAGTTTCATAGTTGACAAGAAACAATTTTTTTTTCAATCTTTATAAACAAATCCCAATATAAAAGACATTGATCAGGAGATGTTAATATTTCCATAAAATGAGTAGAGTTACTTTAAAAAGAGTTTATATACATAAATATTGTGATGTTTCGCAAATGCTTAGGAAAGAAAACTGGGATATCGAATTGACATGGATATAAAATTGCTTTCTGTTATTGCTGTAATCTCTAGAGAAAAATGGCACATGTAGTAAAAATTAGGTCGCAGGTAATAAAATTTTGAAATTTTTCAAAAGAAAAACACATAAATTCAATCCAGATATTGCGAAAATGTAACTTATTTTAATCATAAGCTTATTTTGATTGCTCAACACCTTTAAAACATACCTTCTTTCTTCTTCTAATTTAGCAGCCAAGTCTCTTCTTTCAGCTTCTGCAGCTTCCAGTAATTGGCGAAGTCTTTGAGCTCGTTTTTCACTTTCTTCTGAATACTTCCTGTGTTCATCCTATAAAAATAAACCTCATTTGAAACTTTAATATTACCACGATAAAACGTGTTGTTACTTATAATTCACAACTAAAATAGAAATTGGATGACGATTTGGAATCCAATTTTGTAGGCTTACTTTAAAGACAGCTATTGAGTATGTTATACCGAATGCAGTTAAATAAATAATTTGTACAGAAATCTTTTAACATAAAAAATATTAAATACAAGAATTCAAATAGTCAATTTATTAATCTTACAGAAAAAAATTGTTTGTTATTTTGCTTGAAAAACATTGATTCTAGACTTAACAGGTGAGGCAATTTAGCTCTAAATATTAATTAATTTTAATAATTAATAACATGTACTTTTGCGGATCATTACCAGATCTTAATGAATGTTTTTGGATGAATAAGAACCCTGATAACGGAAAATGCGATAATATAGCTATAAATTTCACAAAATTCTACAAAATTTACGATTTAAAGCTATTTGGAATATTATGTACTTTAAAACTTTGAAGTGGTAAGAATTAACATCATAAATTGTCCAAATTTTTAACTGCATATTTTTCCAAGATATTTTTTTGTATGTTTAAGTTTTAAAACTACCAAACTAAGCAAAAAATTACAGTTGAACTCAAATCATCAAAACTTCGTCCATCCAAATCGCTGGTAATCCGAATTATTTTCAGACTCTCCGAGAAATAAGTTTGACTGAAGAAGAGAAAGAAAATGAGAAAAAGCTTTAGAAAAGGAAAGGTAGTTGAAGGAAAAAGATGCGTATGAAGTAAGTGTCACTTAAAGAATTCAAAAACAATCTTTTGAAAAATTCCTGGATTGTCTCAGAAGTTAATGCTGAAAATATAGGAGAATGGATCATGAGTCAGACTCAAGATTTCATACTGAAAAAGACAGTAAACTTTTTTATTGAAAATATCGAGGAAGAAGATGACCTTAATATCCAAGTCGCAGCAGACACGGAACCATCAAGTAGTGAAACATTTGCCGATTTTGAAACTGCTCTGAAGTGGGTGGAGGGTCAGCCTGAATGTGATCATATGCAAATTCTCACTGTTCAAGTGATGCATGATTAGGTTGCTGGAAAACGTATAAAGGCAGTAAAACAGCTGACACTGACCGAAATGTTCAGGAACTAATAACTTTTATTTACAGCACTCTACATACATACTATTTTAACGTACACAGCATTTGTAAGTACCTTAACATGTGAAAGTGTAGCCTTTTAATTAATTTATTTCTTTAAGAATATGTAGTTATTTTCAATCCTATTTTTAACGTACAACCATTAATTAAAATAGATACTTTTTTCGAAAAAATCCAACTAACCGGATCGTTGATTTTCCGAATGGGCTCCGGTTTCAATTGATCGATATAATTGGAATACTAATGTATTTTTAAATGTAAAAGTTTTCATTATTTTAATATTTATAGGTATAAGTTTTAACTCAATTAATAAATTATTACTGAAGGCATTTGAGACAAATTTTTTTAATTAGATAAGATATAGCGTTCTCATGATTGCAACATTCTGCATATGAACAGAAAACTGAATTCAATTAATGATTCATGAATCTTTGGCAAAAAAACAAATTGGATAATACACCATTGATATTAGATAAACTAATGTATTGAGCTAAATTTTATCACAATTTTTTAGGCTTTAAAGAGCTTTTAAACTAAGTTGGTCAGGCTCAAGTGTTTCCTATTGTTAAACCAAGCTTTTACAAAGAGTTATATTATCTCTGAAAGTCTATCCTTGAATAAAACAAAAGATAGAAAAGAAATATCTAATTACTCATTAGATCATCTTGATGTCGTACATGAATAAAGTTCTTAATAAACTTAAAAACAAAATTGTATAAAACGCCACACCCAACTAATTATCTGCGCTTTATTCATAATATGTTGGCAGTAATCACATGGTATTTGATAATTTTTAAGTTTAGATTTTTTTCATATATATTGTATTACACGTTGAAGCAAGGTTATTAGTTTTTTTTTCTGTACGGTAATTAGATTATTATTTCACAAGAAGTTAAATATATTAAATAAATTAATAATAATTATATTTAGTTCATTATGGTCAACATATACACAAAAAACCAAGTTTAATAATATTCTTTACAGTGCAATTACCATAATTTCCAAATTGAAATTGTTATTTTATTTATAATTCTTAACTTTCATGCTAATAAATAATAATAATAAACTGAACTAATGTCTAAAAATATCGAGCACATTCGTAAACTTTAATATATGTCACTGTCAAGAGTTCAGTAATCAAAAGACATTCCTTTGAAGAATGGTGGATATGATAAATACAAAACTATTTAATATTCGATAAATATATTATTCATTTAATATTCATATTAACTTCATTTAAATTACATACTGGTGATTGATGCCGCAATATTCTTCAACTTTTATAATCTCATCAAATACTCTCATACGAAAAAAGTATTTTTATTTTTGTGTACATCACTATTTTATTCTATGTACCCTGATAATTATCTTCTGTTATTATTATATTGCCTTCACAAACGAAGTCCTGAAGCATGAAAATATGATGTTTTCTAAATGCTCAGATCGTATTATCGTTTTCCAGCTATAAAAAATATTTTTCAAAAAAGAACAAAAATTTATACATCGAATGATAGTCAAATTTAAAAATACAATTTGTAATATTATTAAACAAAATTTTATAGAAAAAAATTATATTTTTCTTGTAAATGAAACTGTTAACCTAAATATCTATGAAAACACTATACGAATAGTAAAAACTTACTTGAAGGCTGGAAGACGAAGAATTTTTGCTATAATAGTTTTCCTTTTCAGGACCCTATAAAAATCATATATATTTATAATCTAATTTATATAAAATATACATTAAATTATGCAACTTATTAAAAAATAAGTCTGTCAGTTAACTATACTCGTGTACAAAAATTAAGAATAATGCAAGTTCAGGCAAAGAAAAAGACAGAAACAAAACAAATGTGACTTATTTGTAAAGCCAATTTATTAAACAAAAGGTAAAGAGCAAAAAAGATACTATATGTTTGACGTCATTAATAAAAATTAAGATTTTTACTCCCTGGAGCAAATTAAAAAAAACCTATTTACAAAAACCAATATAACATGATTGGTATAATGGTTAATACATAGTATGAATCCCAGACGATGCAATACAGGCCGTACAACGCCTAGGCATACTGAGTAACAAATTATTGATCTGATCTTGTTGAATATTACACCACTCACATCAAGCAATGCTCTCCTAAGTTCCGGTAGACATGTAGGAGGGAGTTGACGGGCTGCAATTCGTCCGCCAAGCTTGTCCCACACATGCTCTATTGGATTCAAGTCCGGTGAGTATGCTGGCCAGTCCATACGGGTGATATCCTCCAATTGAAGGCATTCCTATACAAGGTTTTCACGGTGAGGACGAGCGTTGTCATCCATAAACAGAAATTCTGCACCCGTGGCGCACCAAAACAAACGTACTTATTGTTCCAGAATGACATCCCGATATCTGTGGCCTGTCATGGTTACATCCTGAACATGCAGGTTATTTCTGAAACCCAGAATATTTCTTCCTCAAACGAGCAATCCTGCACCACCGTAACGGTGTCGTCCAATGGTGTTCTCTTGGTGGTAACTGGTACCTGGCCCTCTCTGTATGAATATCCGGCGAAAATCAGATTGAAAGCTAAACCTGGACTTGCCGGAAAACATCACCCAAGACCACTGTTGCGGTGTCCATAATGCATGCTCTCTACTCCAGGCTAACCGCTGGCGACAGTGAGTTGCGGTAAGTGGAACACATCTTACAGGCCTACCAGCATAGAGAGCAATGTGCTCTTAGCGTCTGTACACGGTCTGCTTCGTACCGGTAGCTGAAGAGAGCTGACGAGACTGGTCTGATGCTGTGCTCCGTCTGTTTCTTTTGGCAGTAACTGCCAAATACCGGTCCTCATTAGGCGTTGTAACTCGGGGGCGACCTGTGCTGCAACGTCTACTCACATTACCATCATCTTGGAACCGTTGTCGAAGCCTGGAGATGACACTCTGGGCGATTCCAAGTTCCTTGGATACTTCCAGCTGGGTACGTCCACATTCCAGACGGCCGATAATTCTACCACGTAAAACATCATCCAAATGCTTCCTTTGTGCCATAGCTATGCGATTATTGCACTGAAAGGCTTTTAAACGCTTGTGAACAATTTTACTTCTTTGCAACCATTCTTTATATAACCCTCTCTTACGCTCTCGTCATTGTGACGTACTATCAGCGACATCTGGTGGTTACTTGTAATTTGCATATATAATATTCTTCAAGATGTGCGTGATAATTCTACATGTGAAATTTTTATTTTAGAGTTAATTTTTTGTGTGATTCTGAATTATCCTTAATTTATGGACATGTACTTAATATGATCAAGATTGTGTATCAATAGATAAATTACAATTAATTTCATATTCAAGATAATATATATGAAACAGTTATTTAATAAGAAGTTGTCCTTAAAATACTAGGGAAATAAATATTTCCCTTAAGTGTAATAGTTATTTTTTATTTTAATACAATAGCTAATACATACTTTTACAAAAAATAATTGCAAATATTACTGTTTTGTCAAAGTAAAGATAGAGGTATTTTTACGAATTTTTTTAAATATAAATAACTCTATTCTAATAATAATTTGATCATGTGTAATGCTACATTATATTCAGTATTTCGTAATATGTTTATGAAAATAATTGGGGAAGTTAGCTGCTAATGATGCCATCGGAGCATTGAAACTTAGGAGCAAAAGTAATTAAATTTTATGCTTGTGGTCAAAATTCGTTAAACACGTCTTTGTTATAATAGTAACTATTAGTTGATGCACGGAATATAGTTTCATGCTATATAGATTATAATGCATAGATAGTTACGTGATTAACATTTTTTAAATGTATACAATATGAACACGTGTTTAAAACTTGGTTTTCTAAATCATCTTGAATAATTGTTAGATGTTTTTGATCTGTCAATAAAGCTTCAAATTGTTTTTCTTACTTTTTCTTATTATTTTACTGTAAATATTAAATACGATAAAATAGATTAAACATTTCCTAATTAATAAAGATTTAATGTCTTATACACTCATATAGTTATAACTACATGAATTTATAAGACACAATATATATCTTTATATAAAACATATATTTTTTACCTATTCTTGGCTATTGTAAACTAGGACTCAATTTTAGATCAAAGGAAACACAGTGTATAATAAGCTATAATTAATTGCAAACTAACTTGCGTCTATAAATCTATATTCATCTTGGCAAATTAAGTACTATAAAATAGTCTAAACAAAAGGTATATTAGAATCTATATCAACTTCCTTATTATTCCTTTATTTAAATGATTGAAAAATAATTCTTTTGTAAAAATTATTCTTCCATTGCAGAAAAATAATTCTGGTAACATAGAAAGATTAATTTAATTATAAAATATGATTTATAGATATTTTAAAATACTAATAAGAAATGTTTAAAAATAGTCTACTTCAAACATTCTCAACAGTGTACTGTACATAACTATTTGTGCAACTTACTCAGTTGCCATAGCTCAATTAGTAAACCTCTGTTTTAGCATATTGCTAGATAACAAACCCGTGTGTAGCAATTGTTTTATGACAGGTAAGCATTTCGTGATTTTTTTGTGATTATTCTTTTATATTATTCCTAGTCTATCATTTGTATTTTTTTGGAAAAATAATTTTAATTTAGTGAGTTTAACTGATACATCTTATAGAAGGGTATTTTTGTTCATTGCCATAGGGCCATATTTTCACGCGAGGGTCAGTATGATTTTGACATCCATTTCAAAGTATATTCTGAACCATTCCAAACAATCTTGCCTAAAGTCGGAAGAGGGCCCAAGAACTATTAAACTGAATGCCAAAGCGCCAGTTTTTCAGTAACAAATATATATATATATATATATATATATATATATATATATATATATATATATATATATATATATATATATATATATATATATATATATATATATATATATATAAGAGTAATTAAACAATTCATAACCAACATTTGCCTCCATAACTTAATCTCTCATAAAATTAAAACAATGTCAAACATCTAAAATTTATATTTTAGAAGCCTGGTTCTTTTTCAAGTAAATTTTTAAAACTAAAATATTGAAAACGATTTACTTTTTAAGTAATTTAGGTTTTATCATTATTATAAGATAAGGTTTTCACACCTAATTTTTAACAGCAAACTTTTGAAAATATTTTGAAGATTATAAAAATGTTCATTAGACAAACTAACGTTTCTTATTGAATTTTAACAATTTTTAAGTTATGATAATGCATTAAAGCAGGTTTGCAAATATTGTTTTTCAAGATTCATGAGGAATGTTGAATTTTTTTCATGAATCCATGCTTGCAATTATCTAGTGAATACGACGTAGTTGGATAAAAACGTATACCAATTAGCTTAGCATTGCTTAGATTCGATCAAGTCATTTTCAAGGCCACTTCCAGTATGGGCGGGCGCAAATATCGAATCTGAAATATGATAGGAACAGATAAAATCTCCTATTAAGTGAAAACAATTAATATTCTAACATAATAAGTTTTTCATTCTTTTTTGATGTATCAATTTGAAGAAAATACCTGAGCAACCTACAGCATTCAAACAAATTTAAATCCCTACTTGTATTAGTACCTAAAGTACTGTTATGATCAAATTATTAAAAATACATTTCTTCATTACCGTCTGCACAACGAAAGTTGCTTCTTTAGAGTTTTGTTTTAGAAATGCTATAAAAATTAAGAGGTTTGCATTTTGTTTAAGAAATGAGAATGAAAACATTTTAAATCATGTATTTATATGAATCGTATAAATTTTCATCATTTATGAAAGGTAAGTTTAGTTTTACACAAGTACAAATATATTTCATTTAAAACATCTTAATTATTTTCATTCTACTTACATAATAAGTTTCATAATTTATTTAATTTTCTTTATCCATTATATTTGCTTTAACATATAGCTACAATCTTGTTTTAATAATTTGAATTTAAAAGTAACGAAAGTACTTGTAGGGTAAATAGAATAAAAATTAAAATATATTTTTACTAAGTTAGATGAATCTCAAACACAGTGTTGAAAATTCAATGTTTCATCTTCAAAATTTGAAGTCATAAATAATTTCACGATCACAATACTTCCTCAAATGCTAAGATTAAAAAGATGTGATATGATCCAGAAAACAGTACATGTTTTTGTTGTTTATTTATGACTCTTGAAGAAATCAAACTCTCTAGCTGATGGCTATGTGAAATTAAGTTAGAAGGGAGCATCTTTCGTTTAATCAGAGCACCACGAAGATGAAAGTACGACTTTACTCTAAGACTTCTCCGATAGATGGCTCCACATGTTTTTGAAAAAGTTTGTCTTTGAAATTAAAATGGATATAAGGAGATCACAATAAAGTAGACTCTTCCATATCTGATATCAAGATAAAGATATCTTTTGAAAGTAGGTATAAGATACATATGATCAAGATAAAAATATCTTTAAAGATATCTTTTGAAAATTGGATTAAAGTGTGAAAGTAGAAAATTTTGAAATATATAAGTACTTTATTGCTTAAAAAATTAAAGTTGATTTTCCCTAATTCATTTTGCTTGATTAATGGATAAATTGGGGTAAGCTTGCTTGGAATATAAAAGAGAAAAAGTTTAAAATAGAAATTAATTTCTCCTTGAAATACAAAATTAAAATGGATATAAGAAGAACCAATTCAAAAAAACGTCAATAAAATATAAGCATATAAACACATAAGGGAAAATATTTTTATAAGGAATATATATGACATATAAAGGATTATATTAATGATATATAAACATATACAATAATTTTTTCGATTGCATAAATTTATTCTATTAGAAATTTTATTGGCTAAATAATCTGTAACACGCGAAAATCTAAAATATTTTCCCAATCAAAATAAAGCTTACAAAAAACGAATGCATTCATTATCTTAGTAAAATTTTTCAAATCTTTCGCTTATCAATAATGTACATTCTTATCGCCAAATAAAGTGAACTGTCAAATAAATCTGGAAATCACAATATCTTTTAACTTCAAATGTGGAGGTGTGTTATTGTTTGTTCAGAAATTGACACTTTGAATCATCATTGACGTAAGTTTTTAAAATGAACAAAGTCTAATATTAAACGCAGTATAATTATTTCCACAGATTCTAAAAGATAAAGAAATAACTGGAAACCAGTTATAAAATTGCTTTGTGGAAAATAATGAAATTGTTCTCTAAGATAAAAAAATGAAATTTTATTTCACTTTAATGAACATGAGATAACATAAACAATAATATCGATATATCAGTATACGTCGACATGGCTATGAATTGCAGATGGAAAAAATTTATAATTAGATTTTTAAGAGTGCATTTAAATTACGTCAAATACACAAAGTAAAAAAAAGAAATACATTTAATTTGTATGACTAAATAAATATTTTTTGAGAACTATAGTATATTATTTTTTTCACAGTTATTATAGTGAACATTTAAAAAAATTAATTCAAGTTATGCATACAATATATTTTGAAATATGTTAATGTCATTGATAATATTATAAAAATATCAGCATTATTTCTTTGGTTTAAATTTAAGGTTAAGTTTTAATAAAGTTTTAAAAATTTTAAAAGCAATTTTTTACATCGTTTGCTTACTGATAATATATGGCTTAATACGACTATTATGATCAAACAGAAATTTAGCACTCTAGCAAAAACTTAGTTAAGCTTTAGCAAACATTTCAAAGAAAAAGAGTAAAATGCCATATAAATCATTCTATTCATTAAAACTTCAGCAAAAAATAAAATTTTTATATATATAATGTAATGCATGTAAATAAATAGTTTATTAAATAATGAAAATATATTTATCCATACGTGTTTAATTATATGCATACAAGTATCTATGCATCTTGTTTATATTCTTTTATAGGTAGTAGGTTATATTCAAAATATAATCTCTTTCCTAATTTTTATTCCACATCTTGTTGTTCTGAATTTGAATTGCTGATGGAATAGAAAACTTCAATGAAATGTTGTATTATTTCAATAATATCTGAATTATTTCTCTCTCTAAATGTTTTTCTATTATTTGCATAAGAAATATTAGACATCGTTTAATTTTAGGGTGATGTAAATAAAAACACTGAAAAAGAAAATAATGCTGAGATCTTTTCCAGAAGATAATTTTTAATACAAGTGATATAATTTTATTCTTTTAAGTTCTAATTGATATTCTAAATACTTAATTACAAAGCATTTGATATTTCGAACAGTGGAAAATTAATGACAAGATCAATGTCTGATAAATAGAATAAATTATGCCACAGAAGCCAATGATTTATATAATTTGATCTTATTCTAAACTCAAAGCACGTCTTTGCAAACAACGTCAAAAACCCCATTTAGCGAACAATTAGTCTTATAAAATACTGACCTGTCACTAGAAATTGTGTTCAGAAATTAAAAATGGTAGCAAATATATCTAAAATAACGCGAAATATTATCAGTATCAATAATAATTTTTTAATTAATTGTAATCTTTAATTAAACTTTATAATTTTCAATTAATCTTTATATTTATGTGTGTTACCAGACATTAAAACAGTTCTTATTTTCCAAACTTAATCACACGTTATTTACAAAGATTTTATATATATGACGGTTTAAGTAATTTCGTGATACAAAATGATCATATATCAAGTAAATAAATATTCCATGAAATAATTGTGAATAATACAGAAACAGAATATTATAATTTTAATATTCTATTATATATTTATGCAACTAAAAATATGTATCAAGTTGCCTAATAATGTGGACTCGAATTACATATGGATTCAAATTTCGTATATTGGCATCTACAGCAATTATTTCAAATAATGACTAATAATTCATTTAATTGATTCAATTTGGTATAGTTATTTGTAACTATTAATCAGATATAAATATTGATTGTTTTAATGACTATAACTTGTTATACAGAATGACCATTTCTAGCAATAATCTGATACAAAATTACTCTGATTTTAAAAAAAATGCGGTTTTTTTAAAATGCAAAATTATACACATTTGCAAAAAGAGTTTCTCAGGTATCTAGTATGATATTCTCGAATTAAATTCTCAAATCATTGAATGATAATTTCGATTATAATCACCATTTCTACTGGTCAAAAAAGTATTGAAAGCAATAAGTAATAGTTGTAGATTGTTTTTCTCACGTGAAATTCAACAATATCATTATAACACAGTCAAAGGTTTTATATATGATCATCTTGATAGACAAACACTGAAGAATGTGACCTTGCCTAAATCTGCGAAATGGATACCCCTACCAAGCAATAGGCAGATACCAATACTATATGCATTTAACTCAGCTTAAGTGTTTACAGTAATGGTTGTTTAAAGAAATTCATCAGCGAAAAAAAGATTCCAGAAATGATAAGCAAAATTGGATGCTTTTACCACTAGCCTAACCTACGTTTCTGATATGCTTATCTTTAATGTTCTATAGGCTCTAATATCCTATAGATAAAATACTTTGATCGTCATATAATTCTCAGAATCAACGAAGCTTATAAGGAGTGAGTCTTTAGGCTCACAATATTAACAGAATTATTTAATTGTCACAATCGATATGATAATGGGTCATGAAATAGCGTCACAATATGCAAAGAAATGCATTTGATTAGGATTTGAAGTAGTTGATAGTTGAATACATGTAAAAAAGAGAATGTGTCAGGTGGACTCTATCTTTTATTATTAATAAAATAAAATTAATTTTTTAAAAATTCTACGAGCTTTTTTTTAATGAATATACATTTTTATGTAACAAAAAAACTTCAGTTTGATACTGACTGTGGACTAAGAAGGTGGCTTTGAAATGCTACTAGTGGTTTGGGTCACCTTTAGCAATAAAATTTTGATTAGTCGAAAAATTTGCCAGCTCTTCCTTGATAAGTAGAATTTTTTATTGAAAATTTTTATGCATATTAAAAACTTGAACTGTTTAACATTCCTTTACTGATATAAAGAATAGGAAGGAAGGAATTATCTTAGATATAACTTAATAAAGCAGTTGTAGTTTAAAACTGCCAAGAGTTTGGTTATAGTGAGACTTATTTTTTGATGCGTCAATAGAAATTGAAGATATATCATTATATATGTAATATATCATTTCCACTTAAGACCATTCCAGGACTCTCATATACCCCTGGAGTGCTTATTAGCCACTGATACTATTCTATGACTGACACATCATAAAAGTTTTCCTCAATTTCAAGATTGTCTCAAAGAAATTTTCCTTGAAATATGTAATTACATTTTACATACTGCATATCCAGTACAGTTTCTTATAAAATTTATTTGTTGATGTAAATGAATTTATATTTCTTTATATATGTTTGTTGACTTTAAATTTTTATTTTAATAATTATTTTTTAAATAAATAGGGCATGAAATATTGAAAAAGCCGTTTGCAACCTAACCCCCCTCAATAAACTGAGTAAATATTTACATTAGGGATTTGAATTATTTAGTATTAATGTTTACGGAAGAGGAAGAAACAAGAAGGAGAAATAGATGGTTTTTATTAACTCATTGCATTGCTTTTTCTAATACGTTTTATATGTTTTTCTTTTTGTCAGCCAAATAAATAATTGAAGTCATAAAAACGAAAGATTAATCCGAATAAAAAATTATTTTTACATCGATACCCCATAAGTTATTATTAGAAGTTGTAAATTTTATAATCATTCAGAGTAAAAATATAAAATACAAGAAACTCACGTGACGAACGCATGGCATATTTTGATAAACGTATGGATTTAAATTAATTCAAAATTTAGATAACAACAACATTTTCTATTATTATTTAGATACAGTATTCTTTTATGAGATTGAAATAAAGAGCTTCACACTTTTTACAACAAAATTTTAATTAAAGTTTTTGGTCTCAGTATTTATGATTCTTCAGATTTCTTGAAAAATAAGTTATAGACATTCTTAGAGCAATATCTTACTTTAATGAAACTTCAGTATTTCTAGTATTTAATTAATGAAAATTACATTCATATTTATAAAAATCCCTATTACTTCGAAGTACTCTAAATCATTAATACCAAATGACAACAAAAAATGTATTTAAAAAATGTATGCATAAAAATATTTCCAATATTATTCCTAAAATTTAAAATTTTAATAAACAAAGCACTTCCTTTTTAGTTAAAATGTGCGGTTACGAAGTCAAATATTATAGATCTCCAATTATGCGAATTCTGTCTATCTGAATCATTTACAGAATTTAAGTAAAATAAATTAGACTGAAGAAGTGAAGGAAAATGAGAAAAAAGAAAATGATTAAGAAAAGGAAACGTAAGAGAAGATAGAAATGAGAAGGACATGTCATACGAGTAATTCAAAAACATTCTTTTGAAAATTACTGGATGTTCAGGAGATAGTGCTAAAGATATAAGAGAATGGATCGTGAGATAGACCCTAGATTTCAAATTACAAATGATGGTCAACTTATTGAAAGTGTCAAGGAAAAAGATAGCCTTTATGTCCAAGTTTAAACAGACACTGGGTCATCAGCTAGTGAAGCATCTGCCATCTTTGAAATTGCTTTCAGAAGTTCAGAGGTCAGCACGAACGTGAGCACAACAAATTCTCATTGTCAAGCAAAAGCGTGGTTTGGCTGTACAAAAATGTATGACAGCAATAACACAGCTTAATCTGATATTCAGCAAGCAATAACTTTCATATACGGCATTTTACATACATACTGTATAAATGTACATGTAAATGTACTTATAAATGTACTTTTATATGCAAAAATGTTGCCCTTTAATTTAATTGATTAACTGCTCTTTTTCTTTAAAATTATGTAGTTCTTCCTTCATTTTCTACGTACAATAATTAATTACAATAGAACCTTTTTTTCAGAAAAATCCAATAAACCAAATTTTTGATTATCCGAGTGGAGTCCGTCCCCAACTGATTCGGATAATTAGAATTCTACTTTAGATGCAACTGAAATATAATTATTAAAAAGCTCTTAATCTTTCATATATATACTTTTACAGTATTCAGAATTTTCCTTTTTCGAGCATGATGTAAGTTATTATTTGTAGAGATATCATGTAATCGCAGCTTCAAATGACAATCATTTCTAAATTAAAAACATGTATTGATGAAGATTGATTCACATTTTTTCCTCTAAAATGTACACGAAATCTTTTGAAAAAAAGAAGAAGAAAAACTATTTCTCACTCCACTAAAGTTTCCGAAAAATTTAACTTATTTACATTTATATATCTACGTTAAATTTATATTATCTACATTTTTCCATTAAATTAATATCTATTAAAATGTGTGTAAACATAAATAAAACAAATTTTGATGTAAAATAATAAAATCTCTTTATTAATAAACAGTGAGGGAGCGAATACAAAAAAAATTGTTAGACGTTACAACATGCAGCATAATATAAATGCAGGACGGAAGCCGGCCATTGGTCAATAGATTACTCTGGAATCTTGGAGATGTGTTAAGGAATGTGTTTCCCATTTCATGCACGCAGACCCTGCGAACACACAAAAGCAGACAGTGAGACACACACAGAAAACAAAAGCACAAGCATTTTAAACAGCTCTCATCGACTTTTAGACTTTAAACGCACCGTTTATTTTATAAGTTTATTCAAAACGGCATTTATTGCATCTGTATAGCATTTGTAAAAGTATCAGATATTATTCCCCTAATGTGTGTGTTTCAATTCATTTGTGTCGCTGGTGATGGTTATTATTGAAAACTTATCTTGTATTTGCACACGTTATTATTAATAATCGATGAAAACACACGATCATATAAATTTTGTTCTTAAGAAAATCGTGCAAAATGACTAAATAAATGAAACTGATAAGTAGTTTTATATATAATTTAATGTATTTGAAATAGTAAGAATAGAAGATAGCAGTTCTGGTTACTAATTCATATCCATTGACAAAAATATATCCAAGTAGTTATGATTTAACAAATAATGTAAAAAGGAAAAAAATAAAATTATAAGCATACTGAGCATAGCACATAATATTTAGAAAATTTTTATTTAAAAGCATATTATAACATTTTTAAGAGCAACTTAATAGGCTACATAATTCTTTTAAGATTTATAATAGCTTAAAATAGCAAGCGCAAATGCAGACAAAGGGAAAGAAAGAAAATAAATGCACAGAAACAGAGCTTTAAAATGCTATAATTCATTTAATATCATTGAAAACAAATCTTTAATAGTTAAGGCACTAAATTCCATGTCATGACATTTCACTAAAGCTAATAAAAACAAATTAACAAATCTAAAATATGATTTACAATTTTTTAATTAATCAATATAATTGTATTATTATTTTTTGTTCATAATAAAGTACTTATGCAATACATTTACTATAAATTTTAGTTAAGTCTTAAAAACAATCCAATATTTTGTGAGCCACAAAATTTTTATTGACGAAGCTTTTTTTCAGTAACTTAATAGTTTGCTATTCTCATAAACTGGAATAAATGTTCTGTACATTCATATTGTAACTTCAATAAAAATGTACAGAACATTTTTTTATAATTTAAAAATTATATTCTATTCGAATAAAAAAATCATGTTATTATGATCCTAAATCGATTTGGATAGCAGAAACTTTTAGTTGGAATAACAAATAACGGACACTGAACTATAGTTCAAGTTCATTCCAATGTTTCAAGGGGTAGAAATCTGGCTTTTAAGCTAATTAATCCAGTTTTCTCATGGCCAATTCTAACACCTACGTGTTAATATAATTTACAGCACGGCATGAAATTTCATTCAGCTAATTCAAATGTGGCACAAGGACAAAATGTTCCACAATGTTGGTATTGTTAAACGCCTTTCAGAATAATCTTATTAGCTTTGGTGATTCAGGAATTAAATATGCGGAAAAAAAACCTTATAACAATTTTGTTTTGTATATTGTAACTTCCTTCCATTCTTTTTATTATTATTATTATTTAATAATACAGAAGTTGGTATATACATTTCTAATAGTTATACCAACTTCTGTATATTATAAGATAAACGAAGTCCTTTATCATTTATATATAATAAAATATCCTTTATATATTATAAAATAAACGAAAAAAGTTTCGAGAGACCAATATCGATTGATCAAAATATATAATGAAATATATCTATATTTTAAATGTAAATATAATATACAGAAAATAAAAAACTGACTCAAAACTCCTTGAATAAGTGCATCTTTTATTAATTTTTTAAAAGGAAATTATAAATCTGAGTTTTCGCAGTGCCCTGAATGAGAAATTCTTCGATCTCGTAACCGAGAGATCTGTACTAATCCAGCCAAAAACTTCTTCGAGCGCCTTATTTTAAAAGAGGTTAAGGTTACAATGTCCTCCAATTGAAATGATACTCATAGGGGGGCAGGTATACTCTGGGGTTCTCTGCTTGTTTCCTGCTTTTAAATTACGAGGACCTACTTATTTTTGTGGTTAGAATGGCACGCTCATTCGGTGCCCCATTACATATGATGCCGTTCCACCTCTTTTGCCAAAAAGTAAAAATTCTTAGTGGTGAGGTTTATAGAAAAACATATTAATGTGTTAAAAAAATTTCCCTTTTTATGAAAAACATTTATTTTACCCAATTAATAACGATTAGCTTGATAATATTATTCTTTTATTTATATTAAATTATTCTGCTATTTGTTTACAATTATGAAATAAAAAATGTATGAATAATCATTAACGAATATTATTTTTATAAAACATAATTTTTTTCTTTCTAATAAATTTTAAAGCACTTTTTCTATTTCTCCATAATGGTAATAATTATTTCACATAAAGCCAATTATCATTGTACAACAATAGTATCTCTATCTGATAATATCATGAAATATAATTATGTAAATATAAGCAGGTAAATATTCTTCATAGTGCTGAAAATCAATTTTACATTTTATATAACATACATACATTGTTCAACATTAAAGTTACATTGTTTGAAAGAAACAATTACATAAATTAATTTTTCACGAGTGAGAAACATCTAATGCAAATGCTCAAAAATTTGGAAACGAAGCGCTCAGATCTATTGGAACCAAACACTTCGATTTATTTGATATAAATCGAAAATATATTTCTATATTTCCCCTATCATAATGTCAATATTTATTTTTGCTTGTAATAGTATTAAAATATGTATTTTTATCATATTTAGTAGTAAGGGTTCCACGAATACAATATATTATTCATTACAGTTTTATAAATATAATTACTTCGTAGATAATTTTACATAAAAAAACTAAATCAATTATAATTTTTTCTATCACTTTCATGGTGTCTTCGAATTACTGTTTCAGAAGAGCCTCATACTAAAACTATGATATTATCAATTATTGAAATGTTTCTATGAAAGTAAATTATAAAAAAATTAACGTTCATTACTTATATAATGAAACAATAAGACAACTAAACAATAACACATTTAGTTAACTTCAAGGTATTAGGATAAAGTAAATTTATTTTGTACTGAATAGAAAGAAAATAACACAAAATCTGTATTTTTGAAGCTAAAATTTTCTGTGTAAATAATAAATATTAATTTCACTTACCGAATTGTGATGCGTTCTCCGATGCCTGTCGAGGCTTCCAGACACACGTGTCACTTTATGAGATGGGGAGAACAAGCCATAATTTGGAGCACACCGGAAGTACCTACATACCAACCAAAATCATTAGTCATTTCCTTAACTTCCATAATGTCAATACAATTGAGTTCAGAAATTAAAAACGGTAGGAAATATATCTAAAATTGCGTGAAATATTATCATTCTCAACCAATTTCATTATGAATTATAATTTTTTTAATTAAGTGTAATCTTTAATTAAACTTTATATGTTTCTATTTACCTTTATATTTTATGACTACTAGACATTAAACCAGTTCTTATTTTCCAAACTTAATCATACGTTATTTGTTGTTGTAGTCGATTTATCCTCTTTAAAGATCTGACATTTGTCAGATCGACTCAATTAAATTGTTGGCAGTTAGAAAGTCTTTGACTAGCATGGAATTTGAGGATAAATCCTCCCGGGAATGTCCGATGCAATTCAGAATATGTTTCGCTGAGGCTGGATGGTTACAATATTTTTTACAGGTGGGATAATTTTTTATATCAAGTTCAAACGATAAACATTTTAGATGTCCACTTGAGAATCTGGCCCAGGCAGTTTGAGATTTTCGGTTACATTTTATTTCCAGAAGAGTTCCGGGGGATGTTCCAGAGTACCATTGGTGTATTGTTGGAATTTACCAGATTGAATGTAGTCTAGATTTGTTATTAAGAGAAGAAGTATATGACTTATATTATACTTCTTTTTAACTATTCTCGGATAGCGTAACTATACAATAAAAAGTGTAATTTATATATAATGTAAATTTATCTTAATGAGGCAAGAAAATTGAGCTTATCAGGAATATATACTATAATTATTCTCATTTAAATGTACTCACTTGAAAGAAGTATTGATAGTGGCAGAAAAATAAGAAATGGAATCTTTTAGTCACCATTCTCCAACAGTTCAAACATATTACACTGCATTATTATAATATTAAGTTCATTTAATTACATTTGAGTTACACTTACAAACTGTATTTAATTTAATAATATTTGTACATAAATGTTATTATATGCGAAATGTATTACATACGTTTGAAGAAAATTCATTGTATATTGCATTCTAATGTTCATACTATATTAAATATTACTACATATATTTATATATATATATATATATATATATATATATATATATATATATATATATATATATATATATATATATATATATAGATGGAGGACAAAATAATACGAACACCTGTGAAAAAGTCTGACGTATTTCACACCTGCAATACAGCCACGCCACCTGCAACAGAAGTCTGACACCTAGTGAGTGTGAAGGGGAAGGTATCAGTCTCTCAACAGCAGTCACCTGAGTTGCATGCTTTTACCGAACTCTCTGAGATAAGTTGAGATGTCAGACCTGTCAGAGTTCCAAAGAGGAATGATAGTTGGAGCGCGTTTAAGTGTAGCATCGGTTTCGGAAACAGCAAACATTTTGGGGTTTGCAAGGAGTACAGTATCAGCCGTTATGACAGCGTACACGAAAGAGGGTAAGACGACGTCTTCAAAGCACAACAGTGGCCGAAAGTCAAAGCTTGCTGATAGGGACAGACGGATTTTGAAGCGCATAATAGCCTGAAAGCACAAACAATCGTTATCCGAGATAACATCCGAAATGAACAGTCATCTCCAGGACCCCGTTTCAACAAAAACTGTCAAAAGGGAACTTCATGCTGCGAACATTTATGGCAGAGTGGCAATTCGTAAACCCTTGGTGACAGCAACTAATGCTTTCAAGCGACGCCAATGGTGCAGAGATCACAAAGGCTGGTCTCCACAGCAGTGGAAACAGGTAATATGGTCAGATGAATCGTCATTCACTCTATTTCAGACGACCGGACGCGTTTATGTCTGGAGAACGCCTAGAGAAGTGTTTCATCCTGAATACCTCTTGCCGACTGTGAAGCATGGGGGTGGCTCAATTATGGTATGGGGTGCGATATCTTGGCGCGGTCTTGAACCATTTGTTATTATGCATGGGAGGATCAAATCCAATCACTATCTAAGCATTCTAGGGGATCATGTACATCCTTTTGTCCACACTGCATTCCCTGGAGAGCGACCGCATTTTCAAGACGATAACGCCCCTATCCACACTGCTAGGTGCGTTCAAGAATGGTTCGAAGGGCATGACGATGGAGTTGAACATCTCGCCTGGCCCCCTCAGTCTCCGGACTTGAATATTATTGAACATTTATGGGAATATTTGGAATCCAAACTTCGTTCCCGATTTCCACCTCCATCCGGACTTTCGGAATTAGAGACCTCTCTGCAGGAGGAATGGCTTAATATTCCTTTGAATATTGTCCATGACCTTTATGAATCTATCCCACGTCACATTAAATCTGTACTTTAGTCAAAAGGTGGTCCAACCCCCTATTAATAAAGATTTTCCATTATTTCATAGGTGTTCGTATTATTTTGTCCTCCATCTGTATATATAGATGTAACTTATCAAAATAGCAGATTCGTTAAAAATGAAACCAGGAAAAGAATTATATTATTTTCCAGGCAGACCCCCCAATTTATAAACTAACTTTCACCAATAATACCGTACAATAATATAAAAATCAGTTATATAATTAAAGTTTCTGTTGCGGTAAAATCATAAGAAATAATAATAAGAAATTATAGGAAAATGTTTTATAAATTAATATTTTTGTCACTACAAATTAAAAGTGCAAAAAAGTGAAAGTGCAATTAATCTTGAGAGGAATGCATTTGGTAGAAAGACTCTTCTGTGAAAAACTATTTAATAAACACAAAACATTTTATTTTATTCTATTAAATAAATCTTCATTAGCCAAAATGAGATTTTTAATAACGGAAAGATTTTTTATAACTCTTTAAACTTACTGTTTATTATAAATTTTATTAAAAAACCAGAGGGATTTATTATTTTCTAAACTTCACAATTTTTCGTTTTAGAGAAGTGTTTGTAAAATTCATATAAATTAGGAAACAAAGTATTAGTATAAGAAACTCCATTTTGGATCTTTCTAATTCATAGAATAAACATTTTCTTTGTAGTTGAATGGCAAAAATAATTAAAAACAATATCTAAAATATAAACAGCATCGTAGCTAGTTTTCGACTCTATAAAAACCAATTACTCATTCCAAAATTTATGTATTTGGCATCATTTCAGTAAGAATTTCGTATCCTTGACTGTCACCATTTGTCACATATTCTAAATCGCATTAAATTCTAAGCTTCTGTGGAAATGTCACATTGGAAATTACTTTCAAATCCTCATCCGTTGCTTCAAGGGCGTAAAAAAAAACACCAATGATTTATGGGAATCTATAAATCCTAATGCACATTTATTTCAGGAAATGTTTGGTCATCTTTCGGTTGCAGTTTTGTTTTTTCTAAAGCTGCTATATTGGTTGATGAAGAAACGAAAAGTAATAAAATTCGTGGATTGCTACGAATCAATTCGTGACTTGTAGATTTCCTTTGACGAAGTGTCAGCAGCTGCACAAGTCGAGCTTTTCTTTCTCCGTCGTTTCACAAGACATTAATTTCCAGAAATCTTCACACCTTCAAACATGCGATTAGTCTTCAGTCGTGCTCTTGTGTCAACAAATGCTAGATTTAAAGAGTGTTTATAGCCAAATACAAAATTTATAATTATGCATGATTCTTAATTCCCTCACGACTACTTTCTGATGAATTAGGAAATACTGTAAAGAATGATTAATTTGCGAAATCATTCTCATTTTATTTTAATATGTTTTATTACTACCGAATGTCATATTATTTGAGATTAATTTAAGATCAATAACATTTTCTTAAGGGGATCAACATAAGATTAAGGATCTTGTAGGGTAAAATATTTTTCATCAAATAAATTAGAGACAACTATTTCGCATGTATCTCCATGTCCTGATAAATTTTGGAATCCAAAAAATGAAACCAGGAAAAGTATATTCCTATTGTTTCTTTAGAAAAATAAAATAAACTATTAAATTTATCAATTAATGGTTCACATTCTTATTAGATAATAATCAACTAAAATGTAATCAAATATATATGTGCTTTATTTTAAAATTCAGTTTTGGCAAACACATAAGAACTTTCAATTGTTGATTTCAAAAATGTATTCTTGTAGACATACACAGAAACTCAACATCTTATTTTTAAATTGAATTTCATACGCAAAATACAATATGCTTTTACGGCTTTGAAACTGATCTTTAAAATTTAAGTTATTTGCAACAATTATCTGCCACCTACATTTGAAATTTATCCAATGTATATGACAATAATATCATTACGGAAATAATAAGTATAAAAAATTACTATACAAATTCTAACCTAATTATTTAAAATGTTATCAATCAGGAAAATTCATCAGATCATTCCAGGTAATTGCCGATTTTTATTGTTTATATTGTAATTTTTCTCAGGAGAATGTTTTCATGGAGAAACAAAAATAATAAATAACATATTTATCTCACGTAACAATATAATGAAATAAGAAAGTTTCACTGAAATAAAATTAAAATTGATATTCTATATTTTCATTGATTATTTGATTTGTCGATGAATTCATGATATATAATCCTAATAAACTTTATGAAATGATCCAATAGCATTTGATAATCACTCGCATTAGCTTCAGATTTTTTTATTACCTCTTTTCAATTAACTATACCAGTCATTCTTCTGTTCTATAATAATTAGATTTTATATATTTTGTTTCTGTATTACATGAGAACACAAGCATAAATTATAATCGCTTGTTATGCATTAGTTCAATATCAATTTTTAATTTATAAGCCTCTGAGAATGAAATTCCGAAATAAAACTTAAATTGTTATAAAATGGCTTAAAAAAGATTTAAACTTATAAAATTGCTGTAGAAACATCAACAGTTTTCCAAACCATATTTTTTATAATGTATTTAAATAAAAATTATATTTTACGAGGTCGAGGATAAAAAATGCAGATTTATGTATGAAACAAAAAAATAAAATATTTCATTTGAAGATAAATATTTTATTAGAAGTAAGATAAACTCCAAATGTTAATCATGTGCCCCATCTCGAAAAAAATTCATTGATTTAAATTGAAGATACACATTATTGTTACATTTTTGAATTTACTTTGCGAACCATACAGAAATTGTTTGAATTACGAGAATGGCCCATGTCTAAAGATAAGTTTACATTTTATAAATAAGATGTAACATTCGTAAGTTCATTTTCTAAATTTGTAGCATTTAAAAATTTTTTTCGCAAAAAAGTTATATCAATCCAATCCTTCTTCAAAAACAATGTAAAATGAAAAGTCTTAGCAACATGACTTGTATCAAATTATTTGTAGCGCACCAAATGTCATAAATGAAATTTTAACAATGAAACTATTGCAAAAATGTTTCTACGTATATTCTTCAATTTCATGTGTTATTACTTTCACCCAAAAAATATAAAAGTATTGAAATCAAACAATGTAAAAGTGCTTATTTAGAACTGCAGGATTTCGATGACTTTAAGAACTTCATATGTGACGTCATGTGATCTTTTTTATAAAATGGCTATCGAAAGAATGACATTGTAAGGAACACAATAGCTGTTTTATGTGCGACTGTAGTCATTTCTTCATAACTGTCATGAAAAACACTTCTAAGTCTACAATTGCCTTGCCAAGTGTGATTTGACAGTTTGTTGTGTTTAAAATATTTCACGAAATACCAAGATACTTCAAATTTATAGATAAAGATGATATTTTAAATGCTTAAGAAACATATAGTTTAAAACAAGAATTTTTTTAGTTAACATTATAATACTTGGTCACTCATTAAAAAAATTTAAATTCATTTATTCGAGCAATATATAGTAATATTAAAATAATTCATGTCAAAATTTACTCATAGAATTAAAATAAATCTCATATTAATCAATGTAAAATAAATGCATTAAATAGAAAGTAACATTTTACAAATACGTTCAATTAATTACAAAAGTTTCATTAACAAAATAAGAATTTAAAAAAATTCATCTTTTAAACTTTTACTTATTTTAACACTAAGCTTGTATCCTTAACTTTGATTATGTTAAGTGCAAAACACTCATTTACAAGGTTGTCCTATATGGAATAAAGATAACAATCATTTTAGAAACACATTTTAAGACCTGTGATAAGCCAATGCGATTTCCGGAGGTAATAAGCAACAAATCAACACCTTATCATCTCAAATAAGAAGTGCAGATATCCACGCGTTTTATTGCACTTTCTTCAAAAAGTTTAGACATATATTACCAATGTTAAGATATCATTCAAAACACATAATTCTTTTGCATTTTAAATGACAGAATTATTATTTTTTCTGAAAATGACATTTAAAAGTAAACTGTAGCTTTGAATTCAAAAGTTTCGTCGTTATTTAATTTTAGTGTAGATTAATGGTCTCCTTGAAAGTGATTTCAGCCGCCAAGAAACATGACATCAAGGAGAAAAAAAGATTACTACAAAATCATACCCAAGATCCAATTTAATTCATTACAAGTATATAAAAATGTATTTGAATAAAAATGGCATAAAATAAATCACGAAGTAGAAAAATGTAACCTTTCATCTAGGCAATTGGTAGTTGATTTACAAGAACCTTAATCACTAGATATTTAATGGAGAGTTGAATCAAACATAGAACGATCCATAAATATACAGTTGAGTCAAAAGTTGAAAGATGAAAGGTTGAAATTATAGCAAGTCAATTGGATAGGTTGAAAACTTTATGAAAATTGCGTATGCTTGTAATATGTTCGAATCACACCGCTAGCTATAAATCTTACCTTCTTGTTTTTATTAAAAAAATTAACGATACCAGTTTATTTGCCTGAACATCTCCGATAATGATACAGAATGCTTCTTTATTATAATTCATAAAGTCATAAATTTTGATAATTTCCAAAAACTTATTTTCGAAAAAATATACTTAGTTACATATGTTTCAGAGATTACTAAGTACATTTATATTTTCTTGTCTGTCAATATTTAATAAAATACCATTTTTAAAACGTGTTATCAAATATTCTTTAGAATTTAAAGATACTAAAAAATTTTTATTTAAAAAATATTCGTAATTCTTATTACAAAATCATCACTTTTTGAATTTCAACATTTTAAGATATATTTTAAATCCTATTATACAAATATTGCAATTTTTTTTTTATATTAAAGGTAATTTTTTCAGCATAAATTATAATGCTATTAATATGACGTTCATTTTCTTAGAGTAAGGGAAATTGGAACAACTACTTAATTTATAGATATAATTTTCTACTTTTATTCAATGACTACAATATTGTGTGTGTTACACTATTTAAATTATATTTATATATTTTACAAAGTACTACACACATATAGTAATAATTTGTTAAATTTTCTAGTCTGACCACAAATATCAAAGATTATGCGTTCAAAAAAAGTTATAGTTTACATTTGAACATCTGTTTTAATGTTAAATATATAGCTAAATTTGATAATTTTAAAATAAAACATATAAGGAAATAATAATTAAATTTCAATAAAAATTATTATTAACTAACTATCAATAATTTACAATTTTCAGTATTTTTTTAAATTCTCAAATTAAAAATTTAAATTTTAGAGAAACAAATTTATTTATTAATGGTTACTTCACAACAAAACATGTCACTGTTAAAAATATTTTTTAAAATAAATAAAATGATAAATAATATATTAAATAATAAATTAATAATAATAAATAAATAGATTAAAAATTATACTCCAGATTTCTTACCTTTTCCCAGCAACAGTTCCGTCGTTTTTGCCTAAAGGTTCATCCAGTTCTACTCCCGCCCATTCTCCAGCTGCGAAATCAGTATGTCCCAAATACCGGAGTACTCCCGTTTTGGGAGGGCCGGACGAGCTTGCGACGGTGACTCTGTCTCCCTCTCGTAAATTCCTGGCTCCTGGAGACGGGGTTCTGGTGGGGGTGAGGCACCTCTGGATCGGCGGAGGCGTG
Source organism: Latrodectus hesperus (assembly GCA_037975125.1). Classification (NCBI taxonomy): domain Eukaryota; kingdom Metazoa; phylum Arthropoda; class Arachnida; order Araneae; family Theridiidae; genus Latrodectus; species Latrodectus hesperus. The sequence continues at coordinate 47,874,957 of CM075853.1, forward strand.
GGAGCAGTGTCTAACTTGCCTGGTGAGGGAGTGGCATGCAGCAGAGGATACCGAGTGAGTTTGTGAAGTCGTGCGAAAACTCCTCTCTTCGGTTCACATTGGAAATACCGAACTCCAGCCACAGACCCGTCGTTCTTACCACTGTTGTCATCCAGGACCACTCCGGCCCAGTCCCCTGGGGAAAACTGAACTTCTCCAAGGTACTGGATGTAACCAGGCTTAGTACCATTCACCCACACTCGATCACCAATAATGAAGTCATCTGTATTTTCTGTAAGCACGCCATCCTCTGTAATATAAAAGAGTTTTTAAGTGAAATTATATACATACATATATATATATGTATGTATGTATATATATATATATATATATATATATATATATATATATATATATATATATATATATATATATATATATATATATATATATATATATATATATATAACAATGAATTTTGACATAAAAATAAAATCCTGTGTGAAGAAAATAAATCGAGAATGTGCGAATGATTTATACGTAAATGTTAAATCAAGTGTTCAATTTTAAAATATATTTTACATCATTATCCCGAATTTATTATTTTACATTATGTTTGAAATATAATATCCATGTCTTATTTAAAAAAAAATGATATATTTCTATATATTGCAATATTTTAATAAATCAATCAGATTATAGAATGAAAATAATATCGTATTTATTCAATTTCAAAATTTAAATTCAAAGTTTCAAACAAAAGTTTCTTTTTATTTAATTTTCATTTAAGTTAAATGAATAAAAATTTGTAACAGTTTTCACACAATTTTTTCACTTTGTATTCAAAATTTCAACATGTATGAGTTTAGAATAAAATATTTATGCAAAAAAAATATGTTGACTATTCATTTGGAAAATGTTTCTAGATGTATGTTTCTTATTATATAATATTCCATAATATATGTAATCTTATACTATGTTTCTTACAAATAAATATTTCTTATATTAACATAGTGAACTGCGCAAACAATTATAAATAGAGAATAACATGTACTTTAACAATATACGACTATATAACTTCCCGAATCACAGAATTCAGTTTGACTGCACGATATCATAAGATCAATCCTTTTACTATAAAATGTTGTAAGACAAAATTTTCAACATCCATCCCTTGAAAAATAAAAATATGCTCGGAACCATAATTATCATTTTCCTTATCTAAAAGTGCAGAAAATGTAGAGCAGCCAAACAGGAAAGTTTTTTCTCCAGTACAGGTTTGTGGTGAGAATTTATAGACTCGGCGAGCTTGGTAACTATTCAATCAAGAACATCAATTAATCTTGCCTAGTTTGGAGGTGATTCATCAAGAATTATATTGCCTTTTCCTTATAATCTTTTCCAACAAGATTTTAGATGCAGTTGTGTTAATCCACAACTTTTTTATATTTATATCGTGGAATAAAGTTCGTGATAGTACTGTGAAATTTTTCCTTTACTAAATAAAAGCATTATTTAAGAGACAGGTTAAAACAAAAATTTATTTCCAGATAGTAAGAAAACTGTGTGATTAAAGGAATTAAAAATGGGTAGATAGTAATGTTTTCGCTTATATAGACAGATATAGCAAAATAATAAAAAAAGCGACAAGCTTTAAAATGTAAATAACAATCGAATAAAGTTGCTACATTGAAATTTTTTTGATTATAGACGAGGCTAATACTTATCTTTACTCTGGAGCATTTTACTTAAATTTTAATTCAACAATCCAATGCATTTAAATTTAATGTGTATCAAATGTAGCTGAATATTTGTCTTTCAGGGGAAAATTACATGATTTACAACAGTATTTTAATCTATATCTATTTAAATTTGTTGACTGAAATGATACATGCTTATTCAGTAATTGTCATAATAACGAATCAACAGTTATGTTCACAGCAGAATTTTTTTCTTAATTTTTAAAAATTCTCTAGAGCAGTTGAATGCGCAGTTTTGAAAATGAAGCAAATAAAATTACCATTTTCATGAAATTAAATTATTTAAATTCAACTAAACTAAATTTTTGCTTGCCATAAAATAGTAGAACAATTAAAGACCTTGAAACGCCGTTTTGTAAGAAAACAAGCTACAAGATATAATTATATTTCAAATATTCGAAATATTTACACAAAATAATTTCAGAATCTATTTATAAAGCCACGTATACAGTAATTCAATCAGTTTGTAATGGCTTAACAATTTAATTTACTTTCTAATTAAATTTTGTAAAATTACTTAAATGAAAAGATTAGCGCAGTAAAACATGACTCTAGCATTTTCATAATTTGTTCTTCTATTTTCAATACAAGTAATCAGATAAAAATTTGTGAAAACACTTTTTCTAAAAATAAATCCTTATTACCATAACGATGCCCGTCATCCATACATATAAGTATTTAATGCAAATGTGACACCGTCACACCTTTTTTGTCCTTGAAAGTCAATAATTAATTATGAAAGTGTGGACAATTTGAAGGTGGAATAAATATACAGAGAAAGCATTAATGTATATAAGTGAATTGCTAACTGTGCTGGCTTTAGGTAATTTGCATATTACAAGTGGGTCGGTCTTTTAAGGCACTCGCGAAAAAGAATTTTTCAAAACCTGGAAATGTTTTTGGTATTAAATTCCACCAAATATTTTAAAAATCTTTATTATTAATTTTATTCTAAATGTTCAACCATTATACCAAGTTATATGTAATAATATTATCTTAAAATGGAGGAAAAAAACTATTTCACTTTTTAATAGAATTAATAATAAGTTTCCGTTTATCATAAATAGAATTTACTTTAGCATCATTTTTTAGTAATATCCAATAATATTAAGTGACTTTCCAGTGTAATTAATGCAATTATATTTTTTATGCTTTTTAACGAATTTAAAAAAGCTATGATTAAATGATTGAAACAAAATTGTTAGCATTTTTCCGAATAAAGTATTGAGCATCCATGGAAAAATGTAAAAAATTACAAACATACTTATGTATGCATAATTTTTTAAATATAAAACTTCACTGAAATTTTAACATCTGTATATTTACAAATTAAATTACAAACCCTCTAGAAAAACTAAAAACAATCGCATCAAATACTTATAACACCGAAATTAGATAAAAAGTTATGTATTGATAAATAAATAAAATAAATTTGTTTAAAGTATATTATATAAACTGTATGTATACCTAAAATCTATATTTCTTTTTGCTTCTAGAATTTATTTAAAAAAATTCAATCACGTTCACTAAAGCTTCAAGTAAAAAATTACATAATTATTCAAGTTAGGATACATTTTCTTATTCACAAGTTAAATTACATGAATCCAAATCTTCCTAAAATCTTACAAATTCTTAGCTTTTCTCAAATTAAATAAACTTAGAAATAAAATATGCATAACTGGAAATATCTACATAAAAAAATCCTTATTCCGTGTGCTCACCGTATTTTTATGTGAAGTTGAGTAGAAAACGGCTGCTAGAAATGGATAAATTTTATATCAGGATGCCATTCTCTGGCTAACTTAAAATAAAAATTATGTTTTATGTCCAACTTTCAATTACAGCATTTGTAATTAATTTTAAACATAAATAACACCGATTTTAACTCTCTGTAAAATTACTTATGCTATGTTATTTTCGAAACTATGTATTATTTCACTTCGAAACACCTCTCGCTTTAATAATTTCTTTCAATTTTTGAAAAAAAATGCTTTAATGATTTTTAGGGAATGCATTTTTACTTTCCGCAAGATTTCATAAGTCAGAAATATATTACAGCGGATAAAAAGAGAATTCCCATTTAATAACTTCAGAACTATAGAAAATTTCCGAGCACTCTTCATTGGGTTCGCCTTTAACTCAGATTTCATTTCTGGAGGTAAACATAGCTTTATGGAGCTGTTAATTAAATTATTTTACATTGTCTATGCTTTAAGGTGATAAACAGTAGAATTTCATGTTTTCATACTTAAACTGAAATTTCATTGAAAAGTGATTTTTTTTAAATTCTTCGAGTTTTTGTCTCTTTTGATATTTTATATACAGAAAAAAATATTTTTATATATTTTGTTTCTATTTTCAATGTATTTATTTAAAGCTTGTGCTTTCAGTTTATAATAAAAGGATCTCTGAGACCTAACTGCACATTTCTCATTGAGAAAATCTCAATAAGGAAAGTATACGATAAATTAAGCATAAACCAAAAATATTAAATCCGGATGTAAAGTTACCCAAACTCAACGCAGCGAAGAGAAAATCGGGTTCATCTGTCATTTAATGAAACCATATTCTCCTAACAAACAAATGAAGAGTTAATTCTTATTCCTTTAATAAGTAAAGAAAAATAAGTTTTAAGTTTTGCTTTTCATATATCAAAATGTTGTTTTCCACAATGAATAATCACGTCAATTTTCTTTCAAAGGGAAAAGGTCAATTTCATCTTGTCAAGGGAAAATAGTGGACATGCTCTAACAAAAAGCAATTTTCAAGAAATTAAAATCAATTTCCAAGAAATGAAAATAACACAATTTTCGATAGATCCAATTAAAACCTAAAATGTAATAAAAATTTCGGGAAGAATTTTTATGGCTTTTCCAATTTTGCATGTGGTTGTTAATTCAGTTCAATTCCAAGATAAGCTGATTCTGGAATTCCTTGACTATTTAAGTTTGAAATTTATAATTTGGTAAGCAGTCTAACTAATTTATTATATTCATAATAAATTTCACATTCATTATAATCACAGTAATTATTAAAACGATAGTTTAAAAATTGACATCATACTACTAAAAGTGAAACTAACGGTATATTTATATAGACATGATAAAATATTATTTTCTTGCGGCACATAAATGAATCTTTAAAAATAAATTTTAGTAATTAATAATTAAACTATTTATTGAATTCTAATTTAATTGGTATTTGAAACGCAACTCCATCAGATGTGGGATAAAAATATAAATTTGATACTTAAAAAATAGTGTAAAATGCTTAATTCATTAAACTAAATTATTTGTAAAGTAACATTGTTAACGATTTCACGAAGATCATTACTAATATTATCCTAGATAACCTTCAAGTTATACCATGACGATGATTTTAAAAGTTTAACGCGCTATACAAAGAGGTTTGTTTGTTTGTTTGTCGTTCAACGGTCATTTTTTTCACACGAGGGCTAATTAGACCGGGACCTACGGTTTAAAATGGATTCCGAACTACTACAAACATCCATGCCCAAGGTGGGATTCGAACCCACGAACTGTGCTATACAAAGAGGAGTTTTAATCTAAGAAAATATCCTTCGTGTTTCTAAAATGTGTCTTTACAAAATAAGATTCAAAAGCAAGCTTTGAAAACACAAAAAAGCAAGATTTAAATATAAATGATGAACAATATTTCAAATCCTCCATTCCATTCAATAATATATTATCTCAATTATAAAGATAAATATTAAATAAGCATATTATAAGTGTCTTATATTAAAAGTAGAAAATGACAGGTCAACTTCCAAATTGAAGAGCAGAATAAATATCATTTGTTTATTCGCTTATAAGCGAATACATTTAAATTTATCATATACATCAGGGATGCACAACTTATGGCCCACGGGTGAAAATTGGCCCGCGTCGCCTTTAAAGTTGGCCCGCGAATGTTGTTAATAAAATAAGACTAATTTAAAAAGAAATGAGACTCTTTCAAATAAATAAAAGAAACAATCTGATAGGAAAACGATTCTACATCAGAATAAATATTTTACATCTGTTCAGTAAGTTTTTTTTATAACGCGGTTTTTCAGTTTGTTCCCTTTATGGCTACCCAAGAGTATGAATGTTGGTATAGGAGTTCAAAATGCAGCTGCATGTGCAACTTTCTTTGGCAGCACTTACATTTGTGAGCAAACTTTTCTTTACTGAATTTAAACAAATCAAAAATAAGAAACAGAATAGCAGATGAGAACCTTTCTTCTGTTTTACGTATTGCCACAACGAATCTTAAGCCCAACATAAAATCAATAACTTCAAATGTTCAATTACCATCACATTAAATTTTACTAATTTTTTTCAAAATTTAAATTGTGCTCTTTGTATAATTACCAAAAAATTTTCTCCTGTTATTCAATTAAAAATTTTTTTCAGGAAATAAAATATTTTAGCATATTTATAATGTTTGTGTTTTATTCCTTTATTGTATAATATTTGCATGAGTAAAAGAAGTAAATTCATAATTGTTATTCATGCGTATTGCCACAAAAAACAGTGTTTTCACGATTATAACATGTTTTAACATTTACGTGCTGCTTTGGCCCTCGACTTGATCTTTTTTCATATTTTGGCCCCTCATTCTGAAAAGGTTGTGCACCCCTGATATACATTACCAAATGAAATACTTAAATAAGAGCCAATATATGTCAATTCTTAATAATCTATGTAATGTTATCGCACAAATATGTAAGAAAAAATTTCATTTAATAGCATTGTTTCAGATATTTTGAGAATTATTACTGGTTATCTATAATTTATTATCATAATATTAATTTTAACTGAAAAAATAGCTTACGTCCTTAAATGATACAATAGCGCAGGAAAATATGGTGTATTATTTAATTTAATTATTTCACACAGAAACGTGTCATTCAGATTACACAAATTGATCCATGTTTAAAGTCAGTAAATGATTCCTTTTTATTTATGAAATAAATATTCTGTTAAAAGAATAAAAAAATATAATAGTTTCATTAATAACACCGCTTAAAACGTTTTCCAGCTCTGTTCCGAATATGTATGAAAAAACACAATTGTGCCCATTGAAACCATTAAAAAAATGCATTCAGAACCTGTTTATTTTTCCTAAACAACCCTATCACATCTGGTATTTCAAGATGTTCATCCAACACTTCAGTGTGGCCCGCCGGTTTCCGCTAGTCGCCGGGTGAAAGGATAGTTTTCAGACTGACTCATTTTGACTCCAAAAAAGGACGAAGGGCCGATGTTAAGTAACTGTGACGTCATCGGAAATCTCATTACTTCTCAAAGTGACGACGAGAAACTACTTTTGTTTTTGATTTCTGTCGGAGATTCTTACTCACGCGTCTAGGGGTACCTTAAGGGTCAGGATGTAAGAATTGATTTCAGCTGTTGTTTGCTGCTGGAAATTGAACTTGACTATAAGTGTGGGAATTTAGCCTCTATTTGTTTTAAATATTATAATGAATGAACTGATTAAGTTTTAATATATAAATAACATTTGTTTTTTCCTTTTATTTTGAAAATTGCATTTAAATATATCAAAATACAATAAAACCGGGAAGACTGTTTTTAAGAGCAACATAAATTAATTACTTTTAAATGTTTGAAGATTTGATTGTTAATTTTGACGAGGAAGTAATTGTACTTAATATCTATATTTAATCAATACACTTTGTATTTCCAAATTCTAGGTACATTATTTTAACTACATATGTAAAAGAATCGATTGATCATGGTCTATTTTTAGGTTCTGGTAATTTATAGGTTCTATTTTAAAAATTTAATAAAACTCCAATGATACATAACTGCAGAAAAACACTAACTAACAATTTAATCGAATTCGAATCCTATTGACATTAGGAATGATTGATTCCTATCGACAGAATCAAAATACGTGTTTACATATTCGATACAAAAATCATCAACTATATTTCTTCTTCACAGATGGCGCTCAAAGCGCTGCGATGGGATTATTTCTCAACTTATCAAATCAAGAGAAAATTTTAAGAGTAATTATGAAAAATAGAATCACATATAATTACGATCAAGCCATATTTATTAATCATTCTTTCATATTAAATAATAATATTTATTTATGTTAGAGCAAATAAATTATTTCTGTTATTTTAACAGTAATTTATTCATTGTAATTATAGCATTATTAAAATATATTTCTTTTTCAATATATAAGCGTGAAGTTTTCGCATACTTACAAATAAAATTGATAACTGAATTTGAAATTTTCTCCACAAGGCAATATATTTAAAAGAAATATAATATAATTTTGCGAATTATTACAAAAATTACGATGGAAATATTTAAACTTGAAGCACTTTAAAATTAACAATGTACTCTCTTTATTGTTTTGCAACAAAATTTTATGACAAGAAAATGATAAAATTACGAATGAATTTTGACTACTTAAAAAATTACAAAAACAGAATTTTTTTATGCTGAACTAAACATATTTTCTAAATAAACATTTCGAAAAAGTAATAATCAAATGAAATTTAAATTATTTAAAAATAATTGTACGACATTTGCAGTAGAAACACTTCTATAATGATGAATTCTGAAATTTCAAATAAAAGTATTGCAGTGCAATTATCCCAATTTATATAACAATGAAAATACTTCAAAAAATTCAAATGTAAATGATTACAAATCTTAAACAATTTTTTAAAATAATACTTTTAAAAATTACTATACTGGAAACGAAATAAACACGCTATTTGAAGCAATTCTATTCAATCGGTATACAAGCATTAATTTTTGAAGTCTTTTATTAAAAATAACACACATTTCCTCAGCTTCAAAATCTCACATTGAGATATTTTACAGCAAAACAATTTCAAAGTTCTCAGTTTTTCCCACTGAATTCAAAATTTGCTCCTTATTTTAACAGTAATTTAAAAAAAATAATAAATTATAGATATCAATTTCCTTGAAATCATAAAACATGATTCTAATTTTATTTTTAGAAATAAAATTAAGTTTCCAAGCAATAAATAACTATCTAGCAATAAAACAATCATTTTTTTAATGTTTTAATCATAAATCAGGATTATTGAAAAAACAATGATTTCGCAATAATATAGAAAAGACATGAATTATTAATTAATCAGCACAGAAAAAATTAATTTATAGGTTCAATTTAAGTATACTATGTTGCGCACATGTGAACAGAAAATCAAGTTTTTCAGATGATAATTTAGAGTAATTATTCTAATAAGCATGAAATATAAAACAAGATATTTTTAACAAGTAATTTTCTAATAAATATAGATTAGTTACTAATTTATCATTTTGCCAATAATATTAATAAATTTGTGAAAATTCTAAAATAATATGAGCAAGAAATTATACAAGTATCATGAAATTAAATAAGTAGTAATGTAGCAAGAACTTTATTAACGTATGTAAATCTAAAAATCGAATTAAAATTTTCCTTTCAAAATTTTTTTACTGTAAATATATGATGGCTTTAACAATAAAAAATAAGTAAGCATTTAGTTTTAATTTTAACAAAAATGTTTAATTTTTTATGGTGTTAAAGCTATTATATATTTATAATTCTTTTCTACAGAAAAATTTTGAATTGGAAATGAATATTTATTCTGGGAGCAAATGTGAGTAAAAACACAGTAGGCATTTTAATATATAAGTACGCATAAAAATATTCTAAACTATTACGACATTTAATAAACCAATGTTTCAAATTTCTTGTATTTCTAAATATAATCATTCTTAAGAGAGTAAATTGAATGAAGTAATGAAATATGGGCAATATATTTCAAATGTTAGCCAGTAAAAATTTTTATATGTCTCTATTTAGATACAAGCTAATAATTATTCATGACTGATTCGTAATAAAAGTAAAGCATTTGCCAATTTATTTTATTAGAAAACTAAAATAATATGCAATTATTTTATAAATATTATTAATGATTTATATTTTTTTATCCATTTTAAATACTATCGTTATTGGTAAACATAAATTTAATAGAAAAAGCATTTCGCTGTAATAAGTACAAAATTAATGTAAATAAGAAAAAGCAACGAATTTATCACTATTAAATACATGATTGAAACAATAATCAGAGTAATCAAAATTAATTACAGAATTTTAAAATATTTAATTAATATAATAATTAATGTTTAAATTACAATTATCTAAAGGAAATATTAGGGAAAAAAAGAATACTTTGACAATCAATAAAAATAAAAACAATGTAAACAAACATCACCTCTACTCTTTGGTCGATCAACATCCATATCTGACGAAGGCATTTTTGAAACTGAGTGAAATCTAGCGGATAGCATCATTGAAACGAGAGAGTAGTCCCGCCCTCTATCGGTTAGCGTAGGCGATATTTATGGCAGCAATTTTAGAATCCACCTGTCCTTTCTTTAAGTTCAACTAATGAAGATTTTAAAGAGTTCATCTTTATTTGGCGCCTTTCTGTCCGCTATATCCTACGTAATAGTAATCGGTCTTTCTAGAAGTCCACTGTGTTTTACCGTGTAAATTAGTTTTCTTTTATAAAATCTACTTTTTCGGTATTCCATTTGTTTTGAGTAATTGAGAAATACTTCTCTTAATTTAGATTGTTTTTGTGATTTAATCTTTGAATTGTGATGACTAAGATATGTCGATTCGTGACGTAATTTAAAAAGCGATTTTCATTTCGATACAGGAAAGGAATTTAATTCAGATAAAATTTTTATTCTAAAAAAATAATGTTCTTTATAAAATAAATTAAGCAATTTAAAATTGATGTTATTTGAGACACATAAAAAACCTTTTTTTCATTGTTTTAAAAAATAATTTTCAATTAAAATATGTGTATTATTTAATTTCTGTTATGTAAATTATTTGTAACGGAAATAATATCTAAAATTTTGAAGTGAAATTCTATAAAACAAAAATAATGAATTATTTCAAAAATTAAATTTTAAATGATGTGCATATTATATTTCATATCTATTAAAAATAATGGTAATTAAAATAATGTCAAAGTTTTCATATAGTAGAAATATCAGCACTGAAGAAATCGCAATAATCATTAGTTAAAAAATTCAGTCAAAAGTTGGAATATCGTATAATATAAATTTATTATTCTTTGAGTTGTTTATTTTTTGATAAACAACTGTTAACATATATTTTAAGGAATAATGAACTTTCTCTGTTTAAAATAAAAAGAAGTGAAACAAACACGGGTTAATTTCTTGATGCAAACGAAATCTCCAAATACTTAATAATTGAGTGCTATAATTTTATTTGTAAGGTAGCCTCAAATTAATTTGAATTATATTTTATTTAAAATTCATGCAAAACATATTTAACCCAGATTAATGAATGTTATGCACATAAAGTATATACACATAAACAAACATAATTTCGATCTTATTGCTCTAACTTACTATGTCCAATCTTAGAAATTAATAATTTCTTCTATCTTTTCGACACTCAAATGGTATGCACTGCAAATTTTAAATTCTATAAAAATTTTCGAAATGTTAAAATTTTTTGCATTTAAATTTTATTAAACATACAAATTATTAAACATATATTTTTTTATCATTCATTTAGAATTTCTCTTTATTTTGTTTTTATGCAAAAATAATAATAATAATAAACAAATAATCTTATTAAATTATGATATTGTTTTTAGAAAATAATATCATAATTTAAGAAGATAATATAAATTATCCAAATTATTATAATAATTTAATGATATAGATTATACAAATTGTGTTTTTTTTTTCAGAAAATAATTTGGATCATTTATATTGAATTAAAATAATCAAATCTGTTCCAGAAAATTTGGATTATATGGTTTTCTTTAAATTTCCATCAAAAAATATAGGAACAGTGTTTTATAACATTCGATCATTCCTCTAGATGGTTTATTTAGCAATGAATATAATGAAATTCGAATACGTACGATTCATTGATTTTAGTTGGAGAAAATTGCATGTTATTTATTCCTCCTTGCAATGAATTACATAAGAGTTGCAAAACTTTTTGTGCATACCTAACATATCATTACACAAGATTCTTATTTCTCTCCTTGATTACTTTTTTCACCGGAGAGCATGATTTCGACAGGGTCCATAGCTTAGAAATGTAATTCGAGTCAATTACACAGAGCAATATCCAAAGGGAAGAAAGTGAACCCACAAACTATTAAAAAGGCTGAGCGCTAATCATTCAATCATAATGGATATTTTTTCATGTATGGAACTGCTGAATACTTGGAAAACTTCCATAATGCATATGCAAAAAGCAGAAACCTGATATATCTAGCATTATAACATGAAATGTATAAAATTTCAGCATTGGTCTAAAATTGAAGTTAAAAATCTACAAATAACCGTTAAAAAATTATTTAAATTAAAGTTATGTTTTTTTTATTGATATGATTCACCAAGATAAATATAAAAATCTGGTACTCAGATTCTCTATCTTATAAAAAGTTTACACAGCCATTAAAATAATAATATTTAACCGTAATACATAATATTACATTTGCAAAAATATTACTTATTTTTTAGTTGAAAGCTGAAACTCTGCTTGTGTTAAAATTTTGAATTAAAACATTTTCCTTCGTATTACAAATAATATAAATAGTAAACAATTATTTTGATTCAAGTTTCAAATCCTTTTTGCAAATTCTTTTAATCTCATCTTTAATTTAGATTTGAAAATAAAAACAATATCGCAAGCATTTTTAAACATAACCATTTAAATTATTTAAAATTTAACTTATGTGTAAGTTTATCTGAAATATTTCTAATTTATCTTTTCCATATTTCTAGCCTTATCTTTACGTGAGCAAATGCGAAATGATTATCTCTTTGATTTTAAATTCCTTGATAAGACATTTTCTTTCAAGGGAAACATAGTTAAAGCTTAACTAGATAAATTATAAAAAATGGAAAAACATCATTTCCTAATAAGTCATCTTCAATTCAATATCTAATAAGTAATAGCTCCAAAATATTTAAAGCTTAAATTTATCCTTAAATTTTAAATATATTAATATAGCCTTAGTATTGTGTAACAATGCATAACCAAACCTTTTTTTTCACTTGTACTCTACCATTTTTCTTGAACAAAAGCTATGAACTTAAAAGAAATGAGTTATCAATGTTTTTTTTTTCTAATGACAGGTCACTTAAGAAATTCTACCCTGAACGACCTCCGATGGATTTTTAGCATAGCAAGGGACAAAATTGACAACAAGTTATGCAGCGGTATGCATAGTAAATGATAACCTATATCAATGAGAAACTGGAGTAATTTTTCTCATTCTATGTCTGCTTTCCAATTTGGTAAATTGTTTCTGAGTTTGATTAGCGACTAGCAACCTTAGAATACCCAAAACATCTTACAATGGCTTTATATCTGAAAAATATGCTGGGCTATACATTCGTAGAATTTTTTAGTAAAATATTGTCTTCTAGCTAAGCATTATGTGTTTGCCATCATGCTTTATGTCAATGCCATCCTTAATTACTACAGCGTAAAGGATAATAATAGATCTGAAAATGTCATCAAAATATCAGAGGCATTTGCATTCTTCCCTTGATAAAGTGTAGGTCTGGGGTGAGGCTGATAAAATAACATCCAGACATTTACTCTGCCTCCTCTAAATTGTACACTTTTATATACAAATGGGATAATTCCGAGTATCAGGTTCTTTTCAAAGGAGAATCAGCTTACTACCAGATTGCACATTGAAGAGGAACTCATTTATGAAAAGCAAGTTTTTTTCACACATCTCATATCTATCTCAGATGGACCAGTGACTAATTTCCTTGCGAAGCACTTTTGTACATTGTATGCAATAATACAAATCACAGAATTCAAATTAACATATTGTATTCAATTCACTTGCAAAGACACTCTGGTTACCAGTAGTTTTCTGAAAGGGTTGTAGCAATAAAGGGGCTTTCATAGAGTGATGTCGTCTGAATTTCAATGCTAAATATCTATCTTCATTTTGTGTTCTTACAAGTAAACGATCTTGTCTAAGTCTTAGACAAACATTCTCAGTCTTTAAACTCTAATTTTATAGTTGGAAGATGAATTATGAGAAACTTGTGAGGTTTTTCTTAAAATTGATTGGTAGGATCCAATTTTCAACAATAATGACTTTCCAGGCTATCCATTTAGTCCACTCATGCTGTTGAAACACCATAATGTCTGATACAATACATTCAATTTGTCTCAATTGTTTTAAATTTATTTCAGCAAATAGATTGCTGCTGGTCGCGCTTTTTTATGGAGGGTTTTTTTTTATGATGCCAGTGATTTTTATCAATAGTAAGTAATTATGATTTATAAACAATATCTTAAAAAATATTTTGATTTTGATACCAAATAATAATATATTTATTAATTAGAATTTTTGCAATTAAAACATTCAATAATTAAACATAAATGAAATATAATTATAATATTATGACAAAAGTATATCTATTTCATTCGATATGTATTGAACAATAATATCAAACTAAAAACTTTTCAAGCAGATTAAAATATAATTCCTCACAATCAAAACATTACTTACAAATTTTCTGAAAACATTTTGTTTACAGAAGAATGAAATAAAAAATATAACGATTATTTTATTTGATATAAGCTATGAAATATTTTTGAATTATAATTGTTTCGAATATGACAGCATATTAGTGTAATGCAAGCAACTCTCAATTTAACTATAAGATTTAAATAATAATTTTTAAAATCAAACACTATAGATGATGAGAGTATTTAGATTTAAACAATGATAGGCTTAAATTGTAAAAAAAATGTTAAATATACTTAAGAAAAACTAATTTGATTCAATAAATTGTCGATATTTACTTAAAATGACTGGAAAAATAAGATATAAAAATATTTCTTTATTTTCAAATCACTGCATTTATTTTAATTCTGCAAATAACTGCTTCTTAAGAATTACATATGTGTGTGTGTGTGTGATTTAGTAATTTTTTAACATTATACTTACAATTTTAAAGAAACTTTTTCTTATCAGCAACAAAAAATACCTCTGATAGTTCATAGAGCTGCAAATTGCTTAATCGGATATTCTGTTACAGGTAATTTATATTTGCTTATGTGATTAACTCTGAGATGACAAACATCAGTATAAAACTAAAAATGTCATATTTATCTCCTCTCTAAAGTGAAGCACTTTTTTAAATGTTGTAAGAACTACGATTATAAGTTGCTATAATTTGTTCACTATTACTTTCAATACACACAATACATTATTCGTATTATAATGTTTGAAAATGTCTAAATATCGTTAATAATCTTACTGAAAAATGCTTACAATTTATTATCTATATTTCAATCTTGGATAATTGAAGTACTTTTAAGAGTTTTATTCTACTTCTCTTAGGTAAATTTCACTTCTAATTGACCTTACAAAATTATTTAAGAAATTTGTAACACTAATTGGTAATAAATCCAAATCTATTTATCATTAGGAATACTTACATCTCGTATAGGAGGTTGTTGTTGTTTACTAATGACACTTGGACAAGCCAAGCTAGCTATGCTATGCGAATTAAGTCGATTGGGAGCGTCTTTCGTTTTAATCAGAGCACCATGTAGGGGAAAGTACGACTTTGCTCTACATACTTGCCATAGGTACCCGTTTATAGGGTAGGCAACCATTCACAACTCATTCATACAAGGAAAGGACAAAGACAGGATAGATAGAGAGAGAAAAAGTACATCCATGCTCGAACCGGGATTCGAACCCAGGACCTCCTTATCCGCAGTCAGGTACGCTGACCACTAGACAAGTTGGTCGGCGTATAGGAGGTAAAGTTTCTTTAATTGTAATACTTCTCTCTTACTGATTCTAATTTTCTTTACAAACAATACATTCTTTTGTATAACAAATAGAGTCATCAAGACTTCTTTCACAAATTTTTACAATAATTCGCTTGAAATGATATTATTTTAGATTTATGGCAGGAGCTCTTATATCAAAAATAATAATAATAACTTTTTCATGATAATTTCTTTCTCCCTGGAAATACTTTTGAATTAAATGAGCCAGAATTTATATTAAAAAAAACGATAATAATAAAATTAGATTCCACTTTTTTCATTTGGATGCCATTTGCGAATGCTTGGCAAGTTATTATTAAGTCTTTCAAGTTATTAATCTTTAAATAACTTTGTAAGGATAAAAATTTATAATTCAGTTTGATAAAAATGAATTATTAGAAACTATTATTAATAAAAAAACTTTTTTAATGAATTATTGAAAACTATTATTATTAAACGGAGTAGTACCTTATTTTATTATATTTCCAAATGATAGTAAGACCAATAATTAACAATTACATGAGTAATACCAATTCCAGAATTTCTTAGCTCGATAAGAAAAGAAAATTTTATCATATTATGTTTCTTAATGTTCCAAATATGCTTAAAATATTGCATTTTCACTTTTCCTTATTTACCAGTCTTTGCAATTAACCTCTTGTTCATATCCTGGAAGAAGTTAGGGTATAAAATGGTTAGCGTTGATAGTACCACTTACATCACCATTTCATCAGTGAAACTTCATCTAGTTCTAAGTACTTATTACCAGGAAAACCATTCTGATTTAGCTAAAATGCTTAAAGAATAAGAGGGTTTTTTTTTTTGAGAGCAATTTTATTTTTTACTTTTTTGGTTCTGCAAATAGCCCTTCCGAAAAGTTCCTCAAACAAGGAAAAGTTCGCTCTGCTATCCAAAACTAGAGATCTTCAGCTTCTGAACCGCAAACATGACCTCATGATGACATTGTGAGCACAAAAAACGCGCAGAAGGCGGGAAGTTTCCAACTTTTATCCAGAATCCTCTGGTTTGTATGAGAGAGAAGAACACTCGAATATACCTTGAAAGAATGCTGCGTTCGAGAGATGGTGGAGGCTGTTTGACAAGGTCAACCGGTTCGCCCCCTCCTCTGTATCCTACGTGATTTCGAATGCCCCGTCCCACGCTGCGATAATGGCTAGTGATGAAAATTGCTTTTTGGCAAACGTCTTTTGCAATGAAGCTTCCTGATTTCAGATATTTGAAAACAAACACAGAAAAAAATCGAATATTTGTCCTTTCCATTTATTGGCCGAACAGTTCGAAGTCACTTAATCTGATAACAATGTTCTAAAAATTAATATGTCATCGAATGTAGTAAGAATTTATCTCAAAATTAGTTCATGGAACTTTGCTGCCGTTTGCTAACATATCATATTGAATAAAGAAACATCTGTTAATAAATTTTGAAAAATATAGCATATTTTTTTTCTTTTATTACCTAAAATTTTAAAAGAATATAATTATTCCTGATAGATGTAAGTGTCTTAGTAATAGTTTTGCTATTTTGATTTTTATATTGAAATGAATTGTTAAATTCAGGATTGAAATTAAGATTGTTAACATATCGGAGTTTATAATTAATTCTGATCAGTTATATTTGTTGCTCTTGATTTGAAATACATGAGAATGATTTAAAAAAGAAAAGAAGGATAAGAGAAATTGGGGAAAATTGATACTTTTTTTTAGTAGAAACGATTTTGCTTTACTAACTAAAATTAGTATTTCATTTATAAATTTAATATCACTTTAAAAGGATTTTTGCTATGAATGTTGACTTAATGAAAAAGTAATCAGTCAAAAACCCTAAAAGTTGTGGAAAAATAATTTTAATTATTTTGCTCCGTAATTTTTTCTTATAACAATTTAAAATTTTAAAATTAATGACATATTGAATTTAGAATTTAATATTAAATTACTATTATTTATGTATATTTTACTAACTTATATTTTATGGTCAAAATTTCTGGTAGAATAAGTTTCGAAATTATTTTCGCTTTGCTTACTAAAAATTATTTTTACTTAAAAAATTCTTTGCTTTGTTGCCGAATTATTTTCATCCTAATTGTGTTTCCATTTCTTGTAAGTAAATATTCTTTTTTAAATTTTCAATACTACAGACTTTATGCAATCACAATTCACAATAAAGTTTTTAAAATAAGATATTTTAACAGTAAAGTGTGTGTGTGTGTGGTTTCGTCAATATGTGCATTTTACAAATTTAACAGCAATTAAAAAGAATTGTTAAACTATGTTATCATCGGGTAAAAGTAAGAAAACATGGCACATCTAGCTATAGCATATGAATAATATTTCACGATAAAGTATGAGTAAGATGAGTACATTTTACATAAAGGAAGAAATAAGTATTTTTGAGCTTTAATTGTTTTCAAGAAGCGATCGATATTCTGACTTTCTAAAAAATAAGGTATGGTCCATAAGAAAGAGGGAATTGGAGAATCTTCAAAAAGCACATTGGTAATTATAATTTAAAATAAAATTTATGTCCTCCGTTATAGGCCATTCCATTTAATCAGTCTGTTATTTAATTGAAGATAATCATGCTTATGATTAGAAGTAATTCAATCAACACTTCTTTCAGCTCAGATGCCATATAATACAGGATGTTAAATTCTGAATATTTTTGGTGATGAAGAAATGTTGCCAAGATGACTTATTGTGATGTACGTGATGACGCATATACGAGGGTTGCCAAACTAGAATTTTCTGCATAATTCATATAGGTCTTTTTATCTATGACATAATAAAAACCAGGTTTCCATACACATAAGAAAATCTGCCAAAACAGCCACCGAACTCAGAATTTGGCATCCTGGATTATAAGACATCTGTGCCCTTCTCCCCTTCTTTTTTTGATGTGACACACTGCTTCATATGTTAGGGCAGTAATACGGAAGTGTCATTTATTATTTTTTTCCACTTTTAATAGAATTAAGAAAGTGTAGTTCTTAAACCTGAACACCTGTTGTCATTCGATTTGCCACTTACGGCACAGCTCTCAAGAACCACTCTTTTTAATATAACAAAACCGTCAACAACATGGACATTTCAGAAAAGCTTAAATGAGAAATCCTTTGCTGGCAAGCACAACATTGGTTCAACCTTAACTCCTTAAATGAGCTTTTAAAAACTATCATGAATACAAATTTCGTGTGTGCTTATCCTACATGCTTGGGAAATCGAAATACCCATTTCAGAATATTTCCCATTTCATAGATACTTCAATATTTCTATATGCATTGAATACAATCATGCCATACCAATTGCATTTTATATTTGCATTAAAGATGGTATAACCATATTTCAGAATTATTGTTTAGTTGGAGAATTTTGGGCGATAAATTATTTTTTTATTCAAAACCACTTACATAAAGCTATCGTATTTGAATATATGAATTTTCTCTAGATTCTTACGATTCTCTTGAAGTATAGTTTTTAAAGTTTGACAATCCATTCTAAAAAGTTAAATAATCCATACCGTAAATATTTGTTACCAAATAATAAATATGCTTAGAGCATTATCATAAACACAAATTCATATTTAATGTAAAAATCTTTATTGCAATTTGATTTTCGAAATTCTCAATCTTCGCACAAGTTCAAAAGTATTGAACTAAAAACAATATTTATTATCAATATTATAAGATTATTTTTTAATTTATAATCTTTTTATAACATAAGAAATTTTATAAATAAAAAATTGATCCACAATAGAGTTTCCATTCTGAAATATGCTTTAGTATAGAGTCCAATTATGTGCATGCTAAAAAATGTTGAATAGTTCATTGTTTGTATTTGTAGCTTATACAATTTTTCATTCATGATCCTAAATTAAAAAAAAAGCTTAGAATAAGCCTCCTACATTGATTTCCCTATAAGTGACGTGAATTTCAACTAGATAACAGACGTCCTCAACGAACTCTTAAAGACATTAAAATTTTGCAGAGGCATAAATCTCATAAATCAAATATATTGCTTCGATTCCATACGTTTTTTAAACAATCTTTTTTAAGAATGTGTGAAGCATATGTCAAAACAATAGAAATTTTCACTTTCTTTTGTATGTGGTAATAAACATGTGTTCACTCACTCACATTTGTTCTTGTTCAATAAGTGCTTCAGTAGGTTTTTATAATATAATTTTCAAAATGTTATCAAAAATGTTCATAACAAGGATATTCTTTTGAAATTATATAGTTTCAATCCGATACCTTGTAAATATAAAACTAATATGTTTTCGAAAAAATAAAGTATTTTGTTTCTATGTATAAGTAATAAACCTATTATATTTGAAACTCGTTCTAATAATGGTAATTCGCAGATTAATTATGATTTTCATTATCACAGTAGTTTTTAATTCAAATAAAGGATATTTGGATTTGATATAAGAATTACCTCAAACGTATAGCATGATCTAGATGTATTATATATAGTAAACTTTATACAACATTATTTAAAATGTAAAACATATGCTTAAATAGATAAGTAATTAAGTGTTATTAAATTACAAAAGGATCAACCAAACCAAGCCTTGAAAATTTTATAAATATCTTGAATAATGTAATGAATTTACTTTCCCTATTTATATATCTTTGAATTTATACACCAATATTTTACTTGGCTTGGAATTAATTATTTTTATTTGCATGGCGATACTTATTTCATTTTAATGATATTTTTAATATTTAGTACTAGATATTTTAGTGATTACATTAGTTATTGTAATTTTATGCACAGACAGTATAATTGAATGAAATGAAGATTCAATATTTAAATTCTCAAATCTTGTTAATTTGGAAAGTCATTTTAAGATAAATGAATATGAGAGATTTTAAAGCTTACTTGAATGAATATATTCCTTTTGAATTTTAAGTTAAAAATTTCAGTTAATATTTTGACTGTACATTTTAACAAATACATTTGTGATTAATATCTTATGGGAATGTAATTAAATATAATTAAAAAATGAGTTAAAACCACCAAAATGCTCATAACATTATCTTAATGTATTCTAACAATTTACTCAGAACGAATTCGTTTACAAAATGATTATTAGGAATATATTAAATTAGTATATCTATATATTATGAAAAAGAAAAGTATACAAGTTACTTTACGTTAGATTATTATATCTTCATTTTATGAAAAAATCTGAAATCATTTCCTAAAATTTTTTTTCAAATTATTCTTGTATCAGAAAAAAATATTTATTTGGGCATAAAATTACAATATTTTCACCATTATTAAATATCTAATTGAAAAATAATTGATTTCACGGCTTTATATATGAAAAACTTTAAACTGTATTGAGTGAAAAAAGTTTATATCATCTCTCAAACAGTAGAAAAAAATAATCATGTATTGATATATAAATTTATAATTTTATTTCTTTTACATAGAGTTTGTGTTTAGCATATTTAAATCTAACACATTTAAGATGAAAATCTTTTTCTTAACCAAAACTCGCATTTCATTGAATAAAGGTTAAGTTTTAACACATATTTCCTTTCATATACATGAAAACTCAACTTAATATTATTCTTTTATCAATAATATAGTTGAATTCATCATTCTAAATAAGGTTAATCCCATAAATGATATCCCAGGGCGTCATGATGTTTCTATTTTCTTCAATGTAACATTTTATCCCCTATTTGTTAATTTATTCTATCCTGAAATTATTTTTTAATTTTAAATTTATTTTTTGCTTCTTCTTAGTATTTCATTCATTGTTTTTTAAAATAGTTTTCTAATATTTTATTTTCATTTGTCAAAGTTATATTCAATCAAGAACATTCAAACATTGCATTCATGAATTTTGTATTCATATTTCAGTAGTGGGATAAAGAAGAACCATAACAAACACGTAAAATTTCTTGATTCGAGAATCATTTACTATATGATTTTGGGCTGAAATTAGAGAATAGTTAACTTTCCCTTATCCGTTCTTTTTTTAGATTCAAATTTCTTATCCTTTCTTTGAAAATTTAGATAAGTTAGTATTTGGGATTCTTAATATCATGATTTTTAGAATTAATGCATGATAATTAAATGCTATTTTTTAATTTCTATTTTTTATTGTCAACGAATGGAAGCTTGTATTTAATTTATTTAAAATTATAAACGTATTCTATTTAAAATCATCAACAAATTAAAAAAAATATAATTAATCATTATTATATTGTTGTTATAATTATTATTATATAATGTATTTTTGTATACAAATTATTCTCTTTTTTTTACTATTCTTTTTTCAATTTCTGAAAATTTCCATACTTTTGTCATACGAATGAGTAATTGATATTTCCAATTCAACCTAAGAGATGGCAGCACCATAGGAAATTCAGTGTTCTCATTGTTTCTCCTTAAAAACTTTATGTGCTGACTGCTTTAATTTGAAATTATATAATAAATAAATGAGAAACAGAAAATAAATTATTTGAGTGAGTAAAACAGAGAGTGTACAACAGATCCACAATCAATACTACTTTTCAATAATATCAATGCAGTAGCAATAAGAGATGAAATATCTTGTGATGGGATTTGAATACGTCCCTAAATAAAATATAAGATCAACGTTCCATATTTTGTGCTTCACACAGATCTTTATACATAATACATTCAACTTGAAAAGATTTTATAACCATTCTGATTATTTAAATTGAATTAACTTTACTTGATTTTGAAGAGGTTTATGAAGAAATTAAGCAGAATACTATAAAACTAAATATTTTTTTAGGATTCTATCTTCTGCAGTAATAATTAAATTCTTGCGTTCCACGGCTACCCTTAATGTACTCCTTAAGTTATTCTTAAGTATTAAGATTGATATCGTTTGTTCCTGATATAGTTCTGAAGTTGAATATTTATAGTAAACATGAGAATTATTTATGCGGATTTGTTAAGCATTCTAATATTCCAGAACAAATTCATAAATGTGTAATTTAAAATAATTTAACCAAAATATTCTTGACACAATGCAAATTCTAAGGATTTATACATAAGTAAATATCTGTGTAAACAACAAGAAGAAAAATAAGATTTTAATAAAAACAATATTAAAATGTTTTTCATTTAATTTTATAATTATTTAACAATTAATAATATATTTTGAGTTTTTCAAGAGACTAAATACTTATTTTAAAGAAAAGACCACTGGAAAAGTTTTTACATAAAATATAACTCAAAATATCTATATTACTTCAAAAAATCAAGAAAAATCTCTGAAAATAAGTCATTGAAACTGGACTTAATTGTCTTAAAGAATTATCTCAAAAAGGTAACTGTTTTGGTTAGGAAGAGAATTTTAATGAATGTATCAAGTAAAAAAATTTATAAAATTGTTTGAATCATATAATAATTAAAATAAGAAACTATTTACAAATAATAAGGTGCACCAATATATTTTGTACTATTTTGCAACTATGTTTATAAGTTTCAGGAAAACAACAAATTTAATTGAGATGAGTTGAAAATTTTGCAAAATAAAATGTAGGCTTGATCTTCGACTGTTAATTATTAGAAACAAAATAAATATTCTTCATTAGAGATCAGCTGTTTTGTACATAGAGTAGCAGATTCAAATAAAATATGTTAACATTGCATGAAAATAACTAAAAAATAAAGTTGTGCTTGTGCATGTTCAATGCCCATCAGTTTTGTTTCGAGTTCCATGATAAAAGTATGTGTTTAGTAATCAATATAAATCATCAATAATTTGATATAACTATAAACTTGATAGAAATAAATATGAAACAATAAATAAAATTTATTAAACTTTTTTGCAAAATTATATCTGTTCAAAATTAAAAATATTTACAATTTACCTATGTATCAATTCAACCTGTTGAAATAAAAATTATTAATATGCCACAAGTGATCATTTTGTGAGTGAGCTTCAAAGCTTATCCTCGTCTTCCAGTTATTTTGAATTAAGATACCACATACCCCCAATAATATATCACTCTTTGCAAAACGTTATCGATATTAGCGAAACATTTTATATTCAAATAGTTACCTTCTCATAATTTTCAAAAAAGTTATACCATAATTGTTTTTATTTAACATATTTAGGTCAAAAATTGGCAGGCTGTGAACAGTAGTATCGACAGACATTTAGAAATTAATTTCTGAAACTTCAGAAATCAAAAGTTATAAATTTTACAAAACGTTTTATATATATATATATATATATATATATATATATATATATATATATATATATATATATATATATATATATATATATATATATATATATATATATATATATATATATATATATAACAAATAGTTTTACTTGAAGTAGAATTTTTTTTTATCTTATTCACTAGTTTAAGGAATGTAAGTCGATAGATAATTATCTCAAAAGCTTGCTTTCTTTGTAAATAGAAAAGAATATTTTACAACAGTTAATCATCTAAAATAACTTTAATCTTAAAAATATCAGTTGTGATGATTTTAAATTATTTTTTTAGTGAAAAATTCATTCAAAATGTCTCTTGATAACATATCATTAAATTTTGCAGAAAAAAATAAAACAAATTTCAAATCCCAATTCTACTAAGTATTTAGAAAAAAAGAGTAAAGAATTTGCTATAAATTAGTTGAACATTACATAGGTCGTATTATTGTGAAATTCTCCCACATTGAGATTTAAGTTGAATTTTTAAAGAACATTAAATTTGCCTTGAATTGAAAAGACAATAGAATTTCTTACAATTTAAACTTTAAAGCTTTTTATACAATATTTATAATTAATATAAATATTATCAAGGAAAATATAATAATGAATATATAAGTATCAAGGAAACTATAATAATTAATAACATGCATAATTTCAGTACAAGTTCAGCGTTAACGTTTCCATATGCACAGTAAAAAAAAAGTTTTTTTTTTTTTGATAATTAAAAAATCAGTTATTTCAATATTTTATTTTCTATAAAATTTCCTGATTTCATTTAAAATTTATTTTTTAAACTCGGAAAAAAAATTTGCAACTCTATGCTTATTGTATATTTAAGTTTAGAAATAATCCAAAAATAAAATGCTTTTTAGTTTAACAGTATCTGAAAAATCATAAATAACCAAAACAAATATTCCATTCAATAAAGATGCATAACGACTCAATATCTAAAAATACTAGTTATACACACAAACTTTATATTAAAATTTTAATATAAAAATTTAATATTATTTTAGTTATCTTGCAAAATACTTTACATCACAGACTTTTTTATATACATTTATAAACCACGGGAAGGAAAAGCGATTTTATTCGATGATTAGTAACAATTTAAATACTATCAATATTGTTTTTTAAAACATGTGAACACATTATTTAATGAAGGAAAAATCATATGCAGAGCAAGTTCACCAAATATGTATTTTTCACTACAAAATCAAAAAATTTATTACAAATAAATAAATAAAATATCAAATTACTGATGATAATAGGTTTCTTTTTTATTAAAAACTATAAAGTTGCTAATATAAGAATTATTCATTACAAAATTATAAAGTAAACCACAATTCAAGAGTTCTCAATGAGAGAAATTTAATAGATGATTTGTTAATACATAAATCTGGAAAAGTAAATATATTATTTCAAAATTTGTGTTTAAAAAAAAAGAAATTTTAATGAAAAAATGCTTATTTAAAATATAATTTACATTATATAAATGCAATAATCTGTAAAAAATTTTATTATTTTTTAAATCGTGATGCAAATTGTTTGATATTTTCTCCTTTAAAATTTTTTTATTTTCATTAAAATTAGTTTATTTTAAAATATTTATAACAAATTTCACTCAAATATTTGCATATATATAGAGAGTTGCTGTTTCTTCTTTATCTTGTGAAACAGAAAAATAATGCATGTATATATATATATATATATATATATATATATATATATATATATATATATATATATATATATATATATATATATATATATATATATATATATATATATATATATATATATATATATATATATATATATATATATATGTATATATATATATATATATATATATATATGTATAGATATATATATATATATATATATATATATATATATATATATATATATATACTATATATATATATATATATATATATATATATATATTTATATATATATATATATTCATCACTTATTTTTCGATAATTTGAGCAAATAATTGTTTGTTGTTTGTTCAAAAGATTGATTAATGATTGGCTGCTATCAGAAAAATCATCTTAATTTTTAAACTCTTCCCAAAAGGAAGTAGTTTTCTTTTACTTCTACATTTATATATACATAAAATATTAATGATTAAAATTTAAACTTTGATCTTATAATAATTAGAAGGCGTTATTTTAACTCAAAATAGAATTTCATCCTAAGATACGGAGAATAAATTTATAAAATGAAGTAATACTTTTATAATTAGAGCTGTGTGAAGATGATAAGTTGAATTAAAATGAATTTTCAATGCTTTTATATTTTAATTAATTTTAAAATTCTGAATCATCAAAACACATTAATACTGAGGTATGTATCAAATACTGAGGTATGTCTTCAAAATTTAGAAGTAGCTAAAGAGACAGATTCTTAATTCAACATTAAACAAAAAATAGCTATTTTATGGTAGGATAAAATATTATGATTTTTTACCAAAATTTAATTTTTATTCGCTAAATGAATTTAATTAAGGAAATATTTTCCATTTTAAAGTGAATTTTTTTAAATATTATAGAAAGAGCAATTTTTAAGCGGCAGAAATTTATATCATTTAATTCAAGATATAAAGTTATTGATCAATTTTAGTTTTTTTGTTGATATAGCGTTAAGTGACTAGAAACAAGTACAGCAGCAACATGGTTGAGGATAACGCTCAAAATAAACTTTGTTCTGAAATCCAAATACGAAACACTCTCCTTCTTTTCCTTTCCATAAATATCTGGCTTTTGTTAGAGGAATAGCTGTTAATGTTTGTCTCTATAAATAAAAAAACATCTATTTAAGATATAATTAAATTACATCTTAATGAAAGCTATATTTGGTACATAAAAGATCTATTTTTTTCTATTCAAATATGTTATAATGAAGTAAAATTAGATTTGTAATTAAACATAGTTTTGATAGTTGGATAAAAACTATTGAATATTTATAATTAAATTTGTATTAATCGCAATTATAGTACAATATAAAACTCATCCAAATTAAAGGAAATTTAATGTATAAGGGAATTATGCTGAAACAAATTAACGATTAAAAATCAATTAAACAAATCTAAACTTCAAAAACAGTGTTTGGTGGAAGAATGTTTCCTTGTAAGAAAACTCCATAATTCAATGTTTCATGGAATCAAACAAATTTCGTATTTTTATCTGAGATAGAAGATCCAAGATTGAAAATTCATCTGAAGAAGCTATTTAAAGAATCATAAGAGAGAGACTGTGTGTTCAAAGAAATCTCCCATATGTTCAATCAGTGCAATATCCAGAGAATAATCATATCAATTAAGAAATTTTATCTATTTAACAAAAACCTTAAGATTCCCAAATAGATGCATGGACTTTATCTGATACCAGATGCTTTGAAACACACGTAGTGAAAGGAACCTCTTGAAGGATCATAATTGTAACAGACAAATGATTAAGATCTTCCATGATAGACAATCACATCTGAGATTATAAAGCTTATAATTGGTAAAATAAAAGTTGCCTACCAGAAGGTGGCATTCACTACTAGTGAGTATAACTATATTTCTTTGATCGAAGTTCATCAAAAAATGTTTGTTTATCTTATGAATGTCACTTTGGAAAAACTTGTTGGATATCTGGTAAATATTGGATATTGTAAAAACTTGTTGGATCCAACAAGTCTCAAGCCTACAATGAAAAATGACTATTGCAGAATGTTGTATAAACAAGTGATATTGTGTCAGAAGGTATTGTATATAGGAAAGCTTATTGCAATAAATATCGATGATTTTTAAGTACTCAATAATATACCTGTACCAGTGAATCGACATTCTTCCACATATTGAATGTTTTCTAGTCCCCCCCCCATGTTCACCAATATCAATTATCTCTTGCTATTATCAGCTTTTTTTTAATTTCACTTCCTTATTTTTGAGTGATCAAATTCTCTTGAGTCATGTGCTTTACATTCACGTCAATGGATGCTACTAATGGGCAATATCAACTGAATTGCTTTTGGAATGGTAGGTAAATTCATCCTAAAAAGTTACACTTGTTCTCGTCCTAACTCAGTAACTTGTTAAAATGTCCCACTTTTCCATCGTAGATATATGGAAATATCTCAGGTAACGCATATTATATTAATCTCAAGAAGATATGATGTTGATTATCATTATTCTTAAGCAAATACTATTGTAGTTTTTTCAACTACTATGAACTCTATGTTTATATTAATTCATTAGGAATTTAAATGGTTTTGGTTTGTTTACACAAGCGTGATGGCTCAGGAATTTTATTGTTTAGCACAAATAATTTGCATTGTCTGAGTGTTTCAGCTAAATTGTATGATTTCTCTATGCTGTTGAAAATCATGCAAAATAAAATACCAAATCTGTTAAAAAGGTTTTAAAAATCTTTGAATTTATCCCTAAAGACACGAACTGATATTATCTAATTGTAACGTATATTAGAATTCATTATAATGATATATTAGAATATCTCACTCATTGCCTTAAAGTAGATGAAATTTTTCTTGAGTTAATAAAATATAAACGTTAATCAAATATCCTTTAACATAAATTGCGTAGGTCAAAGGATAAAACACGAAAACACTCAGGCATATACTCTACAACCATCGATTTTAACTACTGGAACAATGAACTAGAGAAATAGATGTTCAGATAGAGTATCCAAGCCTACACATTTGAATTCAAAAGCTTATATGCTTTTGGAAGTAGAATTCATAATACCATAAAATGATGCAACTGTTCAAGTGGTTGTTCACAGATTAGTTGTGACATTGTCTGCTGACTTTATAACATGCAGTGATACTTGGTTTATGTACAGCAACATATCCATAGATAACGAAGGTATTCTACAAAGTATCAAGGTGCACTATTATCCCTGATGAATATTTAAACTCATTGTCAATGATTTGAAGTGGTTTCTTGGGGTTCTTAAGACTGTTGCAATTTTAAACAAACTGTTTCCGTTACCCGAACAATTAACACGTACATTTCCTGTATCACTTTTCATTGTCTTTTCAACTTTTCACGACATCATCAACAGTTGAAATTGTTCATTGAAATGGAATTTTCAATAATGTAACAATAATATAGCAGTTCAGTTGATAATCACTATTCCTTTTAATCTTATTTTAAAGCATTTATGCGTATTTCGCTCAGAATGGTGTTCTCTAGTAAAAAAAAAAAAAAAGAAATTGTTTGAATCTTTTGTAATTTTGATAATTTGTGTGCAAACGTCATGCCTGCAATCATCAAAATTTTCAATTTTGTGACATGAAATGCATTTCCTTCTTGGAAATACAGTTTCAGTGATGTCAAGAACAAATGTTTTAATCAATCATTTTTTATAAGAATAAAATTGAGATAAATTAGTGTATCTCGTACATTGTAATTAATTAAAAGTTATGTTTAATAGAATCTAATACGCAATATTCTTGAATGTTTAGTACAATGTTAAAAATTCATAGCTGTTGTTGTTGTTCCTAATCTCAAATGGTCCAATTCCAGTACTAGACCAAATCCACAAGTAGCTAAAAAATCCAAAAATACAAGGGGCTTTGAAAAAGCCTCTTCGAAATCGAAGTTCAAGCAGCTCAAGATATGCTCAGGCGATGCCTGTTCAGCTTTACATTTTGTGCACAGACCAAAAGTCTTTTGACCCTGCACATATTTGAGGCTCCTTAGGTGACCACTGGCGAAGCGTGAAATACAAGTCTGTTGGCCTTTAGTTCCCTCAAAAAACAAGACGTCAGCAGGAAGTTCTATGATACCAGTATACCAATTATGAGTAGGTGGAACCCTGGAACCCTTCAAACATCCATAAGCGTTTTTTTACTCTCAGTAAAAACCTCATTAAAGGTGGTTGTCAAATCAGGTTGTGAAGGTTCCAAAGAATCAGCAATTTCAGAATCACCCAGAGAATCAGCAATTTCGTTTCCCTTAATGCTGACGTGTGACAGGATCCACTGAAAACGAAGATTAATCCTATAATGCTTTGAGAGCCTATAGATCATATTGAATATTGAATTTCCAGCTCTGTCACCAACCTTCGTCCAATTGCTTAGGTGTTGTAGTGAATACTTGCTATCAGTCAGAATCCATACATGCTCAAATCAGGCTCAGAAATATTCTCAACATAACTCAGTTCATTTTCGATAGCTTTATGCTCCGATCTGAATACAGAGCAAAAATCAGAATTTCTCAACTTGAAACTTTGGTTAGATATAGGAAGTATGATAAATACACCATTACTAGAGTGGCCCTCGTTACTTTTGCTACCGTCAGTAAAGATTTGCACAGCATCAATTGGAATTTGGTTAACAGTTTCTAGAGTCACTTGCCTCATGAATTCTGGATTGCTGATGCTTTTCTTGGCAGAGTAAAGCAGCTCTATGTGGAAGTGGATACAATCAAAATCAGTACCAGGATTAAGACTTGATATCAAGAAATGAGATTCAACGTGGCAAGGAGTATACATAAAATCCTTTGTAATGGCCAAAGATAAGGGACTATATAATTTCAATATGTGATTATTGCTCCAATTTATGAGATAAACTAGTTAAAAAGTAATGAAATATATTATATTACATAAAATATTATTATATAAATATTATATAAAATGTTATTTAAAAAGTAATGAAATATGTTTTAATTCATGTGATAAAAAATAAATTGATTTATTAATTGAAATATGTTATTAAGGAAACTTACATAAGGTTAATTTATATATTGTTAGATCTAATTTATATTA
The DNA here is from genome assembly GCA_037975125.1 of Latrodectus hesperus. Classification (NCBI taxonomy): domain Eukaryota; kingdom Metazoa; phylum Arthropoda; class Arachnida; order Araneae; family Theridiidae; genus Latrodectus; species Latrodectus hesperus. The sequence continues at coordinate 47,905,604 of CM075853.1, forward strand.
CAAAAATATTTTAATGAAGTTAATTAATTTTTAAACTATAATGAACAAAAAATTGTTTCATTGAGATTGAGTTACTTAAAATAAAAGCACAGTTTTTCAAGAGAAAATTGGAATAATCTATTTTAAATCCTTTCAAAATCGACCTCTTTTCTATCAAAATTTTACAATACAATTATTAACTTATATGATTATTTATACAGGTTCTTTAAAATAAAAATTGCTTTGATATTTCTTTAACAATTTATTAATGAATAAAAACGTTTACCTGCATTCTTATTAGCTCATTAGGAAACGATGTTTCATGTTTCATAATAAATGAATTTGAAGCATTATTAACTGCTGGATCTGGGCAATGATTGATAGGATACACCTACGAAAATAAAGTTATAAAATTTTAAGTCAAATATAAAATGTTCTCAAACAGATATCATCAATGAAATATGTACTATTAAGGAAATATAAGCAATTATTTAGATCAAAATAAAAATTAATTTTCATTACTTATTCATTTAATAAAAAACTAATTTTCGTAAATTTAATTTATACTAGAAGGTCGTAACTTAAATTTAGGAAATGAATTTTTAAAAGTATAATATTTAATAAATAGAAGATCAAGCATATGTTAAATATTTATTACATTTAAAATTTTACATTTAGAAATATGGTGTGCCATAAAGTTTTTGAATGTTAGATTTGATGTTAGACTATCAATCGAAAGAGGACACTCTTAAAATTTTGTAAATAATATATCAAAAAAATTTTCTTTTGAGAATGTTTTCATGATGCAGCATTGTAATAGCTTTAAATACAATTTATTCTTATTTATGATTACAATTTAGTAAAATACGAATTTATATTTCATAAAAACATCAAGTTAGTGGGAGCAACTGATTATCAAAATTTTTGATTGAATAATAGTAAATTGTTGTTTTTAATATAAAAAAGCATTCATAAATAAATAGAATAATTTATAATAAGTGAACATTAATAAAAATTAAAACTTTAAATTTTGAAAAGCCACCATTAATATCAATGAAATTTTTAACTTGATTGCAAATTACATATTTAACTTTTGTAAGAAAATTTCATTTTGAATTAGATTTTTAATTATTTGAAATTTTTAAGATTAACATTGAATCATTTCAATATAGATAAGACAAAAATTTAACTGCAAGCTAATTTTAATATACAGATAATTTTTTTTTATTTTATCTACATTAAAATTTTTATATGTACATATTACACACCATTTTATTATAGATAATATATAAAAACTTATATATATACCGCATATAAATTTAAAAATAATATTAATTAAACTTTAAAAATTATAGGCACATAATTTTGCATGCAATAATAATTAATAATAAATATACACATAATTTTACATAAACTCAATTTTGAGGAAGATAGTGTGCTTCTTGCCATTGTTTCGAATATTCATGTTTAATTTTTTATGTATTTATATGAAAAAAACGTTCTAATTTGTTATGAAAATATAGTAACGATCTTTAAATCATATTAATAAAAAATAAAAAGTTTTTAAGTAGCTCATGCTTTAGTTAGTTTTCTTTTATCTTTAAAATTATTTCAAACAACATAATGTCTATTTTGATAGCGATTTTACTCTAGGCCACGAAGATTCGCCACAGTTTCTAAGAGGACATTTATTGTGCACAAATATATTAAAAAGCATACTAATTGTAACTCTGGATCATATTAAATTATGATTCATGAAACTGAAAGGATCAGTTAATCTATTTATTCCTTAAAGTACAAGAGTATTTTTTCCTTGGCTATCAAAACTTAAAGAAAGTATATAAGTATTGATGAATAAAATAAATAAATTAAACAAACAGGGTATGATCATAAAAAAACTCTATTTAAAAAGATATTGTTCCATTTCAAATCGCAAATATAAATCTTACTTTAAAATAAATATTTATTGTAAATTAGTATTAATTGTTATTTCCAAAGAATTTTATATACAAAAAATTCTTCTTAGACAAAATAAGTTAGTACTAAAATTCCAAAAAAGAAATATTATTATTGTTTTATTCCAATTTTTGCATGTAGGTAAAAACTGAAAATTAAGTATTTTTATTTTTAAGCAAACATATCTTTATTGACCTCTGAATTATCTTTCAAACTTGACAAACTAGAAAATGGTGTTCAAGCCATATGTAAAGAGACAAAAAATAAAATTTTGCTATCATTTACTGGTTTTGTATTATTTCTAATTCACTTTTTAATGACCACTAGTTTGCAGTGTTAAAGATTTAGTTATATCACATCACTAAATAAGAATGAACAGAAAATTATGGATAAAAATTATTCATAATTTCTCTTAACAAATAAAAATTAAAATGTCGAGAAAAACGTTTTTATTTATTTTAGAGGGACATTATTCAAGTTAAATATCATTGAAATTTTCGCCAAATCCAATACATGATCGAAAAACATTATAATCAATTTCCAGAGATGGAAATAAAAACTTTCCGTCATTCACTGCTTAAAAATAAATTGAACTGAGGTACATCGTGTCTCAAGGCATACTACATTCCACTATAAAATGAATAATAGAAACTTCATCAGATTATAGAATAAAAGAAGATATTATCTAACTTTTCTTTGCATCTCATTAAATAAATCTCTTCCTGTGACTTCTAACAACATCTCAACTGGCACACTTCCAGAATCAGTAAAGAAGTCATTCATATGATTTTTCCTAAAATAATAAGAAGATATTGTTTATTATATATTAAATTATTTTATAATTTCATACATTTTAATAATACTAACATTTAGTTCTTTAAGCAATGAAGTGAAAAAATTTTGAAAAAATGTCTGCTTCCTGTTTAAGAATTTTCGATATACCAAAAATAGAAAAAAGACATTAATAATTTTAAATTTCAAAAAAAAATGCAATTAAAAGGCATCTATAATTTTATTAAATTATTTTTATTTATAATAATTAACTAATGAATCATTTACTTTTGTATGAAAATAAAAACCCAATCAAATAGTTTTATTATAATAATAAAATAGTTATGCAAAAATTAATATCAGGTCAAATGTATTCCTTGATTGCTTGTAGTTTAAATTTATGGTTAAGCATTTTATTATCTTTATAGTGGTTAGAAAATATAAAAATGTTTCTATGGTTAATGAGAAAAAGATTTGCTACATAGTTGCATAACATGAATAGCAGTCATATAAATTGTTCTTGAGCATTTTTACCAGAATTAAAAAAATCTTTAAAAGAAAATATTAGAAGAAAGAGAAATCACAAAATATTCTAAAGAAATAATATATTATATCCAAGATGACTCCAAGATAATTTTAAAATGAAAATCATTTTATATAATTTTATAATAAATTGTGACCTATTAGCAAAAAAAAAAAAAAATCTCAACCATCGAGTCAAAATTTTATTTCAATTATGAATATGCTAATATCATAGTTTTGAACATTAGTAGGTCATGATGGCATCCAAGTTACGCAACTATTTGTGCTAGTAACCAAAACCAACTTTTTCATTAAGAAAACATATTTTGATGTTTCTTTGTATATCACATTGCTTCTTTAAATTATCAGGTATTATTATTATATTCGATTATTATTATTATATATTCTTTCGTTTCCGTTTATGCCTCTTTTGCAATAAATGAGAAAAATATTTTCAATAGATTTAAGAAATGCTGTAAAATCCCATGAAGTAAATCCTTTAATTTTTTATAACAATACTTTTTATCACGAAAAGTTTTTTTATTCCCTGTTTTTGTTGTAGTCTGGTGCCAGCTAGGCTTTCCTTATGGGGTGCGCTGCTCCACCTTTCCAACTGAACCATATTTTGGTGTGGAGTCCGACTTCCTCAGTTCACACATGCCATAGGAAACCGTTTATAGGGTAGGCAACCATACACAACCCACTCATATAAAGAAAGGACAAAGATAGGATAGACAGAGAGTGAAAAAGTGCACTCATGCCCGAACTAGGATTCGAACCCAGGACCTCCCTATCCGCAGTCAGGAACTTTGACCCCTAGACAGGGTGAGGGGCTTTAATTCCCTTAAAGACTTAATTTTTTTAATATATAAAGTTACAACAAATTCAAAATTACATACAGAAGTAGATGAATTTTTTTTAAAAAAGTGTCTAACACTACTTTCTTGCAAATATTCTGTGTAAGCACTATTTTCCTCTTAGCCATCGAATCCCAAAAAATTAAATCCTAGCATGGTAAAACAGTTTAAAATAAAAAACTTTCAGGAATACTTGAAGTTATTGTTCCAAAAGAAAAACGTAGAATGAAAAAAGAGTGTAACTGGAACTCAGTCCAGATAATAATGAATTTGAATTTAAAAAATGCAAAGAGGATTTATGATATTAGTGTTAATTTCCTCCAGTACTGATGTAACCCTGATCAATATTGATCATCTCGTTCAGTTGAAATATATCTCGAAGAGCTGAAAGGATAGTCTGCTATCATGCCAGATCAGTTGCATTTCTTTGAGAAAAGTAATTGCGGTTACGAGTTACCATAATTCATCTGATTCAATTATTATATTGGTTATGGTGGATCCTGTATTGGGAGAATTGCATTAATCTTCGAACTTTTATCATCGCAGTGACACAACCAAAACCTGTGGATCGGGACACTGAACGTACTCAATTACTTCAAGAGTCAGTTGTGTCACTGTGTGATAACGGCTGTCTGAAAATTTTCATTGACACCTTTTTGAGGGCAATGATAACACCATGTGTGCTCCTAAATTTAAGTGCGTGAAAAGAAGTTATCCTATTTTAGTGGAATAATTTTAATAATAAATAGTTTTACTGTCACAAACACACACATTGTAATAACTCAAATTTTTTTATAATATATAAATATGTGTGAATGAAATATCAGATGTTTTTGATTACTTCTAAAAATATGAAATATGAATAAGTTTTTTTTTCAAATGGCGGGCACAAGAGGGTTGCACTCTGTGCCATAACAAGGCCAGAGATTTCTACACATTTGTCGTTACCCAGCGGGCATCTGTGAACCAAGTCACGGAGGCGAGTAGCGTTAACCGCGCTATACACCCACAAACCCGTTTAAAGGGCGGGCCAAATTCATACAACAACACAGAAGAAAGGACAGAGAAACGCAGAGAGAACAGAGAAGGAAAGAAACATCCATGCCCGAACCGGGACTCGAACCCGGGACCAACAGCTTAGGAGTCAGGAACGCTAACCACTCAGCCAATCGGTCGACAATATGAATAAGTCTAAATATGAATTTAAACTGCGGGACATTCGAGGTAATTTTTGAAATGTGTTCTCATTTCTATTTAATAAAAGAAAATGAAATCTAAACTTAGCGAATACTTAATTAAGTGGAAATAAAGAATATCTTTTTTGCCCATATCCTCATAATACATATATTTTTCTCACATAAGTTACTCAACATTGTTTAAAATGCAAGACTTTCGTATGAGATTGAAAAAAACGGATCAAGATCGTTCTAATCATTTTTATTATTTAATGATTATACTGATGACAACGACTTTTAGGCCATGAAACTTAGATTATACTTATAGAATAGCTTTTTACGTTGAATTTCTAAGTCTGAATCAGAATTTTCTATATTCCTCAGATTTTGTATAATCATATTTTTTAACTATCACTTTATCGAATGTTTATAGATTTGTTCACGATTAACTAATATAAGCAAAATAATGCATAAATTGTTTATACGAAGTTTTTTTGAGGGGCTGTAATTTAAGAAATCATAGATCATTCCATTTTATATTGGCGCCAAATTAATCATTTTACTTGCATGATAATATTGTACAGGTATTCATTGCATGCACCACAAGTACTGAAGACGTATGCTCACTATATTTGTAGTTCACAAGTTAATTACTAAGAAAGTTATGCCAAGAAATTGCATAAATTATCCAGATACCTTTTGTTACACGTGTTGTGTTTTGGTTGTAAAGTAGGGGATTATAATAAAAAAATAATTTGTAGGCTTGATGTTTTAGGCACATAAATTGATGTTTAGGCAAATAAAGTTGAACATTATGATTCATATGAATTATTATTATGATTCATATGGTTGAATATTATGAGTACAAATGTTTACTTATAATTACTCTAGTTTTCAAGGTAAAACAATGAAAAGTGGAAAAAAACTACTTACATGTTTGAATTTATCATAAAAAATCTGCTAGGATAGCATTTTTCAATCTTACACAAAAAATAATAATAATTAATATTTTTGACTAGTGTTAGAGTTACAATGTACTTAACTGAACATTAGTACTTTCAAAATACATCTGTGTCTGAAATGATAATTAAAGAAATTACTGCAATAATTTAAGATATAAAATTTAGTTTTAACAAAGTTGCAATTTTTTCAAGTTCATATTAAAAACAACTATAGTTGTTAAATATATTATACATGAAAAATATTTTACTCCCTCTGTATATTTAAAATGCAAAAACAGGCATACTACCATAAAAAAATATGTAAAATTTCTTGTAGACATAGCATTTATAAAAATATATTTGAATAATTTTAACGACTACTTTACTCACCAAGTTACAATCAATTGTTGGAAATGCTTTAGATTGCCACGACCATTGCATGTTTTGCATTTCACCTGTCCTGTTCCAGTACACCAAATACATCTAAAAAGATATAAATATAAAATTTTAAATGTTTATTTAAAAAAAAATAAAAACTAAGGAATGTAAAATTAATTTGTTTTGCGGCATTAATAAATGATTAAGTAACTATTTTTATAAATTCTTAAATTTTGTAGGAAAATTAATCAGAGCTAGTAAATTTATATTATGTATATTATACGCAACGTAATTTTGTTAAGTGTTCAAAATTTCATAAATTTGAACAAACGAAATATTTATTTAAATTTTTGTACAATACAAATATGGAAACTGAATCATGAATAAGGAAGTCTTTTGGAAAAACTTTTAATTGGAGGAAATTTTTACATAAGTGAATAAATTATCAAGTGATGCGCAGATAAAAATAGAACAAAAGTAAGTATTAAAAAACTCTTATTCGTTAGAAGGGGAATTCTAAAAAATAAAACCAAGCTAATTGGTATTCAGTTTATAACTTCATTTCAGAGCGTATGAGATTGTCTTACTAAAGGATTCGTGAATAGAGAGTTCTATAAAGAAAAATTAATTAATCTTATAATAGGATATAAAATATTATTCATGTAGTTCCAAATTTTCATTTCATATTAGACAAAATGAATGTACCTACTTAAGTAATATTTATCTAGAGTATAAAAAGAACAAGATATATGATTCAATAATTGTTGTGTTAATTAGTTTTGGTTCGGCAAAATCCTTCGATCTTTTATACTCAAAACAATTAAAAAGGCAGCAATATTTTCTTTATTAACCATTTGAAATAACAAAGAAAATCAATGAGAAAGGAGACAGAAATACGAGTATGTACAGAAATTCGCATGAACTTCGGGTTTATAGTCACATTCGCAATATGGAAAAGTGATATATTGTGACAAATATCATATAAATATATTTCTTAAAATGGGATATGATTTAAAATTATTAACTGTCAAAATGAAAAACTTAATTAAAGTTTTTAATTTAGATAATCATGGTGAATGATTAGATCAATATCACACAAAGTTAATTCCTTATCATAAATTACAACTCTTCCAACAATTTAATAATGTCAAACTAAACTCTTACAAAACATAGCACAATTATGTGAGAAATGATAAATAATTTCACTTAAGTAAATTTTTTGTCCAATCTATGTTGAAAAGTATTTGATTAATGGATTTTTATGGACTAAGAAATATGGGCCTCATTGTAACAAATGGTTAATTGGGGCTTTGTCGGGCAAATTAGGTGGCTAATTTTTGCTGCCCTGATGAGATTCAAAATTATATCTGCAATATTATTTAAAGTTTTATTATACTTAAATCATAATAAAAGAAATTTAATGATTTGATTATCTATTAGTTTTTATAAAATAAGCCTCTGAAAAAAAGACAAAATTATACTGCTTATTATTTAAAATCGAAACTCTATCCTATGACGATTACTTTGGATGTCAAAAATAAGTATTTTAAATAAATAAAACTTCTGTTCAACCTGATTTTTTAGTAAATGCTTTTTTCATAAGTAAATTCATGTTTTCATATATAATATGGAAGTTTTGGCTGAACATATTCATCTTGCCAATATTAATAAGTACAGAATTTATGAAAAAAGTAGGCTATCTATTTGAAGTTGCAAACTTATAAATGAATTGTTCAATAACAGTGATAATTAGGACACATTAATAAAAGTCTATGTAAATTATTTATCTTACACAGTACGTCCAGAACCAGAACAACTGAAACAAACACGATTATCGCTTCTTCTTCCTCTTCCTGAGCAGCTAAAACAAAAACTCTAAAAAAAATTACATTTTAATCTAATTGTAACCTTTAAGCCGGGCGAATTTAACATTCAAAAGAGTATTTCATAAAAAACATGCTTTACATTCAAATTTAATCACATGTAAATTTTTTTTAATCTTATAAATCAAGAATGCATAGTAATAACAATATTTTTATCATTAAAGAAGCATTTAACTAAAAATAGCAAATTTTTAAATAATTTCGGTAATTATAGTATATATATAAGTAAAGTTATATTACTATAATAATATTTATCTTTTTTATTTTATTTTGTTTTATACAAAAATGTGACATTGAATACAAACCCTAAAAATATTGAATGCAAGAACTAAACTAAAATTAATAATTTTGTTACATTATAAACATAATATTATTTTTTACAATAAAGATTATCACTGATTTATCACTTTTCTGGTTTATAAACATTATTGGATATAGCAAGCTTAAAAAGATTTTACAATTTAAAAATTGCATAAATAGATGATTTTAGGAATAACAAATGCGTTTCATTTAATAAATGAATTAATAAAATCAAACATTATAATAAAATAATTTTTCATTGCAATACTCTTGTTATAATTATTGATATTTTTTATATAATTTGATGTATTTATATAACTTATATTACATTTATGTATTTTTATAATTTTTTAAGTATTTTATTTTTTATACTTAAATGATATTTCAGAGGAAAATGTTAATTATCTCTTAATTACTTCGTTATAACTCTTAAGTCACAGATATAACAATTTAGAATAAAATTCGATATTAATGTCGACATTTTAATGTATGACATTGTTTCTGATGTGAGTAGAATTATTTATGTCAGGCAAATTACTGAAAAACACAATTTGTTGACACTTACTCCTCCCCTGCCGTTACAGGAATCGCAGCGCACCCTGCAATTTCCAACACACATGAAACACGGTTTCACATAGGCTGTGTGCGGCACCTCCACCAGCATTTTCTTGTCCGCAAACATTTGTGCAATAGGAACGCTTATGCTCCATGGATCAGGGGGCGGGCCGTTCTCGGGACCATCTATTAATTGCCCTATTTCAAAATATAGATTAAATTGAATCACGGAATAATAGAAGTTTTAATATAAATAAGTTATAATGTGTACAACACAATTTCTAACTAAAATTACTTTCATAATAGTATTTCAGATTAATTTCCTCGATGTTCGCACCCGATTTGAAGTTAATATCTATCGAATGCAATCAAAATGTTTAAATTTCATTGCATATATCTATGGCCATTTTATATTTAAATTTGTTCATTCTCTCGCTGTTGAGGCTTTTTTCAATAGGCGGAGAACAACACTATTACATAGCAAAAAGTTTAAATTTTATCAATTTTTTATTGTAAGTATTTAAATTTATTCCCTGCACTTAATTCTTCACAAGCTTAAGGCTAAGTTTAATTACATAAAAGCTATATATTTTAATAAAAAAAGGAAAAAATAAAATAGCTTCAAAACATTTTTATTGACTTCTTCCTATACATTTTGCATTACTAAAATAAAGTACTTTTTGTCAAAAAATAACTGTAATTGAATGTAATGTTACTATATGAAAAGACCATATGAAGCCCATTTTTTAGTTTTTAAATGAATTAAAGCAATTTTTAATGTTTGATAAAACAAATAGTATTCAGTTTTTTTTTCGTAAAAACTTATTAAAATTGTAAAAATTTAAAAGGACTTTAAATTTAATTTTTTTTAACAATCGTATTATTTTTTATTTAGATATTGACAAATTTTATTGAATAAATATTCAGGACAAAATAGTATGAAATCTTACTAATATTCATGTTTTGTCGAAACCAATTTTTGAGAAAAACTAAAATCAATATATAACTGTGTCATAACTGCGTATAAATATCTTGATGAAATAATCACATTGTATTTTTGAAGAAATTTATAACATAAATTTTTTGTAAAGTAAAAAAAATAATCAAATTTTGAATCTAATGCTTCAAAACAAAATGAAAAGAAATTTCAAACATATTAAAATTCAACAACATACTCTCAAAAAATATATCATAATATAAAATTTTAATTATCATTCTTTTTAATAAAGAAATTATAAAAGAAATAGAAATAATTTGAATTTATTCTTCCTATTAATTTTTGTTTGATTTCTCATCATATGTATGCAAACTGGTAAGAAATGCTAATTCAATAGTAAAACAACAAAAAATTCTTAGAAACAAATCACACTTTCATTTCTGGTACAAGACTTTGTTATAAAAAGAGATTTGATTTATATACATTTTTAAACTAAAATTTATTGCCGTTCAAAATAAAATACGAAAATAATTTCATTTTATACGAATCTGAGTCAAACATATTATAATCTATATTAATGTCCCTGTACAGAAAAATATAGAAAGTATTTCAGCATAATAGCTCAAGTAATTGCTGGAAATAAATAAATGCTATCATTTTATGTAATAAAGAAGAAAGCGTGAATATGAGAAGTACTAGGTTTGTTTGTCCCTTTACGAGCACAGTGACTCATATTAGAGCAAACTCAAAGAAATCCAGTTTAGAGGAGATTTCCTATCCACAAAATCCCTGTCCAAATCATTAAACCCCAAATGCAAAGCAGGGAGATTTAATTCAGAAACTTTTAAAATTGAGGAATTTATAATTGCTAATAGTTAGTGGTGAATTTTGGGCACAGGTGCCGTATAATCCAGGATGCCAAATTCGGAGATTGGCGATTTTTGGCGGATTTTCTTATGTATCTCGTTTTTATTATGTCATACATATGGAGACCTATAAGAATTATGTAGAAAATTCTATTTTGGCAACCCAAGTATTTACATCATCCTGCGGGTCACGATACGTCATCTTGGCAACATTTCTTCATCGCCAAAAAAATTTAGAATTTGGAATCATGGATTATACGGCACCTGTGCTGAATTTTGAATACAAAAATGTTTTTCAACAAATATAAACTATATATATTACTTGAAACAGTAAGAAAGAAAACACGTTGCTCTAATTTAAATCACTTATATATAATAAAAATTTACAATAAAAATATATTTAAAACATTTATAATAAAAATACTTAAGTTAACTTAAAAATTAAAGAAGAGATAACTCATATTTAAATAGGTACTTAGTCAATATCCTTAGAAACCTAAATGTAGTATTTTCAAGTACATTTTTCAGTACAGGTAAACATCATATTAGAAAACGTACCAGCATGAATTCCATTTGTAGCACCACCATATATCTGAATTAAACGATCACTTTTCAAAGAAAAGATTCGTTGATAGTTGGCTATAACATCTAAATATCTAAATAATTGTATTTAATTCAAATGTGATACACTTAAAACTAACAATGAAATATTAAAACATATTTAATTGGGCACAGGTGCCGTATAATCCATGATTCCAAATTCTGAATTTTTTGGCGATAAAGAAATGTTGCCAAGATGACGTATCGTGACGTGCGCGCTGACATAAATACTAGGGTAACCAAAATAGAATTTTCTGCATAACTCTTATAGGTCTCCATATGTATGACGTATTAAAAACGAGGTTGCTAGATACATAAGAAAACCCGCCAAAAAATCGCCAATCTCAGAATTTGGCATCATGGATTATACGGCACCTGTGCCTTTAATTGTATAAATAGTTTTAATTATTTAAAATGTCAATCAAAATTATTTCTAAGGGAGTCATTGTTAGAAGAATTTATATTTGAAATTTTGGATTCAGATCTTCAAAAATTTCCAGAAATTATTTACCTTTGAAAGGAACGTATCTGTGAGCTGTTTCTCTTTTTTCACCGAATGATTCCAATCTATACTGAAGAAATACATATTATAACCATTGAATCAGTGGAAGAATAAAAAGGATCAATAATATCATACTGACTGACTCACGTGATATATGCAACCATTATGAATGTCCGTAAATGCTGCCTCTCGAACGAATTTTTTTCCATAACAACAGTTTTCTGATGCATACTGCATACAAGCGTCACGCACTTCCGTAGCAGAAAGCTCACCTAAACTGTGTATCATATAAAATTTAAGGATTTCCATCATTATTATAAAAAATAAAAAAAAAGCATCAACGTCTCTAAGTAATCAAAAAGCTTGTTAGAAGTTAATAGAATATAAACACATTAAGCAATCAATTAAACAAAGAAAAAATTTTCAAAAATTTATAATTTGAATTCATATAAACATAAAGCGCTCAATACTTTCTTAATTTTTCTTTTTTTTTCTGTGACTATAAAATGTGATCAAATTGCAGCTTCCACAAGTTAAACTGGTGAATGATTGCTTCAAACATTATCTAAATCCTATAAATTTTAAGTATAAAAACTTTTAACTCAAAGAAGATAATATATTTGAATGCTCATATAAGGTTCTGAACATCATTCTCATTCCAACATTGAGCCAAAAGCATTTTCGCACAATATTGGAATGAGAATGATGGCAATGGGCAAGTAATGTGGCCTACGTATCACAATGGAGAAAACTTAGAAAACCACTACAAACTCAAATGAAAACTAAGTATACATGCAAAATACAGAAACGTAACATACATTCGTTTCTGACAGTTCCACAACTATTGGGTTCAAACTTGCAACCTTTCACTGAAAATGGAGAAGATCTACCATTAGTCCACGAGAATCCTAAATTTTCTAAACTACTCATATTGGATAAAATACTTTATTGTAAATGCATGAAATCTCCTAGCCAAAATGCCTTTTGAATTTTACATTCGATATGTCACGAAGTTTTTATATAGTAAAAAAAAACCTGTTATCTTACATTTTAAAACAAAAACTGATATATCTATTTCGTTTCAAAATATTTTAACTGCTGACAAAATTACAAGATCATTAGTATTAAATAATACTTTTAGTTACAATCCTTTAAAAATATTTTTTCACAATATTTTTCATTTATGATGAGAAAAATTTGAAATATATAACAATGAAAAGGAAAATGATATTGCAGTATATTTAATTTTTATCGGACATTATCTGACAAGTACTACAGAACAAGAACTAAATACATGAAAGTTCAGATAATAAAATTATCTCAAAATAGTCAGTATGTATTATTTTTAGTGTAGTTTGCTTAAATGAAAAGACAAAATTAGTGCAATAATTTTTGTTCTGTCACTTGTAATGTATGATATGGTACGGTATATTATTTGTCATTTACGTGAAAAAGGTGCATTTCATATACCACAGATTTGACAGCACAACGCTCATCATTTTCCTTTACAATGCACAGTAAATATCTTGATCGTCAAAGTCATTATAAATCCATCGAAATCCAATCACTTTTTGAATTTTCACAAATGGTAGTTCATATTCACTATCATATGTGAATATCCATGGATGGACAGGATGAAACATGGATAATTCCGAATACTTCATGGCAGACATCCATACTGAAAGTAGATTTGCAATATTCTTTTCTCTTAACATTTACAAGGATTGATATTGGGACTTGAAAAATAAATCTAGTTATGTGTTGAACAGGACATTCGAAATGATTGTTAATATTACTCTAAATTTGCGCAAACTTTGCAACCGCAAAAGCTTATAGATGTATGTGATGATATGAAGAGATACTTCATCTTATTAATTTCGCAGTTTAAGAGAATCTTCACGTAGAAATTTCTTTTAAATAAAGTCTAATTATGATTGATGGCATGAATTCACATCACGTGATTGTCTTTGAGATATCTGACGGAATTTCTGTGACCAACGTAAATATACTTTAAAAATATTTTGAAAAAACAAATGTGTATAAATATTATTCACACAGAAATGAACCTCTTAAATTCATGTAATCTAGTAAAACAAATATTCTCAAAGCAATGAACATATTTTTAATAAATTTTTCGAAAATTTGTGGTCCGTATGAATTGAAAAAAATCAAGATTTTTTAACTATTTAAAATAGCCGCAATAATATATTGAATTTTGCTGTAAGACGTATGCACAGTTGTTTACAAACATGCGTATGTTTATTTAATCTTTTTATTCCTATTACAACTATTTCTAACTCTTTAAATATTATTATTCAATTGTATTTTTCATTATTCAACTGTTAAGTGACTTCATTACAAACTATTTACTCGTCGAAATGCCTTGATTCTACAGTCTTAACACTTACAATCATAAAAATGTTCAATAAGCTCAAGTATCTTAGATTGAGTTTCATTTTTGCTAAAAAGATATAAATAAAAAAATTTTTCCTACCTTGTTATTGACAAAAACTATTAATTAAGTTTTCATGTAATTCAAATAATATACATTGATACATCATTTCTTCCTTATTTTATTATACAGATCTCAAAATGCCTAAACATAGAAAATTAAATTCCTAACTATTCTTTTGCTTGGGATGTGGAATATTTTATTATACATTTTTTTGCATTTTGAGATCTAAACATTTTTCATTTAGTTTATATCAATCATTACCTATCATCCCACATACATTTTTTTTTTTTGCTTTCAAAATTATATATATATATTATAAAATTATATATATGCATTATTAAATTATATATATTATAGTGCGAAAAATTAAAACTCTTCGAAACTATGCCACTAAATAATTTTCAAAATGAACACTATATTACTTTCATTAAAATTACATTTTAAAACAATGATAAGAAAATTGTTTAACGTTAATAATTTGAGTATTTGACATACATTTCCTTCAATATATCAATATTTAAAGACCTAGCCATGTCAATTATATTAAATTCTATTGATTTGCGTTAATTTTTAAATCTCGAACATTACGACTAGTTGCCATTAAATTCATGTAATTTAAATATATAAAATGTAAGAAATAAATGCGAACATAAACAGACACTTACTTTTGAATGGGAGGTCTTTCTTGAGGTGTATAATCAGGAGGTGGAGCAGTCGGTGGTTTGATTATGACTGCAACAAATAATAAGTAAGAATAGTAAGGATAATATGCTGTATTTGTAGAGGAATAAACTTTTATAAACAAGGTATTTAGTGCTTTAAAATATCTGTATTATTATTTATCAGTCAATTTATCAAACTAAATAAGCATAATATATACAATTGTTATTGTTGTTGTCGTGTGCCAGCCAGGCTGGCAATATGGGGTGTGCTGCTCCACTTTTCCACCCCCCTCTTAACCTGATAGCCAATAGGAATAGAACAGGGCCTCTTCTTTTCGTTGTCTGTCTGTCTGCTCCACATTTCCAACTGAACCATATTTTGGTGTGGAGTCCGACTTCCTCAGTACACACATGCCATAGGTACCCGTTTATAGGGTAGGCAACCATACACTCCACATTCATAAAAGGAAAGGACAAAGACAGGATAGATAGAGAGAGAAAAAGTACATCCATGCCCGAACTGGGATTCAAACCCAGGACCTTTCTATCCGCAGTCAGACACGCTGACAATATATAAAATTAAAAATATTAATTATAGTTGACTATATTTTCTATAAGTTGGTAGAATATATTACCTCTTGGATAAAATCAAAATAAAATAGACATTCATTATTCGGAAAAATTTAGAAAATATTTCTTACTTTGAAATTAAATAAACTACTTAAATTTCTGTAACATTCCCAAAGCTATGGAGTAAAATATGGTGAAATTATAGCATTTTCATAAATTTATAAGATGCGAAGCTATTATTTTTACTGATAAAAATTTATTTTAAAATATCACTTAAATTTTTAATGTATTGTTACCAAAAATGAAACTAGTATAAATATTTGAGTGAATAGTTTATATTTATATTTAGTTATTTCTTTCAGTATGATAATATTTCTTAATTTGTAAAATTATTGTCTAAGTAATGCTTAATCTGTGAAATTAGCGGTTTTCAGATATGAGAAAAGTATGTAAAATGCCAGGCAACTTGGCAGTATTATTGGTGATATTTTGGCCCACCTGGCGACATTTTGGCGCAATAATATAAGATAACATTTTTGAAGTTTCGAGTCGATAGGAGCAATAAGATCCGAGTTATAAGCTCAAGATCAAAATGTTCTCGAAACTTTCAGGGAGGAATGTCCTAAGAACTACCTAGAAAAAGTCCTAGAAGAGGTATAAACATCGGCTTCAGCCAAATAGGGAGATAATCGAAAGTGAAGCAAGGAGTTTGACGCCTGACACTCACACCAGCTTTGAAAGCTGTTTGGTTTAGTTTTTGTATTATAGACACTATATAGTTTATTTTAGCCAGTGTGCCTTTTAGCTGAAGTACTTGTAGTCAATTTGTGGATGAGAGAGAACTGTAAATAAATTGTTTTTTCAGAAGAAAACTAATCTTTATTTCTGCATCGTCACATCCGCGTCGCCAAGGAAACTTTGAAATTGAAAGGATGGCTTAGTTAGCGTTCCCTGAGTACCCTCCCATCATACATGGCACTTCAGCACTACAATACTTTTTGGAAGCCATTAAGAATTCTGAAGTGCAAGGTTGTATGAATTAAGAAAACTAAGAACTTGAACAGCGCCCTTGTCAATGCTATGAAATTTGAGACTACATATCAGGCTTCCAGACATGAGCACCAATTTGTCCGCGGTGCTATGATGGAAGAGTCTTCGCAAGAACTTATGAGGGGAAGAAGTTAGCTTAGTTAAAAATGAGAGCTGAAGAAACTTTCTCAAACAGAGAACAGGGAATCCCTGGAAATAAAAGTGAAATGATGGTTTTTGCAAAGTAGAAAGTCATCACTGAAAGAACTGTCTGCCGTAGAACAGGCTAAATAACATTTCTCTTGGAAATGACATGGAAATCTATATTTCTAATGAAATACCTCTCAATAATATGGATGCCTTTTTCTGCAAACCTCGTTTTTGCAATAAAGTAGAGGAAATATAATTTCAAAGCAAACGTCAAGATATCAAGCAAACGTATAAGAATCAACTTAAATACAAACTTTGACATCATAAATGTTCTTATTTCATAATTATATTGGAAGAACCATATTAATGTAAAAATACGATGTCATTATCAGTAATTTTCATTATCAAGTTTGTTTTGATTATTAATTTTCTAAAATTAATGATTACACAATATTATATTTTATAATTTTTAATTATCGAATAATCCTAATCTCTGTACACATTTTGGTTTGCGAAATACTGAGCATATTTTTAACACTAATTAACAAATACTCTATCACATAAAAATTGCTGATGTTATATTTTTAATTTTCAGTTTTTTTTCAGCGAAAGAAAGTGTATGTTTGTACTTCGGGAAAAGAAAACTAAAATATTTTCATACATCTATCACAATAGGTGAACATACAGAAAGCAGAAATGCTACATATATGTACATCGCTTTTAGTATTATTATTAAGCCACAGTGATTTCTATTTGTGACATATTGCTGAATAATTTTTAGTAGTAGAAGCCAGTAATTTTTAATATTAAACAATATATATTTAAGTATATGTAGAAATCTTATGAATATATATGAATATAAAATTAATTTTAACTCACTAAATAAGCTAATATTTAAAATAAATTAAGCAACATAAAAACTAATTTTAATAAATTACCTTCATCTGGTACGAAACCTGGATTGGTACAAGACGCATTAGAATCTGTAATGTAATATATTTTATATAATATTGCATGAAGATATTATAAAACATATTAAAATATGACAATTGAAAATATGTAAATTACTAAGAATGTTTTTCAATTCAGAAGAATATTTTTTAAACATTCTATTGTAAAATTTTTATTCATTGTATTGTATACATAATAATATATATTTACATATAATAATGTATACATATTATTATTATATTATTAATTATTTTATTTTTAATATATTCTTTCCTACATCAAAAAGACTGACTTCATAAAATATTTTAATAAGATTATTTCGACAAATCAAAAGTCAATTTTACATAAAGAAACGTAACTTTTTTTAATCATGAGAGTATGTCCATTATTTCATCTCAATTAATTTTACTAGTTAAATGAAACTGATCATTGTGGAGTCTTATTTACAAACTATATTTAATGTAAGGCTCATTTTGCATAATTATCACGTTATATTTATGTGTAAAAAAAGGGATTATTCTGATTTACGCAAATAAGGAATTAGAAGCATAACAAACTGGACATTCCTATAAAACCCATTTATAAATCAAAAGAAAAAAAACTAAAGTAATATATATGTAACAGTATTCATGAAACTATGCCATATATTCCTTACAGTATTTAGGAGAGATTACATCAACTCTACATATATATGATGGTTAATAATTTCTCTTCATTGCCATCTGATGACAGTCTCTAAATGCCATCTGATGACTTCAATTATTTCTAACGCAAACATAATATTCTTGAAAATATGTATAATAATCTTTAAAACAAAATCTTAAATTAAGAATATGAGTGATTCAACAAACTATTTTAAATTTATGGAGATGTATGTAAATGAAAATTTGAAGAATGTTTAAAAAATATTATTATTTTATAATATGACAATATAATATATATATTTTGAAGAATTTAACATTGCTTTTAAACCTTATCTTTTTAAAGATATAGTTCTTAAACTTTCTATAATTTATTCCACTTGCGCAACAAAGTTTTTGAATATGTTTACTTGGTATTTTTCACAGGCATAAATTAGAGGAGGCTTTAAACCAGGTAATATTTAAGATTTTTGTAAACGAGTTCAAAATTTTTCAAATTAATGGAACACAACTTCAACTCAAATTAGTTTCAATATAACGTATCAAATCAGATAAATAAGTTATAAAACAAAGTGACAAAGTAACTTGTTTTTGGGGCTATTCTTTTGCTATACCAAGAAAAAGCAAAATGATGATAATATTTATTACGCATATATATTCGAAATAAATAATATTTATTTATATTATATGTGTTTATAGATATTATCATAAAAATAAAAAATAACATTTTATTTTAATTATTCCCTTAAAAATTAAATTAAATCATTCCATAAAAATTAAATTTTGAGTATATTTGGAAATAGAAGAAATTTTAGTTGTGGAATCTAAGGAATTTAAGTTAGGATGCAAAATAGGTAATCTAAATTTTCTTCAAATGTATAATAATTAAAAGTATACATGTATGCAAAACTAAATAAAGAAAATTCAGTTATTTCAAAAGAACAGAAAATTAAAGTAACCTAAATAGAAAATAAATTATTACGTCAATGAGTTTTTTCAAATTTCCTGAAATCCACATATTGGACAACTTCAAGGCGTTGTATATCTTGTTAAGGCATCCATAGCGTATTTACGATCTAGCAAGGTTTTTTTATAAATATGGGATCATACTGATGGGGCACAAGGCTGTAATTACTGAAAATTGCCTATGTTAACAAAATATGTTAGACGTGTAATCAGAAAGCCGACGCATATTACCTTTCTCCATTTATTTAGCAGAAGCTGAGATTATACAGTTGGAACAAATCAGACAATACTACCAACAAATCAGACAGTGTACACTTTCAAAAAAAATTTTGTGTTCGGACAACGAACTAAAACACATTCTAAAGAGCATTTGTTGGCTCTAGGAGCATAATGTGCAAAGTTACCAAAGCCAAAGGATCAAAAATCGTTTGTCATTTTTTTTGAATTATGTTGCTTGCTTATTAAACTTCAATGTTCTATAGTAGAAAAAAATTTCACAGTAAAATATTTATAACCAAAGTGGACCATCTGTTTCGATTTTGATTTCATTCTAAACCGAAATTGATTTTATTTTGTGTGTTTCTCCCTTACCCCTTTGTTCATTCATTCTCTCATACGTAATCTTGAATAACGAATTCCAGATGGCAACAACAACACTATTATTAATCACTTTACAAAGACAGTGCTTTTAATTACTTCCGGAAAATCCTGAAAAAGATATAAAAGCAATAGACATCGAACATGTTCTTTAATGCCATGTAAACAAAAAATGAAAAGGACTGACTAATATGCAAGACTTTATGTTGAGTATTATATTTTTTAAACTTAATAAGAAATTATACATCCTTTTTCAATTTCCTTTTTTGGGTCCCTAGAACGAATTAATCAATTTCACAAAAAAATCTATGATAAATCGATGATCGATTAAGGAACAATTCGGATAGCGAACGTAGCCTTGTAACAGATTATATGCATTAACCAACCACCCACTGTAATGTGAACATTTTACCTTAAAAAATACTCTCCCATCATTAAGTCACGGGAGCTCTAAATTTATCTTAAATTTGCGTAAGAAGTAATTACATTATATTTCGAGTGCTTTCACTAAACTCACACTCAAAAAAACGTATATAATCATGGAACTTTTTCTATATTGCTAGAAACAATATTTTCGAAATAGTCCCTTGTCCTCCTCCAATCATTGTTAAACATTTTCCAATCATTGTTAAACATTTGGGAATTAATTGAAATTCCTTTCCTAGCACCAAAATGATATTTTTTCGATATTTTCTGAACGCTTATCAGCTAGAAATTACTCAAATTTTAAGCTATTTTCTGTGCATTGTTAAATAAGATTATTACACATATATTCAAAGGAAAAAATGCTTCAAATTATGTTTTCATTAATCTTCCATTCAAAAACAATAAAATTAAAATGTTTGTTTCACATTTTATGCATGTACACTTCTGGCCATTAAAATTGCTACACCAAGAAGGAATGCAAATAACAGAACGATATGTATTGGACACATACATTACAGTGGAAAGAACAAGTGATTAGATTTACAGGAAATTAGGATGTATAGATCTTGAGAAATCAGTACCCAGAGCAGCCACCTCTGGCTGAAATAACAGCATTTATCCGCCTAGGCATGGAGTCAAACAGAGATTGTATGGCATGTACGGGGATCTCAGTCCATGCAGCTTCAACACTATGCCACAGTTCATCGACAGTAGTAATATGGTGAGCGATGGCGTGCCAATCGCTCGGCAACCATTGACCACACGTTCTCAATTGGTGACAGATCAGGAGAACGTGCTGGCCAGGGTAACAGTCGAACCTGTTCTGTATCAAGGAAGTTCAGAACAGTACGGGCAACATGCGGTCGTGCATTATCCTGTTGAAACAAAGCATTAGGGAGGCCTCGAAGATAGGGCAGAAACACGGGCCTTAACACATCGGAAATGTAACGGTTGCTGTTCAAAGTGCCGGTAATGCGAACAAGAGGTGATCGAGACGTGTATCCAATGGCACCCCAAACCATCACTCCAGCAGATGGGCCAGTATAGCGATGTCCAATGCATGCTGGCAATGCGCGTTCTCCACGATGCCTCCAAACACGGATGCGGCCATCATGTTCCTGTATACAGAACCGAGATTCATCTGTAAAGATGACGTGATGCCATTCCCGCGGCCAGGTTCGTCGCTGATCATACCATTGAAGGCGCTCCTGTCTGTGACGCAGGGTCAATGGTAGCCGAAGCCATGTTTACCGTGCAGACAATCCATGCTGTTGCAAATGTCGTCGAACTATTCGTTCTTCTTCTTACACGAGGCATTACAACAACTTTCTTTGCCGAAAACAACGTTGAAACGGAAATTGAGTATTAGAAAACTGCTATCAAATCTCTGGTTTTATACACATTGTAGATGTCGCTACTGTCGCCTGCTTTGTATGAATGCGCTGAAAATCTAATCATTTGCATATCACAGCAAGTTCTATCTGTCATGCAAATTTCACGTCGTGGTGTGCCGCTTTCCTGGTGTAGCAATTTTAATGACCAGTAGTGTACATATAAATAGTGTTCAAAATTCTAGTAAATTTTAAAAGGAGTATTTTACCAGTGTTTACTTGGTAACCTTGAGATTGACATGGTGCACCAGCGTGTACTTCTCCTGCATGAAATAAAATAGTAAAACTCTAAATTTGAAGAAACTTTTATTTTCACATTATAGAATGGAAAATAACATATTACTATTAGTGAAAACATTTATTTTGGTTTACCTTCAATTTTATCGTAACTCGGTGGCCGTAATTTATCCATAGAGAAATGTCTTCTTCATCAAGCAAACAAAAAAGAATAATGCAAATTTATTCCCAATATGTATTACCTATCAATTAAATAAAATTTCCATAAAATATTAAAAGAAATCTTATGTAAGAATAAATATCGAAAGTGTGACTATAAATCAAAGTTTTTAAAGAATTAGACAAGCATAATTACTTCATTCGAATTATTGATTTGAATGTATATACAAATAAATTATCCATTTTCTGCTTATCCTCCAAAATTTCATCCGGAATTGAAATGAGAAAAGTTGAACGAAGTGGAATTAAATTTACGTGAGTAAAAGTTAGTTTTTTTCTAACTTAAAACAAAATATATATTTTACTTTAAAATTTTGACAACGATATTTGTGATTTATTCGAATATTTTGTTAAGTTGTTTATTCTGTGATATGGCTAATTTTAGTAATGTAAGACCGTTCCAGAATTGTATTTACTATAAATAATGTATACATGTGTCTTTTTACTTCATTTTAAAGCTATCTTGTATGCATGAAGAATAGATAAAAATGTATAACACATTTAATCTCCACCTTTGTACATAAAAACATTTTTAAGCAAATAACATTATTTGTTTCTTTTTTCTATTTAAAAAAAACATAGTTTGGGCATTCTGCAATAAATGTTTCCATATTTTCCTATACGATACCTATCAAAAATGTATTGTAATGTGGATGAGAGAAGTCTAGATGACAATATTTAATAATTTCGCAATGATACTGAATTTTTAAGCTATCAACACTCATTCGATTTGAGTTTAAGTGATCCTTAAACCACCTCAATTTATAATTCAAAACAGGTTATAAACAAATATATGGGAATTGTACATTTAACTATTTTCCCTAATCACAATTTTCCTCCAAAAGCTATGCACATGTTTGCCACTGGAAGTTATGAATTTACGGCAAGGAAATGAATTGTGATATTATATAGATTAGACAAGTCATTCAATCTCACTAAGACTTATATATTGTAATTCGTAATAGCTTTTTTGTTTGAAAGACGAGATTAATGCATAAGTTTTCACTATCTTCATTAAACTTCATCGCTTCACAAGATGAAAATTGGATGTAACTAACTAAATGTATATGCTGTATAACTTGTTGCTCCTAATTATGACACACAATGTTAATTCTTCAATACGTCAACTTAATCAATTAGTAAAACTTAACTTTTGTATTCTGATGACAATTGTCTTCTAATCATACAATAGTTATAGCTTTTTTTAATTATAAATTAAATATGACAAACCTATAATTATTTTTCATAAAACAAACTGTGAAAAAATATAGTGTACATGATGTGATTGTTTTAATGGTACATTTAAAATTCAATCAACTACGGTACAGTTTTATAAAGATAACTTACGCTTAGCTGTTTGTTGACGAATCAATCGTCCAGCATTCAGTTACTGAGTATTTTAGCCACACGTGCATGTTAAGAGCCACAAGTGATATAGAAACAAATGCTAATAAGGATTAATGCGAATCAAATGACAAACCCAAATGTCTCTTGAATGAGAATTATACAATGTGTGTTGAATACTTTTAAAAATATTAAAAGTCAAACACTGCAACAAGGAAAAGAGGGTAGATTTATGAGTCCCCCTTTTGCTATATGAAGCTGCATGCAGTCAAGAAACTTTGCCCTAAATTTTCATGACCAAAAAACTTTTAACACCCTAAATTTCTATCTAAAACATTTAATTAAAAAGTTTTTCATAGAAATTCATATACTATCATTGGATTGTTCAAAACATCCAATGAAGATAGAAACTAATTAATTTTCAAGTGCATCAGGCAATATTTCATTGCTGCTTCCCAACATCTTCCAAAGTATTCAGAAGCTGTTCTATTAAACTACTGAATGTTATTGTTTTAATAAAATAATTGTGTGTTTGTTTACTTTCTGATTGTAAGTATAAACTTCTTCATAAGCAATTGTCAAAACTTATATAATTGAATTTCATAAAATCTTAACATAGTTTATTAATTTCAACTGTTACTGATTTAATTTTGTTACTCATGATGAAATTCGTAAAGAAAATATCCATGAAATGAAAGAATTTATTCATGAAATTTACTTGAATGCTTTTTTGACGAAAAGCATGAACTCTTAGATTTTTATTTTTTCTCAAATGAAAAACTATAATAGCAAATATGCTATTATAATTTTTCCTGTTAATTTAAAAATATTACTTTAAAGATTTTGACTGTATTTTCATTATCTTAATCCTCTATGATTATTTACTTAACAGTCTTATACTGATAAGTTTTATGGGAATCAAATAAAAAGATGAAAAATAAAAACATAAAACAAGATTTATAGAAATAAAACTCTGCAAGATATTTTTAAAATAAATCTTACAAAACTTTCAATTTTACATTAATGTTTTCATATTTATTAAAATTATAAAACGCTAAAAAATTGAAAAAGTAACACAAGAATTTGCATGTACTTAGTTTCCATGACATTACTTCAAAAAACTTACCTTTGTAACTTGTCCCAACGTCCTGTTCGAGAATAAATTTCGTTTTATTCAAGTGCAAAAAGTATTTATCTTTCCAGATAACAAACCATTGATAATAATTTGAGAAACAACAAAAGCTACACTTCATATAAAAAGCAGTGAATTTTATCAAATATTGATAAAGTCTAGAGTAACTGATAAAAAGATTTCCTTATTTTAACCTATTTTAATATATTGCAAATATATTGTAATATGTGGAAGTAAAATAAAATATGAGTTGAATCATTTATGATTCATTTTTTCATGTTTGAAAATAGAATTGAAAGATCATTTTTGTCAGATACTAGATGAATTAAATAATAAATTCTATTATCAAACATTAAAAATTGTTAAATGTTGCCAAACATATTTTTCCCTTTTTTATTCGGATTGCAAATGTACTCCGCAATTTTAATAGCCTTTATTTTTTTCTAACTTTATTTCACATTTTTATAATAAAATTGTGTGGTCGCCATTGTATTCCTATATTTTGCTTAAAATAGTCAGGGAAATTGAAGTCGTGTATTTTTAATAAAAATAGTTAAGGAAAATTATTCTTATTTTTCCTTTGTTTTAATAATAATCTATCATAATAACCTAATATAATAATAATCATAATAATCTATCAATGAACTAAAATGAAGTGGAATAGAATACACCAACCAAAAACTCAATTTAAATAATTAATTAAAAAAGATTTATTGAAAAATAAAACAAAGAACATTTAAAAAATTACTTTCAAATCAAAAGTAACTATTGAATATCAATCATTTCATGTCTATACAAAAAGATTTAAAATGTCATTAAGTGTCCGTTTTATAATAAAACTATATTTTATAATAAAACGAATATATAATTTGCCACAGCCATCAATGAAAATGATACGTTGTTAACTCCTTTTTCCTTTCCAACCCACAAAAGATAATTTAACAATGAGATCTTCAGAATATTATTCTTACTGAGATGGTATTTTTTGTGTTATTTATCATGACCTTCTGGTCTATTGTTTGTGATTAGAAAAATGGTTGCAAAATGCTTGTTCATATACAGTAAATTATTCGTTTTTAGAAATGTAAAATGGAACAAAAAATTTCATTACTA
Organism: Latrodectus hesperus; assembly: GCA_037975125.1. Lineage (NCBI taxonomy): Eukaryota > Metazoa > Arthropoda > Arachnida > Araneae > Theridiidae > Latrodectus > Latrodectus hesperus. The sequence goes on from CM075853.1 coordinate 47,931,709, forward strand.
TACAATTTTAAAACTTTACATTCTTTCTTCCTCTACATCTACTTCACTTTCATTGAATAGTTTCGAATTTCTTAAAAACTTCTTTATCCTAATCATTTCCTGTTGTTATTGAATTTTCGTGTTAAATTATACTGAAGAATAGTATTCACTTATTGAAGACTATCTGAAATTAATTTCACAATTCTCTTATTTTCCCCCATTTCGGAGTTTCTCTCCATACAATAGGTGATGGCAAATATATGTTTCTACAGTTTATTCACTATTCATGTAGCTCATTCTTATCTTTCTCAAATAGTGATTAAAAGTGTTTCCTTTCATTTATAACAAACAGAAAAATTGTTTCATATTGTTAAATAAAATTGCAGGAATATATGCAATAAATATGTTGAGGAAATCAATGGTTCTATCGAAAATTATTGAAAATGTAGAGTGAAATAGTTTTCAAAAAGCAGAAGCACTGATTTCTAACAAGTTTTGATGGAATCGTAAAATATCGACGTTACAGTATTGAACTGGTCTCTATTAAGTTGCAGAGCTATATAAGGTAGAAGAGAAATTGTTGAGAGGTTGGAGTTAATTGAAAATTTTTTAAGCATTTACCTTGAATAAAATATATTATGCAAGAGGAATATATTGATAAAGTACAATAATGTACAAACAAGTAATAAATATTGTTATGTATTAGAGTCTATTATATTGTTTTCACTTAATCAACAAGTTTCTAAATTTTGAAATTAGAGAAATAATTTTCAATAATATATTAAATGTAGTAATTAAAAATCGTAAATAAAATTACTTGCAGCAATCATGCTTTTTAAATAACATACAAAGTTTATAGCAATTTGCCTAAAAAATTTAGTTACTATAAAAGTGTAAAATATCTGATTGATACTATAAAACATTTTAGTTCGAAATTATTGTATTATATTGAAATCTGAAAAATACTTCTGCAAAACAAACTTTACAATGGCCAAATATGTTTACCCCATTTTTTGTTGATATATTACAGCTGATCACTTATGTAAGTGTGTTGCTTATGTAATAGAAACAGAGAATATATGCGGTGTTACATAATATACAATTGCACGAAATTTAATAATAGATTATAACATTTTAAGAATAAAAGCAATTATAATTATTGATCTTGATTATTTATCGAGACAGAATTAAAAGGACTCAAACATTCGTTTAAACATGGTAAAAATTAGGAAAATCTTATTTCTATGAATGGAAACTTCTTGTAATAATTTTTTTAATCTGATTAGATGGAATTCATAAAGATTTGTTTCTAAAATTCCATCTTACGGAAATCCAGTCTTAAAAAATCATAGCAATTAACTGCGTGTATGCATGTGAGTGCTTAATCAAATAATATATTTATTTCTTGTTGTCTAATGATTGATCAAAAATTATTTTATTAAAAAAACATAGATAATTAGTGTTTATTAGAACTTTAACAAATTACATATAAGTGTTGAAATTACGGTTGTGAAAAGTGTTGAGATTACGGTGTCTAAGTCTTACATTATTTGAGTAAGTTTTTTAGTTATTGTTGACAAAGATTAGTTATTGTAGATAAAGCTATGGTTTGTACAAATTTATTAGTAATATGCGAAAAATTGGACTTTTGCTCATAGATTTTTGATATTTTTGTAAATTGCATTAACTAGGAAAATATATATAATTACATTTTGGGAAAAAATGTGTAATATTTCCTACACATAAATGTCTAATTTTTTATTAGTTTAAGTTCATTACATTTAGTTATTTAAAAAAAGAATAATTTTGAAATGTACAAATTTTAATAAATTAATAATATTCCTTCATTTATATAAAATTTCAATAGTTTAGATTCAAAGTAATTTCTTTATTTTAAGACATTTTACTAGAAAATTAATTTTTATAGAATTTTAGAAAAATAATATCTATTATAAAATAATCGCAGTCTTATGTAAAATAAAAATTATAGCTAATAACAATTTTAACAGCATTTCTATTATGTATATATCATAATGCTTCTTAAATATGTTTATTTATAACGTATTTATTACCTTAAATTTCGAAAATGAACTTGAAATACGAGATATTTACATAAATCTTTTGATATTGAAGCATATTTGATTCAAAGTGTTATATCATATTATTATGTCTTAGACATATATTGTTTCTATCTCGCGTTACATTTTGGGAAAAAATGTACTTTAAAACTTTACTTCAGCTTAGAGGCTATAAGAGAATTTATTCAAACTCAAAAGAAAATAGTTTACAGAAAACTGAAACATTGCATCCACTGATTTATAAAACTTTGGGTTTTACAGTTGTTCATATTAAAAATCTGTTAATCAGTTACTGTATTTAATGTTTGTTTCATAAAAAAGTCTAAATAAAAATTTTAAAGAAGTTAAAGTAACTAATTTTGTTATTTTCAAATGAGCAAAAAAGGATTTATTTGATTTTCAGGCATTTTCTATAAAAATATCTAGAAAAATTATACTAAAATATGTTTTGAAAAATTTTAAAATGTCGTAAATCATATTGTTTTATACCATCGTACACTAATGTGAAAATGAGAAAAAAATCGGATAAATAAGGAAAAATAGATAGGAAAAAAAGATAATCTAGAAATATAGCTATAAAAAGTTTAAAAATTTTTAATATTGCGAAGTTTTCTTTTCAAAAGAGATGCAGAAAAAGTACTATACTATAAGTAATAGAAATATTTATTTCCCCCGGGCACGCATTTGGTAGTTTTCAATCCATTTTTATTAAGTCCAGATACAAATTAGACTGGAAAAAGTATCCAACATTGTGATCATCTCTTTCAAAAATTGAGAGGTAGAATTGTATATTGTGAATAAATTGCAAGTTAATTATCAGGAGTAAAAATATAAGGGAAAAAATGCTTTTATTTGATATATTTAATTTGAAAAATGTCAAGTTATTGACAGCTAATATTTTCCATAATGATAAACAATCGGTGATGAGTTTTTGTACTATAAAGTCATGATGAGGATTTGGGGAAAAAGCATTTCGATTACTCTATCAAACATCAGGTAGTGAATTTAAGTTACTCCCCCGCGTGAGTGCATTTAATACAATGGTGATCATGCTTTATTCATTGAGTTTTGATATAAAAACATTTTTAGATACACATACGATTACGTAATAGGTATAATATAATTTTATTTTTATAATTATATGTTCAAAAGATAAAACTAAAAAAATGTTATTTAAAATATATAATTTTCTTTATTCTATACATCTTCTCTTTGTTGAAGATAAATAAGATTAAGAACCTGCTCAAATACATCAATTTGTTTCTTTCTACGGCACGATTTATATCATTTTTGATTTTATACAAGTCAATTTTTACTTTCACAAACTTTATAATAAACACGTAATTAAAGTTGTTTTAAACTTTTCCCATTGTAGGAATTTATTAGACACATGGATCGGAAGCCTTTTTAAAACTTTACATGAGATATGAATCTATGTGTGTAAAACACAAATATTTTCAAGAATCTATATTCAGAAAGCCAAAAAATTAGATATTGAGGGATAAATTCAAATGATCTGATGAAGCTTGTCTGATTGCTTTGAAACTGGAAATTTTCCTATATCGAATTAATTCAATAAACAGCTCTTTATAGAAATAGAAAACCAATTACAAATGTATGCTTTTGTAAATTTGCATTAATAGGGTTTTCTGGGAAAAGATTAAGAAATATCATAAAATAAATGATTATAACGTTAATAAAGTAATTTAAAAATTAAAAATAAACTTACTTGATGATTGACTCTTACACAAAAATGACTATCTGACTATAAATTCTTTATTTTTAGTACTATAAATTGTCTCATTCCAGTAATCTGTAAAAACATTTTTACACAAAATTGTGTTTTACACAAAAAAGTCACTATTTCACATTTCTGCATAACTTAGTTAAAAAAATATTTTTGACGCTCATCAAAACATCTAAATTTATTTATTCAAATTTTTTAAATATACAAGTATATTTTGGAAAAGAAATTTATGAATTCTGTAAGAGAAGAATTTAGCAAATGTATTTTATTTCTTAGAGAATCGTAAGTAATTCAACAATATAACCTCAAAGTAATGCATTAAAAAATGATATTTATCTATATAAGAAAACTGCGGGATTTCTCTACTTGAAGAAATTTAATTTTCTTATAATTTTTAAAGCAGTATTTAGTTTTAACATTTTTTAAATCAATTTACTATCGATAATTTGTGTGATAAATTTCCAAAAAAAAATTAAAACTAGCATGTTAACTAGAACCAAACAACGCCCTAAAAGATTTTAAATGCTCTTAGATTTCACAGAATAAAATTCAGAGATATAATTTAAATAAATTATATAATATTTTTGATATGATTTCCCACACAGTGTTAAAATCTATTTTTAATTCTCACGCATTTGATATTCCTTTTGTAAAATTATATGTATAATTCAAAAATGTAGCAAACTCATTACTTTTTATTACACGTTGCCATTTGGTACTGTTTTATAATTCAGCAAAACCAAAAATATTTATTTCAATTTGTAATAGTCCTGATTCAGACAAGTTTTTTTAACCTTTTATTAATCTTAGATATATGTGAAGATTACAACTTGTCTTTCAAACGTGTTAGGATATTACATTTTGTTAGAATTACTTTCGTATTTTACCATAAAATTAATTAAAGGAAATCAAAAAGCTTATAACCATATATAAAAACACATTTAGGTAATTTGAGTTTCAGCAGAATATTTTTAAACAAACATTGAGATACACATGTTATCAAACTTTATTTTCAAGTTAATTAAATTATTGTAATTTACGTTCAAAATAAAAAGACATCATAATGTATATACTAAGCTTATTTATGTACATGAAGATAAACATTTATATTTCCTTATAAGTAACAGATTACTAACGCACTGTTTTTATTTTTTCTTCACATTGATACATTTTGAATACTGGACCAAAGATATGGCTTTTAAAGAATAATGTATTTTTTACAATCTTTTATCAAAACGTTTCGTTAGTATTTTCACAAACAAAACAAATAACATAAATATTTTTAAAGTAGTTATAATATACAATGATTTTGAACTCTTATATCACTAATGTAAAGATTAAATCCCTTCAAATACCAGAGAAAGGTCAACAATCAAGTATTATTTTACTTAATCTTTACTCTCCTTTTTAAGAATCTAATTTTACTTTTCTTACTTTTCAATTCATTGGACGATAAAACAGTTGCCAACAAAATCCATACAGAATGCAAAATTTTTAACGTGTAACAAAATATTATTCACGGTAACTCTACACGGAATTTTTCCCAACGTATTTGAAATTTTTTCTATGTTGTTGGTGTTAATTTTTTCTTCTTATAATTCAATATTTAGGAATTTCCTATTCCTAAAAAGTTTATACTCAATAAGAATATTCCTAAATTAAAATTAATATTTTATTATCTATTTTTATTTGGCGTTCATGACAAATAATTTTGCAATGGACCTCCGAAATGGAAAAGTACCAAAAATTATTTGTAAAAGCAAATATATCCTACTATGCAACTACAATATATTACTAACAATTAGATACTTCCACTTAGAGATGAAGAAAACTGAGGACAGGAAACGTGTTGACTGCTTATATGTTTTCTATACGTTCCAGGAACTTGTGAGACCCATGAAAATTGAATGCATAAATAGCAACGATTTTTGCAACAAGTCTTTACTCAGTGCAATTTCAATTTTTTTTCTCTTCATTTATATGCAAACAATTAATACTAATTCATCAAGGATTACTGCATGCATTTTACAAGATGAAGCGTAACTCATACTTATTTTTAATTTCCTATTAGAAAGTAAGCAGACAATTAGATACTTTCACTTATAAAAGAAAAAGACGCCTAAGACTTGGGATCTATGCGATGGATAAGATGCGCCAAACTGGCGATAAAGTGCGGCAAACTGGCTTAATGATTCGGAAAGCGTTTGTATGACATATTTTCGTTTTGTGACGTAAAGTAATCGTATGATATACACGAAATTCATTTTGTCTGCAACTCTTGAAGCATTTAATCAATTTTATTTTATTTGGTTACAATTTAAGAATTTGTTAAGTTAATGTTCTCGTTATTGCACTTCAAGTTTTAAAAAAATTCCTAATAATAATGCTAAAGCACTATTATTAGGAATTTTTTTTTCAAAATTATATTATTTTTAAGACATTGTTTCGAATTTTTGTTTGGTCGGTGATTACAAGATCTGCACCGGGTACTAATCATATGCTCGGTCATTTTGATTCGTTATAGCAGAGTATGTATGACGAAGAAATCATAAAAAAACATTGTAAAAGATTTCTTTGAAGCAATAAAAACAATTTATTTCCCAGCCGGTTGTGACGAATGCCAAACACTGATAATTAGATGAGTTACTTTTTTTCCATTAAAATTTGCTGTTTTATGAATATATATATATATATATATGTGTGTGTGTGTGTGTGTGTGTGTGTGTGTGTGTGTGTGTGTGTGTGTGTGTGTGTGTGTGTGTGTGTGTGTGTGTGTGTGTGTGTGTGTGTGTGTGTGTGTGTGTGTGTGTGTGTGTGTGTGTGTGTGTGTGTGTGTGTGTATTCAGAGTGATAATATTGATTTATTAAAAGCTCTAGTTTTTATAGAAATATATAAAAATGTATGTTTGCATAAGTAAATACATCTTTAAGTAAAATAAAAGGTTTATTGCGTGTTTCTCCCTTTAGTGTAAAATTTAGTCGTACTGAATATTTTTAAAGTTTGTGTCATTGGCCAGTAAATTAAAATTCGAGTTTTAGTAAAAAATGCAAATTGTTAACGTTAAAAATTTAGCTTTATTACCCGATTGTCACTGTAGTAGGTAGCACTACACTAAATTTTTTTAATGTGGGAGCCACTGCCCAGTTAATTAAAATTCGAGTCTTAATAAAGAATGCTGTTTGCTTGCTTTAGAGATTTAGCTTTATTGCGCTTGAGTCAGCCTTTGTAGACTTCATGAAATATAGTTTTATTTTCATTATATTTTATACTCTTTTAGAAATTAGTTTCAAGTTATTAGCATTAATACTTCTATAATAAGTAATTATAATGAAATATTCGAAATTTTAATCTTTAGAATTTAAAATAGCGAGTGATGGCAAAGTTGAAGTTCAAACGCAATAATTATTTAGTAACCGGATTTTGCGCGTAATGACGTAGTTAAGTTGGCGAGACAAATGTGCAGCGGTTGAAAGGGAAATTGGAAATCGCGCCAAACCTGCACAATTCCCTGGTTTTTTACCAAAGAAGACTAAACATGTTTTGATTGATATTGTTTATATGTTTTCTATACTCTCCAGCAGACCTTTCGAGACCCATGAAAATTAAAGGCATAAATAGAAATGCTTTTTATAACTAGTCTACATTTAATGTAATTTTAATACATTTTTCTCTTCATTTCAATATGTAAATGATTAATACTGATTCCTCAAAGATTACAGTGTACAATTCACAAGATGAACCGTAACTCATGCTTATTTTCAGTTTCCCTCTGGAAAGTAAACAGACAATTTTGTCCTCGAGGATCCGATGACGTCATATGAAAGTAACTAATTCAAAGAGGAAAACATCATATTATAAAAGCAACCTTACATAGACATAGATATACGCAATGGAACAACTGGTCTGTACTTTAGGTTATCAGGTCATCACGTAATACATTCCATCACTCCATCACGTAATACATCTGGTGTGACAAAATTGTCTCGAAATTCGGTAACAAAATTAAATTTCAATAGGTCTCTAAAATTGGAAATTAACAATTTGACAGAAATATAACATCAACAACAAAACATTTACAAAATTTTCACTTTGGGAGATGACATGAGTTAAATATTGCAATAAAATTGTGAAAATAGATTATCCAAACACTCCAAGTAATCTTGGTAAAAAATACAAATTAATTATCTTGATAATGGTCATAGCAGACGAAATAAGTAGTTTATAACACAAATATGCAAGCAATATAATTAAGTTTAAGTAGAAGAGTATAAAAAAGAGCAAATAACTGGGACAGATTTTCAATAAGTACTAGTAACTCCCTCATGCTTTAACTGTGTCCTTTAATGTAACATTACATTATTTGCAATACCAAAGGACTGCATTGTCTACAAGCAGATAGTTAAGATTACATATGCATGAATGGTATCCTATTGAAAATTAACATTTGCTGTAGGTGATAAACTGTAGAATAATTAAAGTATAACAGATTACAATCAGCTGATTCAGTTAAAATTTTGCAGCAGCTCAATCTGTGCACTGTAATAACCACGATTAAGAAAATTATTGAGCAAAAATATAATTACAATACAATAGATAATAAAAAGGCTGAAAAAAGTGAATAAAATATATAGCAAAATATTTTACAGACACTTTAACATTACTAGAAATAATAATGAACATATATTGCACTAAAATTGCTAAATAGGGTATTTCTGAAGACTCAAAGCAAACTTGAATATTAATCCCCAGTTTTATATATAGTGATTAGATAGAGGAAAGAGTTATATCACATGACGTACCATATGAAGATTGTATTAGAAAAAGCACAAATATATACATTACATTGATAATATATACATAAATAAAACGTATACTAATGGTGCTATATTACAATGCATTATTTTATCACACAAAAAACCTGCATTGTCTGTTCACAGTTTATAATGGTTTACAATGTTTAGGAAATATAATGCAAAATTAGACATTAAAATTACTAATTGATAAACTTTGCTAGGATATTTAATATTGCACAATTGATTGATATATACCTTAATCTGAATAATTATTATTATCAAAATTATATAAACTAATTGCTAAACACAAATACAATATCTAATAATATTTTATCACAAAGAGTGGAGAAATACCTTACAATGATTTTTACCCATTACCAAATTGTTCTTATGATGAAATCCGCTGCTCAGTTATGGCATTATCCTTACAGAGTTCGGATCCTTTTTCATAGATAAAGGTGATTGTGTTTTTTATCTTATGCAGAAGAGAAGAGGTTTTGCTAGCATAGCGGAGAAACGGAGTAAGTTCTTCCGAGTTTTTAGGCGCTTTAGGTGCCATTGTTTTGTGAAATCACATTCAAACACGTGATGAACAATTGTCCCAATATGAATAACTGATGAATAATTGACCGCATGAACAAGCACTATTTGGAGTCATACCCCTTTTATTAAGATACTCCGGTGTTGGAGTATGTCCAGAAAGAAACTGTGCTTCTTTGTGGTCCTTGACTAGGAAATCAAGAGAGAATGAGGGCTTAAGGCTGTATGTCCATCTACCTTGTTTTGCCTCATTCCATTCTTGTTGCCAGGCCATTAGTAAATGGTTGCGTAATTTAGAAATCAAGTATGATTTGGGCCATTTTAATTCAAATTTTTGCATGTTTCAGCATGCTTTGGCAGTTTGCCTTGCCAGTGTGTCAGCTCTTTCATTACCAGTATGTCCGGCATGAGCCTTGGTCCAGTGAAGGCAAATTTACCATCTATTGCTAAATGTCCTGAGTCGGTTTTGAATATCCTGAATCAGTGGGCTTCTGTGATATGGATTATACATTCCCAAAAGAGCTGATTGGCTGTCTAACCAAATCACTGCCTAGTATAAATAATTTTCGGTTATATATTTTAATGCTTTATCAATCGCAACCAATTCTGCTTGGAAAACACTGTTAGCTTAGCTGTTAGTCCTTGCCAATAACCACTCTCCTGTCCATTTTCGAAAATGCAGAAAGCTGCTCCCACTTGGCCTTCTATTTTTGAGCCATCAGTGAAAAAGTGTTGGTGAATGCCTTGGCACTGTGTAGGATTCGAAGTGTGAACCATTATTCCTTCTATCTGTGTTGCTGGGTGGAATAATGATTTGAAGGGAATTTCAAAATCGTCTGGGTTATAAATTGCATCCAGGAAAGTGATTTCTTCTTGATGTTGGAGAATGTTAGATTTAGCAGCTTCTAGTTGAACCATTAAATGTAATGGAAAGTCTCCTGCCAAGATGTTTAATGCTGCCGTAGAAGTCGTGCGGAAACATCTAGTGATAGTTAAGGTGAAGTGTCTCTGCAAACTGGATAGCTGTCTGAATTTTCTGTCATTGTATCCGCCCAGACCATAGCATATCATTCTTTCAATAATGGTTTCATACCAAATTTTAAGAATTCTGGCATTTACACCCCAGTTTCTATTCGTTGTTTGTCTTAGGCTGTTTACAATAGCTATAGTCTTTATCTTTTGTTGCCTGATGTGAGAGAGCCATGATAGTTTGCAACCGAGAATTACTCCTAAATATTTCATTTCCTTAACTTTTTTAATGCTTCTTCCACAAATTTCAATCTTTGGATATGATTTTAAGCACTTCTTGCTGCTGCCAAAAAAGATGGCTTGAGTCTTTTCATGGGCTATAGTTAATTTGTGCTCCATACACAAATCTTCAAATTGTGAGAGTACAATATTGGCTGTTAGCTTTAACTGCTCTTTTGTTTTTGAGTAACAATGAGCAGTGCATCATCGGCAAATGCTTGCAATGATGTGTTATTTGGCCATTTCTGAAGAAGGAAATCATTAAAGTATATGTTCCAAAGCAATGGTCCCCCACAGGATCCCTGCGGACAGCCTCTGTTATGGTGGTGTAGTAAAAAACCTCATCTCAAAACCTCCAACTTTACAATAGGAAAATGTAGCGAAAAATGCAATCATTATTTTATTGTTAAAATCAAAATCTTGTTTTCACGAAAACTTTTTTAAAGTGCAATTTTTAAGTTTTCAATCAAATTTCGGATCAAATTTTTAAGTTTTATTAGATTGCTGAACATTATATAACTTTTCGATAAAATCATCAGTTTGCATTTCAAATTCAAAAGCAAAGAGTTTTTCATTTTACAAATCCATATCGATATACATGTCATTAAGTTAAAATGTTAGAATATATATAAACTAACAACACGTGGTGAACGAAATTCAGTAGAAATGAGTAGTGATATTTGTCAACTTTCATTTTTTCCAAGCTTAAGTACATTAAAATTTAAAAAACTGCCTTACAACTACACTTCAAGTAAAAATTGTCACCAAAATTATTATTTTTCGTTACCATCGATTGTTGACTGCTGCTCTCATTTTAAACATCTTAATAACTGTTCAAGATCAGCTCGTAGCCAAGCTATTCATACTATGATTATGGAATATAATTTTAAAAGAAGTCCATTTTATCAATAATTAAAAATGCTTTTTAAAATATTTGATTCCAGTAATCAACTATTTTAAAAATATTAACTACTCTCATTAATTTAAAAAATTTATTATTTGATTTTTCAATAATTAATTTTTTCGTTCCCAGTAAAAATTATTATAATAAAGTAAAAAAAATTGTAGCAAATACACTTTCGATATATCATCACTTTTTTTCTTTTGTGTTTAATTGTATTGTTAAAAATATTTAAATCATCTTTACCGATTTAAATTAACCATAAAATGGATGCTTTGACTTGTCTTTTTCACTTTGTTTTTCTCCTGTTCTATTTTCAACGTGTTCAATTTTGGAAGCAATATAGCTAAAGATATAAAAAATTTAAAACTAATTATTTTGAACAATAGGTAATTTTTATGATTTTTTAATCTTTTAAAAACGGAAAAAATTATAATCGAAAAATGCTTCTTTATTACTAGTAAAATCATGAATGGATTTTTTCTCAACGACAAAGACACTCAGACATTCGATGGTAAATTTCGCCTTGTTTGCTGCCATTTGAAGAATGTGATTTGAAGACAGATAGTAAATTCGTCGACAAGTCGGACTTAAGACGCTATCTAAATACGATGTGACGTAGTTGAAACATTATAAGACGTCATGGATATTTTAAACCAATGAGAATTGAGAATTACGAATAAAGTTAGAGCTTTATTCGTAAGTAAATTAATCTCTTAGTATTCCTTGACACAATCATATTCTTTTATTATTGCGATGCGTGAGGGAAGAGTGACAGCTGTTGAGTGGACTTAGTCTTTCTAATCTGTTTAAAAGTTATCATGTGGTTAGCTGTGTTTTAATATTTTTGCTGCGGCAGAAATAGGTAGCCAGAAAAATAATGCAAACATCTCGTTGCATCGAACTTGATTAAAGAGTGGTTAAATCTTGAAAAATTATTTACCATTATTAATTTAACTTATGTTAAACAAAAAACACTTTCATATCGTATAAACTCCGTGATATATCCAAAGAAATGCAAAATAGTCACAAGGATGGTTTTGAAAAAACCCTCGAAACATTTGAAGGAGAAGAAACTGTAAAAAAAGTCGAGGAAGACGAAAATTGTGTGACACATTTGGAAGAAAATGCAATAACATCACTAAAGCATTATAATCCAGAAACTAAGCCTTCTAAAAAGGCTGTTACTGTCAAATTAGAAGCATCACTTAGTGAAAAACTTGCAAGAAAAAGAGAAGAGGCAGATAAACTTGATGAAGAACATAAAATACTCGAGTCAAAATTTCAAGATGAGTTAAAATGTGTTGACTGTATTAAAGAATATTTGAATGAGAAAGGAGAAAAATTATTGCAATCACTACAACTTTTTGGAAACTATATGCGCAAAATTCAGAAATTAAAACAGGATGCTAATGAAATGCAAGCAGAAATAAATTCAGAATATGAGACTAAAACTGTTAAACTTGGTAAACTAGAAAGAGAGTACCATAAACTTTCTGAAAATGAGGAGCAAATGTTAAATGTTTTACAAATGATTGAACAATCAAAAGGGCATCTTGAAAATATAGTTTCAGGTGAGATAATGATTCGTTAATTATTAAACTCTTATTGACATTTTTTTACTTTAACCTCATTTTTAGCACAGTTGCAGAATAAATCTTTTGGGGTATTTTGAAATATTTTTGCAATTAAAAATTATTGCCAGTCTTACATAATTGTTTGAGTGTAATCTAAGATTGCCAAAATAGAATAATTGAAGATCTTTTGCTTTTTCTATCTTTCTGGCGTAATAAGATATCTTGGCTACCAGAAGAACAATAACTTCCGCCAAGAAATTCCCCAAATTCAACCTCTTTTTCACTTGTTCCAGATAAATTTTGATGTTATTTTTAATATTTTACAAATATGATCTGATAGCACAAGATAAATATATAACTTTTTATTATTTTTAAAGAACCCTGGTAAAAAATATGCAATATTTAAACTCCATATTATTTTTGTTTCATGATTTCAAATGAGGAATTTTTAATTAATAACTTATAAAGAAAAGACAATAGTTAATGAATTATGAGATAATATTATTTTGTAAATGTATCAGTTATTAAATAAATTGTTTCCAATTTCATATGATGCTTATAAGGTTTTCATTGTCCATGAATTTGTCAATTACAATTTTCAGCATGTAATAAACAATTCCATCCCTGAATTTAAGTCCAATCAGCCTATTTTCTAAAACATGTAACACAAATACCTTTCTCAGAAATTTTTCTTCACCTCTCATTTGTAAGAATAATGTATTTTGCTTCTTGTCGACCAAATTTACAATATTATTAACGTGGCGAAACATCGAAATAGGCTTTATCAGTGGTTAGCGATATTATATTCAAGAAACTAAATATATGCAAAATTAATGCGTGTAAATTTTGATTATTAAAACATTATAATTGCCATTCAGGTTATTTTTATATGGTATTTATAAATTATTTATATCAATTTTTTTGATACATGAATATTGTATTTACTGTTTGCCTTGTGATTCTTGATGATTTTGAAAAAATGATGAGTTATGGTTTTAGATTTACCACAGTTTCAAAACGCAAAGAAATTAGTGGAATATTTCTTAGTTCTGAAACTTTTGCGGGAAGATTTACTAGATTATATAGAAAAGTATCATGAAAAAGAGAAGAAAATAACCCAAGAAAGACAAATGATAGCTCGCAGTATCAAACGTCATCCGTTAAAAGTTTTAGAAAAGGAAAATGTTATTTACAGTCTTACATACAAGATCAATGAAGTTCAAAATCGTACAGCTGAATTGGATCAACAAGTAAGTTGAAAAAATCCCTATCAGCAACAAAATTAATCAATTTCTTTTTTTAAAATATCTATATAAGCACTAAATATACAAAAAATATGTAAATTAAATTACCAAATTTTTGCATTAATTCACATGGAATTTATGTACGCAGAAAAATAATTTTTTTCAAATAAAGATTTTTCTTCTCATTAAAATTGATAAATATGTAATTGACACACACACTAGCTAATTTAGGTGTTGTTAGTTTGTTTAACATTAACAATATGTGTTATATAAAATTATAATTTGTTAAACAGATATTATTTCCTGAATTTTTATCTAACATTATACAAGTCTCGTGTTTGTAAAATTTATAAAAATTCTTTGTAGGTGAAGTATATATTTATTTATTATAGTCCCCTATATATAAATCTCCCTATGAGTATTTTAATTTTCTATTTTTTTGTATTTATGTCTCATTTAAGCTGCACGATGTTCATAATCTCATTAAAGTTTTAAAATATGATCTGAATTATTTCTAATCTTAATCAGAAGCAGTGAAACTTTAAGGAATTTTCCATTCGGAATATAAACATAAACATATTGAAGAGGATATTGCATTTCATAAACCTGGAAAAGTCGCCAAATCATTTACGTCAGTATTTCGTTATTAAAAGCACTGTGTTGCCACATGTTTTCATTTTTTTATATATTAGAAAAAATCAAAATTATACAAATATTCATCACACTAAAAAATCTTGAAAACAAAACTGATTGAAACAAGGTTATTTTAATACTATTCTTATATATCAAATGAATAACATGCAATTTTATTTTAAAAATATCTGTATATAATATTTATGACCTTTAAAAAATTATGTATACAAAAAATATAAATAAATAATATATAGATTTTTATATTTATTAAAGTATCATAAAACATTTTTTTTATTTTTAATGCCCGGCTGTTATTATGATTTCCACCTTTCAGCATAATAGGTTGTTGGCAAAATACAATGGGGGATACCCAGTGGGTGAGCCATCGTTGCCCTAAAAATATGGTGAGTCTTCGTAATTTAGAAACAGGGACCAATCAGAAGACCCCCGGACTTATACTGCCACGCATAGAGATATCATTTCACATGGAGGACATTGGGACCACGAGATATTTAACATGTTCCGGCCACGATTAGTGAACACCACGTATCTTCAGTTGGGTCAGGATTCAAACTCACTATTTTCTGATAAAGAGAAAGAACGTCCAAACCAATCTGGCCACTGCTGCATCAGTATCTTAAAACTCAAAGAACACAATCTTAAAAGTGTTTTTTTTTTTTTCCTGGCGAATAGCTTATATTTACAAGAAGCAGTAATAGCGCATTTACATTTAAACATCTTTATGCATAAGTAGATTTATAAAAAAAAACAAGTTAGTCATTGAATACATTTTAATAGAATTAGATTAATTTTAATGGAAATAAATGAAATTAAATTAAGTAGATATGATTATTTATATAATTTAGTAACATATTTATTTGGATTTATAAATTGAAAACATGGTGTCCTTTTTTCAACAGCTAGATAATATTGCATCAGTAAATATGCAGGAGCACATGGCTTGGTATGAGACCAAAAGATGGATCAAAGATTTATATAAATTTGTTCGTGATAAATTACATACTGAGCCTGATGAAGTCACAGATTTTGAGGAAACCTTAGATCAACTAGATACAATAAAAGATTTTGTTCTTAAAGGTAAGAAAGCTGCTGAAAAATTAAAACAATAAAAACTAAAATATTATGTTTTTATGTCTTCCTGAATAAATTTTGTAGTGAATTTATTTCTTAAACATTAAGTCAAACTGAATTGCATATAAATGTGAACTAATATTATATGCTGACTTGAACTATAATATAATATATTTCAATTCCTTAATTTAAAACATGATACGGATTTTATGTTGTTAAATCAATAAATGGTTTCAATAAACAAGTATTTATCTGATTTCTTATAAAGAATTATTCTGTCATTTCCTTTCAATGTAAGAATATAAAACTAACAGCATTTTTGTGGTTAATGTTTCCAATGAAATTTTGTTTCATTGACTGAATGTAGGTTAAGTCTTTTTTTGTCATTAATTATAGTTAACTTAAAACTTCTGATCACCAAAAATCCTTTACATTTGTATTTATTTACTACAAATATTGTATTCTTTTTTTAGAATGCTTTTCATATTTCTGAGTAACAAAAAAGGGAGCCAAAATAATACAAATCTCTTCATTAAAAAATCTTAAAAAACAAGTTTGTAAAAATATTTATTTTAAATACTGTAAATAGCAAAAATATGATACACAATTTTACTTTAAAATATCCTAAATAAAACAAAAATCATGATTCTTATGAGATTTCAACAGTTATATATATATATATATATATATATATATATATATATATATATATATATATATATATATATATATATATATATATATATATATATATATATATATATATATATATATATATACAAAAACAAATATACATCATATGTAAAAATACATATAAACAGTGCTTTATGATATTTCATCATATTTTAACAAAAGTTTGATATGTCATGATTAAACAATTGAAAAAATCATAAATACTAATTAATCAAAATAAATTAAATTACTATTAAAATATTTTACAAAATATATATGAGCATTGTCGCAGTGTGTGAAAAAAGAAATGTGTCATAAGAAAGCAATTTTCAATTTTTAAAACGCAAAATGTTTACCTGTACAAAACGAGATTGCTGTAACAAATTAATGAAAATAAGTTAAATAGCATACAATTGTTTATTTAATTGATTTTTTTCTATTAAATAATGAAGTATTTTCTGTTTTCTTGAAAAACTATAACTAATTACTTTATCTAATATTTTTTATAAAAGTAATAATTAAATATTACAATTAATAGAAAAATTATGACAAGACACATCCTTCATAATTTGATAACTTCATTAATAAGTCATAAGCATTGACTTCATGAAACATTCATTTTTTATGAAAAAAAAATATATTTTTGGAGAAGAAAAATAAATGGGAAATATTAGTTTATTCTGTAAAACTCAATAAACTTTTCTTATTATGGTTTTAATTATAAATTGTGTTCTTATAATATTTTTAATTATAAATTTTTCTTATGATGGTTTTAATTATTGTATATAGAATAAAAAAAATTAAAATATTTGGTTTTATCATTACTTCCATGTCATCTTTTTCTTGAAGGTAGATATAATTTAAAAAATTAGTATTATAAGACCAAGAATAAATTATTCTTTGAGATTTTCTTTAATGAAACATGCTTCTCAATATCTGATTATGTTTGTGTTTAAGAGTTAACAGCAAATACAGCAGCAACATTTTTGTGGATAATCTTCAAAGTAAACTTTGTTTTCTTGACTGTAGACATAAAATTCTCCTTCTTTTCTTCGCCAATTGTAAGTTACTTTAGTTATAGGTACAGCTCGCAGTGTTTGCCTCTAAGGAAAATAAATTAAAAGAAATGCATCAATAGAATTGATTTGAAAATTTGAATGCAAAATACACTTAATTTATAAAAGAATTGGTGGTCAATCAATGGTCACTTTTTGCACATGAGGTATAATTAGACCGGGATCTACAGTTTAAAGAGGATACCAAATACCTCGAACATCCATGCCCAAGTGGGACATAAACCCTCAAATTGTTGAACCAAAGACAAGAGCGCTAATTATTCGGTAGTGAACTTGGCATTTAATGGACTGAAATTAATAATACCTTATCCATATAATTTTAAACAGAAAATATATTTCTGCATACTAAAAATCAAATGAAAACGAATTATTGTATATAAGGAAAACAAATTAAAGCTCAAAGCATTTCATTATATTTAAAACAAATAAATGCTTTTTTGTAATGTATTTGTATCTACTAAACATTTCAGAAAAACTAATATAATCGGATCAAATTGGAAAAATATGCAACATAAATAGAAAAAAAGATTCATAAAATTTGACATTCACTTCGTTTAATTTCTTTCTAATTCTATTGAAGTATATTTTTCCCATAATATAAATTTAAAAGTTTTTAATGTTAATTACTTTAGCATAAATTTTTATTCAATTAAAAATATTCTTTTGTTCTATCTATTTTTCTAATATAAAACGCAATTTCAATTGTTCTGTTTAAAAAGAGGAGATATTCCTATTTTCTAATTAAAAGTTGGCCTAATTTAATTAAAAAATTTTCTTGATGCAAATTTTAATATTTCATTCTTCTTTACAAGCATGTTTTGATCATAAAAAGTTGTTGAATATTATAGCCCCAGACTGTATTGTACGTCTATATGCGCTGTATTTTGATAATAAATGTATTGCATACAGGTATAAAATAATAATTAGAAAATGAGATATATTTTTAAAATCATTTTTATTTACTTTTAAATGTTTTTATTTCAGTAAATTCAAAATATTCAGAACAATTTTCCTGTGACAGCCCAATTTTAGGACTTGCCCCAATTTTATTAAACTTCATAATAAAGAAAACTGTTTTCTTTAGAAGATAAATATATTTTAATGCTTTGCAACTACTTTGAAGACAATCATATATAAAGTAATAGTAGTTCAAAATAAAAATAATAAATAAATTAAAACATTAGAAAAATCCTTATGCCCAAATTCACTTTAATATATGATGTAAAACCTTAATATATGTATTAAACTTTCTATTTTAACCATTTCTTTCTTACAGTACATGAATTTTTCCAATATTTAATTTAATAATTCAAGAAAAATAAACCATGTAGATTTATAGAAAACAGTTCAGAGCAGTTATCAAAAATTGTGATTATGTCAATTTTTGTATGATTGACACATTATATCTCTTGAAATATTTATTTAGACATTCATAAATATGCTGAGGGGGGCTCCGGATCCATCAACTGCTTGTACAAATTTTTTCTCACAATCATCAAACATCTCGTAACTTTAAATCATGTTTCTGTTTTGAGGTCGGCAATTGAGCTTAACTCTATTTCTCAAAATCAAGTTATGAATATTTATATCAACTGACCGTCTCTTCTCTGATTGAGTCAAAGAGAAAGAAAGCCAATGATCACTTCTACAAAATAAATTCAAGAAATAGTAAGGGATATGGTAATCGCATGTAGTAATAAAGATCCTTTCAGAATAATTAACCATGATTTTTTAGTTCTTAAAAAACTAGCTTAAAGCTCTTGAGTTATTTATTATTCGAAAATGTACAGAAAGGTAAAATATTAGAAAGAAAAAACGCATGCAAAAAGTATTGAAGTAAAAAAAATGAAAATATTATAAAAATAAAAAATAAAATTCAAATTTTTAAATGCAAAAGCATTATATATTCCCATTTGGGGTTTCAGCACTTAAAATAGAAATTCTATGTTTTTTGTTCTCAAAACAAAGAGCTGATGTAATATCAAGATTAATATATACTAATTGAATCTAATTTCGTATTTTTCCATTGTTTTCTTTATTATCATAACTGTCATTGATTGCGCCCTCCAAACTATCATGTAATCAAGTAAGTACATTTTCTGAATTTCTTTTATGGAAGTAAAATAATAGCATGTGAGATAAGACTTCACTTAAAGATAAGAAACAAACTGCACTTACTTAATCAATTAAATAAGAGAAAATTTTTACAATCGTTATTTTTCTAATAGAAATTGCTTACAAACAGATGATTCCGAGAATAAAATATATTATAATAATTTGAATGCATGACAATTTATTGTGCAACATTCTTAAATTTTAATTATATTACTTAAAAAAGAATTATTAAATTAACTTAAAAACTTATTATAGTAATTATAGAAAAATATAAAGATTATATGATGTATGTTTTTAAACAATAATTACACATAAACATTAAAAGTTACATATATCTGATAAAATTATATACAAATGCTATTGGCTTGTGATAATAGTTTGTAGTCTTAGTAAAAAAGCCAAAAATAAATTACAAATAATAATATAGTTATCAGCACACAGTCATCGGAATTGATATACACATTCAATACGGCATTTAATTTCACTAAAATTAATTTTTATTTCCAAGTCATTTACTTAAGAAGCAATAAGCAATTTGAAAGAAAACTCCTAAGCTCAAAAACAAAGATATTTTAGAGAAAAGAAAAAATAAATTTGAGCCTCAGGAAAAATACTGTTAATTAATAATTTATGCTTTTGCTTAAATTGCTTAAAAAAGTTCTGAAATTTTAAAGATCATTGTATATATTACCTTAAAAGATTTTGTCAAATAAATAACACACTTTATTGTAATTTAGAAAGTGTTTGCAGCTTAATAAATTATTTTCACCTCAGATAATTTTATTTTTCAATTATTAAAACATTAACATATAATATATATATATATATATATATATATATATATATATATATATATATATATATATATATATATATATATATATATATATATATATATATATATATATATATATATATATATATATATATATATATATATATATATATATCATATAATCATGAGTTACATGCAGCAAGAATGTAAATAATAATTTAAAAATTTTAATTAAAAAAGAAATTTTAGCTTATACATAATTCAGTAATTAGAACAATTAAATGAAAAGAGTGATTTTAATTTTTCATCCGTATATTTTTCATTAATTTTCCCAAAAACAGTGTCTACATGAATGGCAATTTTTTTGAAAAATAAAATTTCTATATTCAGATGAAAACAGAATATGTACTTTCATTTAAAATAAAACAAATAATTGTTTTTATTGCAATATATTTTCTTCTATGTAAAACTACGCTTAAACACATCAGTTTATTCATTTCGTTTCACTTATTGTGATAAAGTCAAAGAAACCACTAATATAATTAAGTTTACCTGAAAAAGAATAAATTCATCCAAAAAGGAATTCTTGTGCTTTTCAACAAATCTATGAGATGCTTCATTTATTTTCGGATCTAGAGTATGAGATATTGGTGAAACCTAAAAATAGGAAATAAATGAGAATAACCAAATGTGTGTGTGTGTACATTTTTATTTAAATTAGGAAAGCAAGAAGAATCTAAAAGAAATTTAAAAAATGATAAAGGGAACAAAAAAGTTTCCAATAAAATAACGAATAAAAAATTGTTTGTATTCCAAATATTCTTAGAAAATATTAAGCAATTACCTTTTTTGTGTTTTTCTGTAACAACTGTTTTTTTAAAGCTTCAAATACACGAAGTGTACATAATTAAATCAATATGAAACATTTAAAAAAATTCAAAAGTTGTTATAATTTTTATTCATTTTTTAAATATCGTTAGACAATATAAATACTATGTCAATAAGATATTAATATTCTGATATATATATATATGTGTGTGTGTGTGTGTGTGTGTGTGTGTGTGTGTGTGTGTGTGTGTGTGTGTGTGTGTGTGTGTGTGTGTGTGTGTGTGTGTGTGTGTGTGTGTGTGTGTGTGTGTGTGTGTGTGTGTGTGTGTGTGTGTGTGTGTGTGTGTGTGTGTGTGTGTGTGTGTGTGTGTGTGTGTGTGTGTGTGTGTGTGTGTGTGTGTGTGTGTGTGTGTGTGTGTGTGTGTGTGTGTGTGTGTGTGTGTGTGTGTGTGTGTGTGTGTGTGTGTGTGTGTGTGTGTGTGTGTGTGTGTGTGTGTGTGTGTGTGTGTGTGTGTGTGTGTGTGTGTGTGTGTGTGTGTGTGTGTGTGTGTGTGTGTGTGTGTGTGTGTGTGTGTGTGTGTGTGTGTGTGTGTGTGTGTGTGTGTGTGTGTGTGTGTGTGTGTGTGTGTGTGTGTGTGTGTGTGTGTGTGTGTGTGTGTGTGTGTGTGTGTGTGTGTGTGTGTGTGTGTGTGTGTGTGTGTGTGTGTGTGTGTGTGTGTGTGTGTGTGTGTGTGTGTGTGTGTGTGTGTGTGTGTGTGTGTGTGTGTGTGTGTGTGTGTGTGTGTGTGTGTGTGTGTGTGTGTGTGTGTGTGTGTGTGTGTGTGTGTGTGTGTGTGTGTGTAAGTCAGATTTAATATTAATTCTGAAAAACTAAATAACATACAAAACAAAAAATATATAAGAGTTTAAATTAAAAAATACCCATAATATGATATTAAGTGAATAAAAAAGTTTCTTACTGCTGCATTTTTCTCCCTAAATACCACTCTTCCACAAGCTGTTTGAATTAGTTCTGCTGGTAAATTCATGTGATTCGAAACCAAGTCTTCTTCATGAATTTTCCTAAAAACATATTTATTACATACTATGTTAACCCCTCTTTTTAAGATTCTTAAACTACTTGATGAATACTTCTGTCTCTAAAAAGTTTATCAAACATATTCGAGTATATTTACCATGTTACGATGAGTTCTTCATAATGTTTCAGTTTTCCATGTCCGTTACAAGTACTACAAGTAACGCTTCCAGAACCACTACAACTCCAACAGCTACAAATTAAAAATGTTACTTGCATTTAAGAAATCACACATAATGCACTCTAATGCTTATAGCATTATGAGTCCATTTGAAATGATACTGATGATTGATATAGCATCTTAAAAGTAATTGGAAATGATTATAAATGATTGGAAATTTATTTTAAATAAAATTTATACAAATACTATTTTTAAATAAGTTTCATTACATTTTAGAAAATCAAAGGAAACAAAATAAAAATATGTTAGATCTAATTTTGAAAAAGAAAAAAGATTTAAAAGTATTTTTTATTGAAATTTTACGTTCATCCCTACATTAATTTTTCCCTCAACCTCAAGAATATATTTGTTGATAAAAACACTGATTTCTAATACATAAAAAGATTTAATTTTTCATCTTTAAAAAGAAAACCAAAAATTTAATATTGTCTATAGAAATTTTAAAGATTGTAAAGCATCCATTTATGGAAAGAGAGGAGTGACATTAAACAAGTAAAAAAAATCCAAAAACTACGAAAGCACAATAATAATGATTAATAAAATAAAAGGGCTTGTGTCAAAAAGATTTGTGGGGCAGGTCCATACGATATTTTGGCGAAATCATACATGTAAATAAATGCGGTTCTATTTGTTTCAACACCGGAAAAATTTTGAATATAAATATAAGAAAAAAATTTACTTATATTTATAATTGAGGATATTAAATAAAATTATTTTAATTTAAAGTTCATAGATAGCTTAATGTTTATAAATGTATGTACATATATATATATTAATTGAAATGCATTCTCAAATCATAATAAAAGTTGATGTCATTGGATTTTTTTTCCAATGGCGGGAACAAGAGGGTTGAACCCAATGCCATTACAAGACTCATTTGTCGTTACCCAGCGAGCACCTGTGAACCAAGTCACGGAGGCGAGTAGCGTTACCCGCGCCATACCACCACAAACCTATTTATAGGGCGGGCCACATTCATACAACAACACAGAAGAAAGAACAGAGAGAAGGAAAGAAACATCCATGCCCTAACCGGGATTCGAACCCGGGACCAACAGCTTACGATTCAGGAACGCTAACCACTCAGCCAATCGGTCGGCTGTCATTGGATATTAAAAGCAATAATTCTCTAAATTAGTTAAGCATAATTTTCGTTATTAATATCAATATGATTACTGCTTAACTATTATTTTAGTGAATTAAAAAATTTTTTAATTAAATTTGTTTAAGAAAACAGTTGCAATTTTTTGTGAATTGAAATTTCTATTTATAATGTTTCAAAAATTCAACTGCAAATGTAAATTATTCAACTAATCAAAATTATTAGATTTCTATAATTAAAAAATTAAAAATAACTTAATTTTAAATAGTTAATATATTAGAGGATATTAAATTTAAAATCTAAATCAAACCAATGAAGAATATATTCATGTTCTCATTCATACTGAATTATATAACATAAATATTAGGCTAAATTTAGATATTTTAAAATTATTTATAATTAATCATTCGATATTGGTTTTTGTGATCTTCAATATTTCCTATAAAAATTTTAAACAAGTTTAACTCTGATTATTATTAAGTCAAAATTTTAAAGCGTGTCTATAATTCAAATGATGTATTTATTCAATGTATTTACAGTAATGTTAACGATTTCATTTGCAACAAAACTTATTAGTTAAATATTTACCAAGTTAGATTTAAAAAAAGATTAATCATTAAGGAATTTTTAAAATCTTCCTTTATTTGGAAGCTCATTTTTTAAATCACAAACACAAAAAATTTCTACTTCTCTGATTATACTCGCAATTTTTTTATTGTGGAACTTAACCTTTATTAAATTACAGAAATTTTAAATTAAATAAATTCATCTATTTAATAAATAATTAAAAAAAATTGTTACGTTCTGCGTCCACTGCCATTACAAGATGAACACGTTTCACCGTCACTGTCTCTGCCATTGGAGCAACTACAGTAGTTCTATAAAATAAATAAATAATTTTCTCTTAATGCAAGGAAGAGAGAGTATAACAATATATAATTAGCATTATATGATCTATTTTCTTCATTTTTATTATATCTAATATTGTTTATCGTATGTATATAAACTATAGTTCAGGTTTTACACATTTCTTATGATATAGATTATGTGACGGTATAATTTTCGTTAATCACCCATCCATCGCCACCACACGAGGAACAACTGACGGATCCGCTTCCACTGCAATCCCAGCACACTTTAACATACGCCGAGTGTGGTATTTCCATCTTATATTTCCCATCTCTGAAAACCGTTGGCCGTTCTACAGTGATATCCCACGGGGCAGGAGAACGACCATTCTCTCGACCGTCAATTGGCTGTCCTAAAATGCAATAAGTAAGTTGAAATATTAAAACATTTGAGAAACGGATAAAGTAATCTCATAGATTATTATATAGGATTATATCAAAATAATGAATCCACCAAAAAAGAATATGTAAGATTTATTAAAAGATGTTAATCCTTATATGATAATCAAATTTATCATACTGGTAGATGAATGATATAAGTTCTGCTCTTTAATTTAACAGTTCGTAACTCTTGCCCAAAGATACGATGATTGCATAACAGCTTGGTATCTACATTATTTTACAATTTTGTTAGGGTGTCGTGCTCATTATCGGAAGGTAGTGAGTTCTAATTCCGGCCGACTGAAGATCCATCGTGTTCGCTAAAAGTGGCTATGTTAAAACTGGGCATGGTCGCAATGTCCTCCAAGTGAAATGATACCTCTGAAGATGGCAGGCCAAGTACAGAGAGCCTTCTGCTTGTTCCCTGCTTCAAAATCACAAAGGCTCCGCCCGGCTGCTTCTATCTAACTGGTAGAGCCCAATTCAGGGCTAGGTACAGGGAAGCATGCTGCTGCAACGGCGTTGAATCTTAATACCAGTTTATATAAATTTGCATATACTAATAGAGGCTGTAAAGTGACAATCAAACAAAACTTATCTGGATGTTTTTCTAATTGAATTCTCAAATAAAAAAAGATTATTTGAATAGTTCATACCATTCCAAGTGAAGAGCCGGGAAATTTCTTGAAATAAGGATGATATTTTATTAAATTGTAGATTCAACATTTAAAAACTTATTTCACTTCTCAACAAAAGTTTAATTTAGAAGCTATAACAATCACTGGAGATATTCTTCTTTATCATGTTTTTAAACCATATCAAATTATGCTTTACAAAATATTTTAAAATACAGTCTTTCAAAAACATTTCAATATCATCATTTTGAAGGAGCTTCTCTAATTTATGAATAGAAATCTAAACGCTTTGACAAATGTAAATCACGTGAAAACTTTTCTAAAGATCTTCTAAACTTTGTAAATATCTTCTCTTCAAAGCTTCAACAAACCACTCTGTGTAGGCAATTTTTAGCAATTAAAATAACATATTAAGTTTCGTATAATTTATTTATACTCGATGTTCTTGTCTGTTTCTTAGTTTTTGAATTATTTAGGACGCTATTTTGCATGTGTATCTGATTAGAGATTCTGGAATTTATACTGCTGCTTTTTTCTATTTTTATTTGCTGCTCCTTTCTTACTATGAATATTCATAACTCTGCCTGATAATTCTACTATCTGAATTTGAAAGTTGTGTTTTTCACATTGGCATATTTTACTCATACGCACTTCATCTGCTTTTTACATGATAAACAATATATTCAATAGAATTATTAATATATTAACCAATTTGGATATGCTAGTTCAAGGAATAATAAGAGCATAAAATCGAAAATATATCTGTGCAATAAATGCTAATTTTTTTTAAAGTCTTTTACCTTTGAAAATTTGTATGCTCTACAAAAACAACAATAGTTCTTCATAACAACTTATTGATTTAGAATAAAATAATCTTTATTAAACATACTTAAAAATTAACAATTATTTGACTTATGCAAGTACTTTGCCACAAAGCATGTCCATAATTTTCTTTATAACTTTCTCCATTATTTGTTAAACTTTGTATGTTGTATTAAGTAATTGTAATGATGAATACTCTTATTATTTTATTATATTTGGTTACAATTAAAATCACTTTTTTTTCATGATTTCTAAACGTGCTAATCAAATAGTTTCAGGATATTTTTAAACTAATTCTTTGCTATTAAATATCAGTTTTGCATTTTAAATGTGAAAAGATAAAATTAGCAATAATATCATTTAAAATGTTTTTCGCATACTATTTTCGCACAACGAAATATTTAATACTTTAAATCCCAACAAAAAGTATATTAAATTAATTTTCAACAAATTTCATTGTGATTTATTTAATTAAGACAAAGTTTAAATTAAAAAATTTTCCCTTCGTTGTTTATTTCGTTTTCATACATCTATTAAATGTTTTAATTTTCATTTTGTTTGCTTAAAATAAATAACTCTATTATTTATATGAAAATCAAAATGTTCTGACAGCTTCATAAGCTTGGTAAAAAAAGTTTAAAGGAATATATATCTTTTTAAAGAATTGCGTTTTGTCATTAAATTCTAATTTTCAGACAACCCTCTTTATCTCGCTTTCGTTTACTTAGATTTTCGGCTAAAATCAAATTTAATAAGAACTCTTGCAAAATTTAATATACATTTCTATGTCTTGAAAGTTATTCATTTAATTTTAATGTCTTAATTTTGATTGATTTCAACTCTATTAGGGTACATGATGTACTTAACTTTTAAATTTACAAGAATTCTTTTAGAAAATGAAGTTTTTTAAACTTTTTATTAATGATTTTGAATAAAAAAATTTATATTATAAATTTCTACAAATAAAATTTTAAATAAAAATTATAATTTAATAAACAAATAAAAATTTTACTCATAATTACAAAATCATTAATTAATTTAAATTATTAATTTAAGTTTAAAAAATGTACGGAAAACCACCTTTCCTGTTTTGTGTATGATTGATGATTTCATATGCAAAGGAAACATGAATTTAAGCAAGAAGAAAGTCTGTATAAAAATTATTTTGCAAATCAGTCCTAAATGAAATATAATAATAAATAGGTAATTGTTCTAACTTTATTTTATTGTTCATAAATTAATTTTGTATTACTTAAATAACTCTTATCATTATTTCTTTAAGCTGATTTATGCAGTTATTAAGGCACTAGTACATAATTTAGTGATGTTGTTATATTTTTGTGTCACTCTCTATTAGTTTTAAAGATGTAATTCCAAACAATTTTCAGTTTAAATATTTTTTCATATTTTTCTTAAATAAATTAACAATAATAGATAGAAATATTAAATTTACAATACAATTTCTTATAAATTGTTACGCTTCAAATTTGTATATTTTTAAACTTTAAAAATGTTTTAAAATGAATAGTTTTGTTCCATTTATTATATAAATGAATATTAATTTGCAAAAATTATTAAAAATATTTACCATAAAATGGCGTGGTCCTACTTGCCGTCTGCCTTTTTTCTCCTAATGATTCTAATTTGTACTAGAAATTAAATATCAATAATTAAGAAATGAAATTATTGAATGTCAGAGAAAAACAAAGAATAACTTTTTTCTAGCTTACATGTAGAGTTACGTCATTTGTAATACTTGTAAAAATCATATCCCTAATAGCTCGGGATCCATAACAACAGGTGTCCTCTATATAATCATAGCATGCTTCCCTTATCTTCTTATTAGTCAAAGGTGGAAAACTGCAATTTTAAAATTGGGAATAATAACAATATAAGTAAACGCTTGAAAGAGTATATATATATATATATATATATATATATATATATATATATATATATATATATATATATATATATATATATATATATATATATATAGTCAAATATTACTGAAATTTATTTTTCAATCTTAAATTTCACAAAAAAATATTTTCGTGGTGCACAAAGTGCAAAACAAATATTTATAGAACTATCTTTGAAATTCTTAAATTTAGGCAAATATTTTCCTATTTAAAATTCAGTACTGTTATTTATTTCAAAAAGTGAAAGATCAGTAATAATATTTTATTTATTTTTAATTTGCTAAAATAAATCTATTATTTCCTTCAAATTCTGATTCTTATATATTTTTTACTAAGCTGATAAAAGAAATTATTAATGTGTAGTTAAATTTTTATATATATTACAATTAAATATTTGCGATTCTTCTAGAAGGAAACTTCATTTTTAGAATAAATTTTAAGATATTACACATATTTTAGGAATCTTACTAGATGCTTCTCTGATCACCGGAACAATCTCATAAAATACTGATAAAACTCTTTCTTATTCACTGTTTTAGAAAAATATATTTTCAATTAATGCACTCCTGATAAGTAAATCCCAAGAGTTTATTATAGTTTTAGTAAAACATAAATAATCCATACCTGTAGATTAAAAGAAAAAGAATGTATTGATTTTGCTTACCTTGGTGGAAGTAATGGTGGGAGCTCTGTATAAATTGGAGGGGGTATTGATGGTGGCTTATAGTTTTCT
The DNA here is from genome assembly GCA_037975125.1 of Latrodectus hesperus. Taxonomy (NCBI): domain Eukaryota; kingdom Metazoa; phylum Arthropoda; class Arachnida; order Araneae; family Theridiidae; genus Latrodectus; species Latrodectus hesperus. Next base: position 47,960,767 of record CM075853.1, read on the forward strand.
AAAAAAATATGAATAATTGCTTAGCATGAATTTAAAAACAGAGCAAAAGAATGAAATTAATAATGATTGGTAGAAAAAAATAAAAGTTTCAATGAATGTTTATAAAAATAAAAATACAAGTATTTAATATTTACTGTAATTCGATTCAAATCCTTCATTGACATAAGAACCACTAGCAGATTCTCCGTCTAATAAAAATATAAAATTAAGTGTAAATTAAAAATTCTGATTATTGTGAAAATGTCAATAATTTTCAGTGACATTTAGTACCTCTTTTTGGCAAAACACTTTCATTGGATCCTACAGCGCTGGTCCCTGCTGTAATCAAATGCAAAATATTATGGCATTTTATCTTTCTTAATGGCAGGCAATAAAATACTTATTGAGTTTCTATGAGATAGTACAGTATTGTACACATCTCTATTACATGTATACAAAAATTACGAAAATGGTAGTTAAAAATAAATATTTTATGACTGTAAGTATGACTAACATAGATATATTTTAATATTTATAATTTTTATAATATTTATGATTAACATTCACGAAAACATCTAATCAGTTCTCAATACAAAGCATAAAGATGACAAAAGTCTTAAGTATATTTGCAGTAATATCCCATAGTAAATTATCATATATGAAAATCTATAATTTGAAATTGCATCTTAAAATTATGTACCGTGTGTGTTGTTCGCAGAAAGCACTTCATTGATACTTGGTGCTGAAGGAGTTGCGCCACCTGTGAATTAAAAGTTAGGTTTAATAAATAATTTTTATCTTTAGTCAATTATAATACTTTTAAAGTACAACAATAAATTTATAAAATGAATTTCAGCATAATAAGTTCCCATCTTGGAAAAAAAAGCTTAAAGGTTGAACGAGAATAGCTTTTTATGAATTATAAAATATTTTTTAATTAAACATGAAAATCTATCAATATTTTAAGCCTGAAATAAACAATTAATTATGTTTATTAAAAATACTTATTTTAAAAATGCATTAGCATTAATTAATTTATTTTAAAAAATTATATGTATTCAAAAGACTGGTTAAAAAGTTAATAGTAAGTGAATTGTTTACTCTAAATCAATTAAACATTTCTTTTTATGAATGAATAACTCTATTGCGCATATGCTAATGTACGTAATTTAAACATTCATATTATAATTGAATTTTCATTCAGCTATACTTCATAATTTGAATTTTTTAAAAACTAAACGCTTTAAAACTATTTTATATCACCTTCGATCTTTCGCATCACAAAATAAATTTTTCACATACTTCAAATTAAAAAAATTTCCATTTGTTTTCAGTTAATATGGATTTATCTCTGCTTTTTTATATTTATCTTAATTAACATTGCTATTTCATCAACAGTTTCTAAGATAGATAAAAACCATTTTATTTAAATTACATAAGTATTTACATTATATCTTAGCACATGAAACATTGGCCTTCATTTGTTTGTAAACATGACATATTCGCATTACTTCATCTAGAAAACAATTTAAATTCATATTTTCAAATCAATAAAAAGCTTAAAGTTAATTCCTAATTATTCACCAATAAATTCCCATGTGCTAAATAATTCATCGCATATTCTATATACGAGATTTTATTCTTTAAATTTCCACTCACCAGTTTGTTACAAAATCACGTTATTTAAATGCAATATTTAAAGGTACTTTACATAGTCAACTTTTTTTATGTATGTATATTTTATGTCATATATCTTATCATACTGCATTGTAATTCAAGAAAAAATTATCATTAACAATTGCTAAATTATATGACAAAATATTTTTATAATAAATATTATTGTGGAACATCATTTCATGAAAGTTTTTTTATAAAAAATGAAAATTAAAACAGTAAAATTGTTATACTTCTCAACATCATGAAGACAAAATTTTTATTAAATGAATCAATCATATAATTTAAAATAAAATTTAAATTTTTTGGTTTTTAGAAGCTAATTTTTAAGCAGATAGAGAGAATCTATGATCTTATAATACATGTTATATTTATATTTTACTAGATAAAATTAAATTTTAAATAAGCTTTAATGCTAATAATATTCATAACTTTCCCACAATAAATTATTTACGAAAATATCTTTCAGCATATAATAAATAATACAATAAATTATTTAGCTAAATTTAGATATTTTATTTCGATATGTAAATCAATATTCACAGAAAAATAAAAGTATTTTCTATTCGTTTAATTCCTATATCCAAAAGTTATTGTTTTAAAATCAGTTATTCATTGCATTTTATAAATGATAAATCTAAAACCTGGAACTGAATTCCTTAGGAGTATAAGATTAGTAATTAAAGTTTAAAATGTGTAATAGATTAAAAAAAACAATTTACTTTTTTTGATATTTCTAAACTTAATTGTTTTATTAGTTAGGAGAACTGATGTGAGAAGTGGAAGGAATTCACACTGTGGTTAGAGGGTCTATGTGCATCAGGTATTTGTTTTGCTTGATTTTAATTTATTAGCTTATTGTAGCTGCAAGAATGACAACTCAACAGTTAACTCGTCCCATAAGGGTTATTTTCAAAGTCTTAAATCAATCAATTTGTTGTACTCAGCACATTAATTAGGTGGGACATTTCGATATTCTGCCACAGGTATTTTAGGCAACATTTTATCTGGAAAAGCTCCATAATTATCTGATTTCATAAGTGAAAGCTCTTACAACAAAAATTTTTATGGCCATAAGCAGATATATTTTATTTGGTTTTACATTTAGTAAATAAATATTTATTTTTTAATTTTATGGAGATTCCATTAAAGCCCTAAATTATAGCTTATTTAGTTTAAATGCAAATCAATTTGAAACCGTATTTTCTTTATTAAAATTTGCTTCTACGGAAACCATTGTTTTTTTCGAAAGTTCTCTTGAAAAATTCTCAGAAACTTAATTAAGAATCTCAATATTATTAAAAAATTACATAAATATTTTGAATAATCATAACATATTGATAAAGTTTGCATTGTGAAGCACATTGCCATATATAGCAGCTTATACTTTTAAATGAAAAGTTAACTTTACCTGATGTAGAAGCAGCAGCTTGAGGATCAGTAGAATTTGACATTATTAGTTACAGAGTTATATGTACACAGAAGGCTTTTTCTGCAACACAATATTATATTTTAAGAAAATATCCGAAAAATAAATGAATATTGCAAAACGTAAATCTTTTTTCTAAAAAAAAATCATTTTTCGGATCCATTTATATTCTGATTAGTACTCAAATAAAAATATTGCATATATATTTTAAAACTGAAAACATACATTACATTTACAGTTTATGTTTATTATTTTAACTCCAGATTATTTATTTTAAAACTTTTAAAACAGTAAATTAATAACGACGAGGAAATATATAATACTTAAATCACAGTTTTGTCTTAAATTCAATTAAATTTATACATATATATATATATATATATATATATATATATATATATATATATATATAAACTTTAGTTCCAAAAGAATAAAATATTTTCTACTTATCTCCTTACTGTAAGCATCAATAAGGTGATTTTAATTTTGCTATTAATTTATTTAGGTCAAAATTTGTCTTAATTGCTTGTTATGATATATGAAACATTAATTGAGTGAAATACATTTTAATATATATTAACTTATTAACACTGTCATATTCCCAACTAGTCAAAATCTACGCTTTCCTTTAGGAAAATTTGTATAAACTAATTTGAAATAAATGAAAGTCGATAAAAAATAATTTATTTAACGCATATTTATATAATCACTTGTCAACACCAGGAAATTCAAAATTACAGTATTTGTTACAGGCTAAAATGAAATTATAAATAATGCACATGCCTTAAAGTACTAGAAATTTCATATAAAAATAGCTTAAACTTTTCATACATTTCAAATTCTACAGTATGCTATTTGTGTGTTTCATTGAATTATTTCATAATCCAAGTGTTTGCTTGATAAAATTACATTAAAAACATTAAAAAATAATTTAAAAAAATAAACATTAATGTCATTTGAAAGATACTGATTTATACATTTTGATTTATACAAAGAGGAAGACTTTGTATACTGATTTATACAAAGAAATTATCTAACTATATGAGAATTATCTTTCTGCTTGTTTATTTTAATAAATTATTTTATTATTGTAATATTATGTACGCGTGTGTATTTACATTTATATATATTAATCCCTATATATCAAAATTATTCTTCAAATCAAGTAATATAAAAAGATTTTGTGACCTTATTTTATTAAAATATGTCAACATTTCTATAATCAAAATTGAATAATAATGAAATAATTGAATGGCTTTATAATTGAGTAAGACAACGATATATCATTCCAGTATTTTCCAAATTAAAATAATTTTTTTATATTTTCTCCCATAGATTTAACAAGTTAAAATAACATGTAATACATGAAAGAAAATTATTTAATTCCTATTTAAATGAATGTCGTTTTTTTCTATTTCAAATAGGATCTTAGATTGTAATATTAGTGTTAAGCATTTTATCTCGAAATAGACACATGTTCATTACATTGCTGTCAATTTTTAAAAATATGCTTGGTGTAACTGTAGATTTCATTAGAACTATATTTATGTAATAAAATATTATTAATAAATACAAAGGAAAGATAGAATCATGGAACATTGAAAAAGTTGAAAAATAAAGTTTTCATCACAAAAAAATTTTTTCAAGAAAATGGATATTTTATTTGCAAAAAACAAATATTTTTAGTTACCTGAAAATTTTTCTATATACTTTCCAGTCTCTGGTCTCTGCAATAAATATTAAATAAACTCTTCGAATGTTGTTTGTAATGAAAGATAAAAGGGAATAAAATTTGATAACAACTCTTTCGATATCATCAAAAAGATAAAAAATTATGTAGGCGGTAGATTGAGACTGAATTGAAACATATTTGATTTCATTTTTGGTTGCCATTTTAGAAAGAAAGGTATTTTTCTCTCGATTGGAAATAGTTTCATCACATGAAAATTTATGTAAAAAAATTCTGTATTATAAGCAGATTCTGAAAATTTCGTTGATGGCGAAGTGAAAAAAAATTGTTTTACAAATTAGATTTTTATTTATTTATAGTCATTTTACATATACTTTTATCCATAATATTCCCGAAATTCGTGTCTTCCTTACAACAGAGTTTTTTCAAAACTCTAAATATACAGACTGCTTTGAAAAAGACTTGATTACAAAAAAATAAGTAAAAGCAAAATGTCTGACTAATTCAAAAGTAGTAGTATCAGTATAGAGCCTAAATATACAAAATGTAAATAATATTGTGTCTTTGTAATAACTAAATCAATAAACAACTTTAAATTTTTTTATTCCAAAATACTTTTTTTTCTTTTACTTGGTGTTTGGCTATCAATTTTATGTTTTCTTGTCTCATGTAAGTTTACATAGACATCCACATTATTTCTTAGCTTTCTTGGGCTCTGATGAAAAAACACAAGCTGTTGCAAGTTACTTTGTGTCCCAGAATGAAATAATAAATTATAAGTAAAAGTATATCACTTAATAAATTCAAATAAATTTATCTCCAAAATCTCAAGGAATTTAATAATAAAAAATGAACATGTAATTATTATGAAATATACCATTGATTCCTATTAGGTAATTATTATTTAATATATAAAAACGCTAATGATTAAATAAAAATAAAGCAAATTAATAAAACGCTAATAATTCAAGGAAACATTAAATGGTTAGGATGGTCAAATATTTTAAATTTAATTTTATTCTATGTATGAAGTCTTTAAAAATAACTAACAGTAAATCAATTTTTTTAAATTATAGATGATATGATTGGATTATGATTTTAAAAAGGAAGTTCTGTTTCTTTGAATATATACTTTTCTACAATAATTAAACATTTTTATTGAATAAGTTATTAAATTTTTCAAGATTGATACACTTGGTATAAAAATTTGCAAATGGTATTTAAATCTATTAAAAAAAGATTCCTAAATACAGAATTCAACACAAAATGCACTTCTTTTAACAGAATCCTATTTAAATAATGTGAATAATCAAAAGTTTCTCAATTTTACTTTAACATATAATAGCATGATTTCAGTTTTATTGCATATGCTTGTATTCTGAGAAATATTAGAATGTTTTATGGTTTTTACGTGAAAGATAATTAAAATAAAATCTTACAAGAATACCTGTTATCTCACGACATATTAGGATATGTTTTAAATTTTTTTTTACTTTATTCAACATAATATGTACGACAATTTTATTTGACTAAAAAAAGTAATTAATCTATGGCAATTATTCCTAAATTTAAGAACTTAATAGAATTTTCAGTAGTTTATTTCTGTTACATACATGAAATTTATATTATGTATCACAAACTGTAATGATATCACTCGTTTTTAATGTTTTAGCATTTGTTTTAAATGTAACATGCATAGATTATATACCAAGTGAAAATTGCGAGACATTTTACAAGGCTTTATTACTTCAACAAATACATTCTCTTAATAACCATTACTTTAAAAACAGTAATTATTTAAAATTTGCTCCCATTAAGAAAAAAACTACTAAAATATATTTACACAACTTCTTATAAATAGCTTGGTACAGTTATGTTTTATTTACTTCAAGTACTTCTGGTAATTTTTTGAATGAAATTATATTTTTTATCAAAATTGTGACAAATGTATCATTAATGCATTACTCGAAATCTCCCGTAATTCTATCTACCACACATCAAGTATAAAATTTAAATATGAAGCATTATAAATTAATGTGACTAAATGTTTCTTCAAAATTTATAATGTAAGCTCAAAAAATAACTTATAAAATTCTTTTTTATTTAATCTTAAAATTCTAAATTCAATTTAATACTGGTTACTTAGTAAAGGAATTTTCTACGCACGATTTCTATTTCTTATTTTATGCAAATTTAGGATAGAAATATAAATATCAACCCTGTGAATAAATCTCACGTATATCAATTTGGCATTTTTATTGACTCCAGTATATACATATGAGAAATCATTTCAAAAAACAGACAGAGTGAATTATATTCTAAAAGGATATTTTTTTCAAGATGAATTAGTAACTATTTTCAATATTTGAAAAATGATGATTAAATTTATCTAGAAGCAAAAAGTTTTCATTGGTAATTTTAGTATTTTAAAAAATGAGAAAAATAAGTCTCCCGAATGGGTAGCATATATATATGTATGTATGCATATATATATATATATATATATATATATATATATATATATATATATATATATATATATATATATATATATATATATATATATATATATATTATGTCAAAAATATTATGAAAATTATGTCAAAAATGTTAGGCTAACAAAAAGTAGTAAATTACTTTTTTCATTGAATTTGGTAGTTTTCTTACTCATTAAAATGACATTTATGGAGTAATATGTGTTTGCTTGAATTGATAATAAAATATACTTAAGTTTATGATGTACATATTATGTAGTTATGTCACATTGAATGATATTTTTAAGAAATCCATTCATTTGGTATCTTGTAAATACTGATTTCATTCAATTATTTTCTTTCAATATAAGGATGTAAGTTTATCAATAACAATGTTTATATAGTATACAACATAAATTTTGCTTTTTAACTAAATTTTACTTCTGTAACCAATCAAAAGCCATCTTATTATCGGTTAAAAAAAAATCCATGAACAGCAGTATTCATCACAATCGTATTGAAGCAAATTTTTATGCACATCTCATATTATTGCGTAATGAAAAGGAAGTCAAAATAGCTAAAATAGATATTGAAAAAGAAATATCTAAAGCAAATCCGAAAAAACACTTTTAGAAACAAACTATTATAGTTCACAAAAAATGCATGATTTTATTTCAGAATATCTTTAACAAAAAAATTGTATGATTATCTTTCTTTCACTTATCTTTAACAAAAAAATCATGAATTAATAACACTTGAATAAAAAAACACAACAATACTGCTATGTTTAATTCCACAGTTTAACATGAGAAATTCTAATATGAAATGATTAATAAATAAAAAACATTTATATTAAAAAGAGACAGACAAATAATTTAAAATATTTGTAAAATATATTACACATTATGAGCAATATATAAATTCATGCATATATACAAACGCATACACAAATACACTCTCAAATGTATTCGATTTATATTTACATAAATTTGATCATATATACGTGTACACATACAGAAATCATATATATGGTGCTTTCTTTATATTTTAAGCTGATAAAAAAATGTGTTCCCAGTTAATAATTTTAAATTTTCTCTGTACTATTAATGCATTCATAATAATACATAAATAAATTAATATTTTTCTCTTGAGTCGATTATAAATTTTAATATTTAACTATGGGAATCATTAATAATTATTATTTTAAACATATTTATATGTTATTTATAATTTTCAAGAATAAAGATTAGCAACAAATGCAGCAGCAGCACTTTTGTGGATAATCTTCAAAATAAACTTTGTTTTCTAGACTGTAGACATAAAATTCTCCTTCTTTACGTCGCCATTGATATGTTACTTTAGTTATAGGTACAGCTTGAAGTGTTTGACTCTAAAAAAATTAAAGACTGTACAATTCATTACATTTTATAATCAGTTGGAAAAACATACAATTCATTGAATTATATATATAAATAGTCAGCATATATGTTTGCATAATTAATTTACTTGATATATAAGTATCCAGTAAATTGAATCATAACTATACTCCTGAAAATGGAATGAAATCATGTCTTAGCAAAAAAGCTAAATTTTTACTTTTTAACTGTATCAAATATAACAAATAAAAAGTTTACTTGGTTTATTTTGATCAAACGTAAATTTAAAGACAAATTTATATCTATCTACAGTAAAACACATTTTGGATAGTAATACACATTTTGGATTCTCCGATAGATGGCACCACTAGAGGATCGATCTACTCCCTCAATTTTAACTTTGATGTGAAGGGAGGAGGAAATTTTCTCCAGGCATATTACATGAATGGTAACTGCTCAACGACTGGTCAAAGGAATTTCTATTCCACCGATTTAACGAGCGCGTGTATCGCCTGTACACGGTAGGTCTTTGGTAGCATTGGGAATCAAACCCAGCCAAATTGGATGGAAAGTCTATGCCCTAACCATTAAGAAATCACGGCCCTATAAAAAACCAAATAGCTGACCCAAATGTAATCAAACTATCTCACCTTTTAAGCATTATTAAAGGTATTGTTTCTAAATTCATGGCAACATACACATCGGGCATGCAGGAAGCTCACCAAAATGAAATGATAGATGGAAGATGCTGAGTGGGAAGGACCGACGGGTATTGAAGTGGATTATAATATCTGAAGCAAAACAACTAGAAGCAAAGGGACCGCAGAGTTCAAGTGACATTAGATTTTCAAACTACAATAATTATTATTTAAGGGCATTATAATAACTAGAAAACATAACAGCGCGACAAATACTAAGCAACTTGTCACTGATGTTAATTACAGACGATATCCACAATAGTGCCACTATCACAAAACTCTATCTTTTGTTAAGTATTAGACAATTATATGGTCAGATGAATCATTTTTACAGATTCTTAACCACAACATAAAATCTGAACGTTTGGAGTAATCCTACTCAAGTGTATAATCATAATTGTTTTCCTCCATTTCTCAAGCATAGAGACGAATTTGTCATATGATTTCTGTTCCATTAATCATAACTCTGGAAAGTAGTAACACTAAGAAGAAACATAAAGACGTTTTAATTAAATAGATTCATCCTTATGATCATTTCCTGCGAAAGATGGAATTTTTCACTTTGATAATATTCCTATTCATGCGACAGGATCTATCCAATCATGATTTGGTAAACAAGATGATAAACTTCTATCTTGGCTCATGAAATCACCTGACTTCAAAATATGGGAAAATTATGATTTATTTTAGAGAATTCAGTCCAAAATCATATTTTCTATTGGTACTTCTTCCGGGACTTTCACATTAGCTCCATGAAGAAGTGGTATTTCTCTAACCATTCATCTTTGAACATGCAGCATTTGTACCATTTGACACCGAGGAGAATCCAAACTATATTAAATTTTGAAAACAGTCTTGTATCATTTTATTAAGAAATTCTTTATAAATCTATTGTACTTCCATTATTTAGATTACAGTGAATAAACTAAATCGAATGCAATGTATACCGAGATCTAAAATAATAAATACGTGTTACGTTTTTGATTTATTTGATCATGAAGCTTTATATAGATTGTTTTGTAGTATGCTTTTAATACTACACTTTATTACAAAAAAGAGAAAATACTTTTTCTTACTTAAAATAAAATAAATAAAAATTAATTTCTTTATTTCACCATATTAAATTTTACAAAAACTGCAGTCTTTAAAAAACATAAATAGTAATTAACATTTTAGAATTTCTTACGATTTTAGTAATTAATTAACTAATTGAACTTTTAAGTATAAAATTATTAGTTTAAATTCTTTTTGAAAATTTAAACACATAGACGTAATTGGTACATAATCATGTGAAGGGAAATCAGCTTGTTCCAACTGGTTATAGGAGTGAAATTTCAGTGTCGTCAATCTTGTAATTTTAAGAAGTGCAAATTCGTAGACAAATATTTGAAATGACATCCATTTATGTTCATCACAATAGTATATCTCTGTGAATCTTTAACTTTCATGAACCTTTTCACCATGACGGTCAGTTATATGATGTGGAATCAAATAAAATTGCCTCTGTCAATAAATCAGAAGTACTCTCTTAATCATTATTCGAAGTCAAAAACAATAAGACTTCGTATAATATTTCAAATTGGTGTCAACCTATTATGACTTTCAAGACTTTAAAATATTGTTATGAAAACTGAATTCGAAAATAATTAGATGGAAAAGAAGCATTAAATTTGTTGATATTGAAATTAATATTAATAAAATATATTAAACTAATTGTGTTGAAATTAATATATATATATACATATGTATTTATACCGTTCCTTCATGGAGTAAATAGATGCAACTTTCCAACACAAAAGTTGTAATTATTTATGTGGCATGTTTAAGGTAAGAAAATTTTATATTCTATATCTTATATTTGTTTTTCTTAATGTTTTATTATATATATATATATATATATATATATATATATATATATATATATATATATATATATATATATATATATATATATATATATATATATATATATATATATATATATATATATATATATATATATATATATATATATATATATAGATGCTACATGAAGAACAATATAATTAGTAAGACAAAAATTGGAAATCACTGACAAGAATAAAACAATATACAATACAAAGAACAGGCGGAAAACATAGGAACCGCGTCTTCCTCGGGAGAGAGATGGTCAACTATGCAAATTGTCTTTTCTGACAAACACGAAGGACATATGTCTAAAGATCTTCTAGCAATTCCTCCGAAGATTGTTTGTATTAAAGGAAAGAAGTATAAATATATTTATATGAAAATATTTAAGTAAAAGTATATCAAAGAAAAGTAAACAAACATATTGTAGAAGGAACTAAAGATATGGATTAAAAATATCAAATACCAGCAAGTAAGAACTTTTTTAAAAATTAAGATGAAGATATAGTTGCCAAAAATAATAGGAAAAATTACGAGTTAAATTCAAAAAATTAAAGTAGTTAAGAAGCCATGGATTAAATTTAAAGTTAAATTCTATTTAAAGAGATTTAATATGAAAGAATGTGTTTTCGGGACTCTCTTGTAAGATTTTCAATGTTTGGGTGGCCCTTTTGTAATTGTAAAAATTACGTATTTCTTCAATCTTATAAGCGATTCCCTACTTTCTACCTATTTTGAGATAAAAATCGACAGGAACATCAGTGTTTTTAAGACGATTAATTAAACATTTTACATAATTATATGAATTTATAATTATTGCAAATACTGTAGATGGTATTTAATTCATAAAATATAATATTCCTATATATATATGTGTGTGTGTGTGTGTGTTTGTTTAATCTAGCTTATAATTAGATATTGCTTTATCAATATCACAATAATCAATATGAGTGCATGAGTTTTTATAATATATTGAAATATTAATTAATTAATCAATGTACTTTCCTGAAAATTTTCAGCGACGAAAGAATAATCGCATTCAAAATTTCATTTAGGAATCAATTTAAGTAAATGAAAGAAACTCTTATACCAAAAATGAGATTAATAAGGAGAAAGTTTTTCAATAGTTACATATATATATATATATAAAAATACTGTTTTATAAAAATTAATTGAATATGGATTCTTGAAATGAAAAACGTATCTCATTTACATTTTAAGAATATAAAAACTTATAACAAAGAAATGGAAATGGCTTAAAAAAGTCACTTAATAGAAAATATTTTTATTCGAAAGTTTTTCACGTCTTATATTTTCCAAAAACAAACGTCACTGAACGTGACGCTATTGAAATTGTTGCTTTAGTAAGAATACAGGAAATAGGATTAAAAATGATGATACACAATTTTTAGCGTGAAAGAGTAGCACTTAATTCAAAGAGTGTCCATTTTTCTCTTCAAAGCAATGAAAAACTGCACATTACAAATGCAAAACCTGAACATAAGAGGATTGTTTCCAATTTTTCCGGCGTTTCATTTGATTAATTTTATCTTCTATCTATAATTGTTTTCTATTTATTTTTTTAAGTATTTTATAAAACAATCTTACCTTCAAATTATAGATGCTTTTATGTTAAACATGATATTAAAAAGACAAAAATAAACAAATAAGATTTTTTTGGATCATTGTATACATTAACTAGAAACATTTTAACTTCATAAATAATTTTTTGTTTCAATGCAAAAAGAAAAAAATTAAATAAATAAAATAAATTCTGTAGCTTAATTTTTTCTAAAAATATTCTTATTCCTCTAAAATATAAAAATACAAAGTAAATTATTTACAAGAAAAAGCAATTAACAGTCTCCTTGTGTATAATGTAAACTTTTAAGGAAGTACATTTTTTTAAAATTTCTTTTTATAGAGTTCAAAAAGTCTAAATTAAAACAAGAACCAATCCAACAATTCATTTTCAAGTATCTCTTTACATTTTTATTTAGATATTTTATTAAATTTACATTCATATTAAATATTATATAAATATATGGAATTTATTTTCTTTATTAGATTTAAATAACAAATTTGTATGATTGTTTTAATCATCAAATAAAAATATTCTTATAACTTTAAGATGAAGCTTATTTTTTTCAGAATTCCCTAAACTTGAATCACAACATGTATGTAATTAATTACGAATTAAAATGTTATCTTGTTAAAAAATTTGATTCATTAAACATAAAATTTATTGATTATATCAATTAAATGAAAGGAATATAATTTAAAATTTTCCTTTAATACTTTCAAACCAAAAAAATTAATATTTTTACATTAGTGATTAATATTTTGGGAAATGAAAATTCTTATTCTTCTTATGAATACATAACTAGTATAAAGAGAAAAAATATGCAATCTAATATCATTAGAATAATAACCTTTTCCTGCATAATGTTTCAATAAACAAATATACTCATTAAATTTTCTGCATACTTTTAATTTGGTATCAGAAGAACAATCTACAGTAAAATTACCTGAAAAAGAATAAATTCATCTAAAAATGAATTCTTATGCTTTTCAAAAAATGTATGAGAAACTTCGTTTATTTTCGGATCCAGAGAGTGAGAAATTGGAGAAACCTGAAAAAAATGGAACAAGAATAAAAATATGTTCAAAATGTTTTACATATATAATTATATTATATAATTAATGAACATTAGTGAATACATAATTAAGTTGTTAAAAACTAAAAATTGAATTTATGTAACAATGAAATAATATTAATGTAATTGCACAAAACCGCTTCACAGTTAACAGAACAAGTTCATTATCCTTATTCCAAATATAAGTTTTAAGATACATTAAACATTAAGAGGTTTTTTATTACTATTCCGTTCATAAAGATTCTAAATTATTAATACATGATATAAACTATTGCATTAATTAATAATTGTATTTACAAGTAAAAAGAAAAGTTAAATTTTTCAGAAAATATAATATTTTTATTCTTTTTAAATTTTTAATTTAGAATAATCTAGATAAAATACTATACATTATGTATAAAATTGTGTGACATTTTAGTCGGTATTATTGTCATGAAATTTGTGAGAGAAAATTAGAAAACATTAAAACATTTAACTAAAATAAAATATTAATAAGTATGGAAATAAGAAGGAATTTCGTACTGCTGCTTTCTTCTCGCAAAATAATTCCTTTCCTGTAGCTTCATGAATACATTTCGCAGGTAAATTCATATTATTTGATACAAAATCATCTTCATGAATTTGCCTAAAAATAATTACATCTATTATTTTATGTTAACTCCTTTTTTTTAATTCTTAGTGTATTTAATAGAAATATTTCTACGATCTCACAGAATTTCTAAAGTATATTTACCATGTTATGATAAGTTCTTCATAATATTTTAGTTTTCCGTTTCCTACGCAATTGTTGCACCTTATTCTCCCAGAATAGTCACACAGAAAACAACTACAAAAAAAATTTTCCCCTCATTTTAGAAAACTACTAACAAAACATACTAGAAAACTACTTATGACATGATTTAGAAAGCTACTTATACATTTAAATATTATTATAAATCCAATAACATTAAAAGTAAAAAGAAAAATCAAGATTACAATTCTCAAAATATTTGTGATACAGTGGGAAACATATAATTCTGTTAAACTTTTAGTTCTGTTTGATGATTTATATAACTACAAATATCTTAAGTGAAATACAAATTCAAATATAAATACAAATGAAATACAATACAAATTAAATACAAAGTAATTATATTCGTATAGAGATTCTTCCCATTGAAATTCTTACCCCTTGAAGAAAAAAAGAGTAACAAATGAATTTGGAAAATTTTACTTTAAATATCTCTTTTATTAAAAACTATTTAATGCCGAAAACATATGTAAGTCATTCATGTGTGGAAAAAGGAGGAATCTGTTTAATAACCACTAAACAATATTTAAGTTTACTTTACTCAAATCAGTTTAGTTTACTCAAAGCAGGCATAGAAAATGAAGTCACACTGAATAAGAAATCCTAAGTTAAAGATGTCTTATTGTCAAACAAAAAAGGAAATGCGCGTATTGGTCAAAGATTAAGACTCAGTGAGATTATTATTCCCATCATTGTCATAATCTTTGTTCTTTTAAAATCATACAATCGATAAATTTTGAGAAAACCAAATGCCCTGTTTATCAAAGTTTATGAATTAACATCCAAAAGCTGGTTTATTAATAATTTATCCTAAGGAATGTCTGACAGTAAATGAAAATAAATAGCAAAATACCTACTTTGTTCCATGCTGATGTTGTGATAAAGGAATACTTTAAATACTTTAAAAAAGGAATACTTTTAATAAATTATATGTTTATATGCATGCCTTTTCTCTCGAGTTCCTTTTGTTACCTTGATTTTAACGTTCTGTGTCAAATAAATATTTTTTCATTTATTTTAATATTTGTTAAACTAAAAATCATTTTATCCATATATTTTTTTAAGGATTCATTTCTTAGAGATTAGAAGGGTGCGATATCATCTGCGAGAAATATTACACGAAAGAATATTCCGGGTAAGAATGTTTTTATATTTGAACTATTCTTATCACAAAAAATTTAATTAGCTCCCTCTAAAATATCAAAACATGCCAATGAATCACACTTAAAACCATTTTAGTTTAGTCCACTCTCAATACTTGCCACTCAACGTTACATACGTTAAAAAAGTAAACACTATTGCGAGATCATTAACACATTTTTTATTCACACACAAAAGCCATCCTGAAGAGGCCTATTGCAGACATATTCGCTTAACATTCCAATAAAAGTTTTGTAACTTTTAGGAAGATTATCAACACTTTAATTTCTTTTCTCTCTCAACGAGACAAAATTTTCCAAAACTTCCCAAAATAATTTCATTATTTTTAGACAATTTAAATTCAATTTTTTCATTAAAAGTTGAACAGTAGTATTTTACAAACGTAACTAAGAAATGAAAATAATTAAGTTTGCGATTTCAAAATTTATTTGAATTTTCGGAGTCTCCCCTCATGAAGTTTTACTCTAAAAGATAATTATGCATATATAATTGTATGCAAATTTTAATCTTCTGCTTTACATTGTACTTTAAACCAGTGTTTCTCAACCACTAGTCCACAAAAAATATTTGCCGGTCAGTGAAATATCCAGCTATTTGTCCAAAATCCAAAGTGTCATCGGCCTACAACTGATATTAAATGGCATCTACATTACAATAACAATATTTTACTAGTTTAGAAAGTGATATGTGTGATTGATGATGAAAAATATAACAAACTGGCAACTATGTACTTAAAATCACCTTTCATAAATTACCGTACCGTTCATTTAGTACACCAGTAAGTGTGTCCTAGTCTGCCTTGAGTATCGCTGATTATTTAAACACTGAATATCTATCGCAGTGCTTAAGGTGCCTTAGGTTAGGTTTCACTTTTTTATCTTGCTTACACTCTTCTACACACTTGGACAACTGAAAACTATTTATCAGCGTAAGTTTTTAATAACCTATGAATTTAATACTGTTCTATAAGTATTATTTCCTTAACTTCAGTTACATAAAAAAATCAATAAGCAGGATGAGTAAAAAGGAAACAAAAGGTACATTACTCAATTTTGTTTAAAGGAAGGATTCTCCCAAACCAAGAACGTCGTCTAGCCTTTCGAATACGGATAAACATGAATATAATCCACAATTTGCGATAAAAAAAGAAAAAGCTTTGTAAGGCAATATATCACAGTTTATTTGAAATATAGTTTTGCCCTTGGACCGTAATCAGAAGAAAATTGTCTAACACTAGAATGTATTGTTTGTAGAGATATTCTTCCCGACCAATGCATGAAACCTTCTAAGCTTTAGAGGCATTTACAAACGAAACACCCACAACTGGAAATAAAACACCTGGAATTTTTCTTGAGAAAAAGGTTTGGAGATAAAAATTCAAAAGGATTCTTTTTTAAAAATATTTATCGGTTGATAAATCGCTTTTTAAAGCATCGTATTTAATTGCTTTGGATATTACCAAATCCCTAAAAATCCATACTCAGTTGCTAAAAATCTTGTAAAACCTTGTTTGAAAAATGTATGTTGTGAAGTGTTGGGCTAATCTGCTGCAGATAAAAGGAAAACTCTGCTTCTGTCCAATGATACTATTGGACGAAGAATATGTGAGTTATCATACGACATATAAGTTCATCTACTGCAAGATATTCGTAAATTCAAATGGTTTGCTATCTAAATGAACGAGTCAATTGACGTCTCAAATGGTGCCATATTATTATCTTATGCTCGTAATATTGACAATGCAATCAATGATATTAGAGAAGAATTGGTGTGTTGCATCGAACTACCATCCTAAACAACCAGTGTTGAAATATTTAAAGGCATTTAACAATTACATTTAAAATAGCTCCACTGAATAGAAAAAATACATCGATTTGTGTACTGATGGCGCTGTTGCTATGACAAGAAGACATACAGGTGTTGCAAAGAGAATAACAGACGTAGTATCAGGAGCATTAGTAGTCACTCACTGCATTATTCATCGGGAACATTTAGCATATAAGAAATTGTCCCTACAACCATGACATTCTTCTGGAATCAGTAAAATTTATGAATGTTTTCAGAAGTAATGCCCTTAATTCAAGGTTATTTACAATTTTATGACAAGAAATGGGATCGGATCATGTACAATTATTGCTGCACCCCAAAATACGCTAACTATGCAGAAGTCCTTACCCGCTTGTATGAGTTGAGAAATGAGGTACAATTGTTTTTAAGTCAGAAGGGATCATTACTGAGCTGTTTTATTAACAAAGAATAGGTGGCTTGGCTTTCATACCTATCAGACATATTTTCACTGGTAAATGAAATAAATATAAGTCTTCAAGGCAAAAATAATACCGTTTTCAATTTCTACAAAAAGATTGATGCTTTCAAAAAGAAAGTGAAATTCTGGTACAAACTTGCGGAAGAAAGCACTTTTGATATGATTGCTTCTTTCTTTGATTACATTAATGCTAGTGACATGAATCAGAAGAGTGTTACCAGCGTCATTTTGGAGCAATTAAATGAACTTTCTATTGCTTTTGATCAGTATTATCCCCCAGAAAATGTGCTTGCAGGTTATCTGTAGATAATCTATCCATTTATTGTTAATTACAATAACAATATTACTACAGTCAAGGAAACAAGATTCATTGAACTATCTTCAGATCTATCACAGTTCATTTCAGTAAACATATATCAGTCCTAGATAAAGACTGCAACAGTTCACCTAAATCCACATACAAAGGCATTGAAGATTTTATTGCCTTTTTCCTCAGCTTATATGTGTCAATTACATTTTCGGCTAGGATTATTATTAAGACGAAACATCAAAATCGACTTGCTCTTGCACTTGCTTTACGTATTGCTGTAACTGATTTATCTCCTATAGGAATGACACTTTCATCAGCAACAGAGATTAGCAGTAATCTTATTAATTTTAGTTTTTATTTCTTTTAATTAGGTAAATTAATGTTTGATTATTTTGCATCTACCTACGCAGTTTACATTTTGATTCATCTTTGTTATTGCTAATATATTAATTTAAAAAGATTAAATGTATCATTCACATTGGAATTTTCTTGAAGTTCTAGTTAAGTTTTGGTAGTTTTATTCTCGATACAATATTTAAGTAAATTGAATATACATATGTAAATTCTAACAAATAAAATGCTTTAAAAATTATTTTTGTCTTTATGATTTATTTATGTGAAAAAAAATTGTGCCAAGGGGTCAAAATATTAAACTTAGTGGTCCGCGAGAACGTACCGAAATATTTTACCGGTCTTTGGAGTAAAATCAAATTGATCAAAAATCAATAAATCAAGTTGAGAAACATTGCGTCAAACAATAAATAGTTTTTTATACATTAGTTATCAACGCGAGTATTTGCTCGCCATTAATTGAAATAATTGCCATTAATTATGCATTATTGCATTAATTGCTATTAATTGAACCTAAATTTTATTATTTTCAGAAAGAAAATCCGAAACAAAAATCGTTAATTGATATCCTTAATGGCATTATTAGTTATACACTCACAATAAAGGAAAAGGTAAAAATTATAGCTTTTCTCTTATAGTCAGTGTTTTTATTTGAATTAAAGCTAATTAAGTATTTATAAACTTGATTTGCAAAAGAGTTCATATAACTATATAATTTACGAACTGATAAAAAATAATTCAGTTAAACACTACTTTTTACCTAATTATTACAAAAAAAAATTACTAACGTTCTGCGTCCAGTGCCACCGCAAAGATAACATGTACTACCATCACCATTTCGTCCAAATGCACATCCACAACTGGTCTATAAAATAAAATATATTCTTTTATTGACCAATATATGAATTTATTTTTATTAAAATGAATATTAGTGCCCCTAATACTATTTATCTTATATAGTTACAACTAAAACTTTTATAATACTTGAGCTACAGCTTTGTGACAGTTTGATTTATTTTAATTACCGACTTCATTCCCCCACAAGCGACACAGATAACTTTTCCTGTTCCGCTGCATTCAAAACACAACTGAACTAATGCAGAGTGAGGTATTTCTACATAATATTTTCCCTCAATGAAATCAGTTGGACGTTCTATATTGATATCCCACGGAGCTGGTGAAGGGCCGTTCTCTGGACCATCAATTTCCTGTCCTAGAAGTGATAAGTGAATTGAAAATGTTAATATATTCCACATATTTAATCTCATTTATTACTTATAGAATCATATCAAAGAACTGTATTTTCCTGAGTATTATCCGCGGATTATGTTTCAAACAAATTCGAAATTTCGCAGTGCGTATTATAATTTACCACGGATAATCTGATATAACACATTCTCCATAAAAAAATTACAATTTAAGTTTTGAAAACAAAATGCGGTTTGTTTCATGAAATAAATAACAGATGGCGCCACGTCTCCGATAATTTATTTCATCTATAATCAGCTTAGGGCCGTGGTAGCCTAATGGGTAGAACATAGGCCTTCCTTCTGGAAGGGCTGAATTTGATTTCCAATGCCGCTTAAGACCCAGACCCACCGACTATATACGATATACGTGCTCGTTAAATCTGTGGAATCGAAAGTCTTGTGGTCTTTTGTTGAGAAGTTATCATGAATGTTATGGTCTGGAGAAAATTTTCTCCTCCTCCTGATCAAAATCAAAATTGAGGGAGTAGATCCTCTGGTGGAGCCCTCTACCGGAGAAGTCTTAGAGTAAATTTTTACTTTCGTGGTACTCTGATTAAACGAAAGAACCCTTCTGACTTGATTTCGTTGGCGTCGACTTACGAGCTTGGTTTGTCCAAGTGTCATAAGTAGCAATAACAACAATAATCAACTTTGTCCAATTGCGTTCAAGAAAAAAGTCGTAGTAATGAATTCAAGTTCAAGAAAGAATTCGTAAGTAAAGCCAAGGTCGTTACAAAAACAGTTGCTACTATCATTTCAAATTTTGTCTTAATTTGAGTTACTTCGTTCTGAAAAGATTTCAAATTCATATATCATCATGTGAAAGCAAAAACTTAAATTAAAAGCTATTGAGACGGCAAATAAATGAAATAGCAACAAACGTGTATAAGTACGATAAAAACAAAGCATACACATAAAAAAAGAAAAAACGTATCCAATGCACTATTCGAAAATAATCAATTTCTTTCACTTAATTATTAATGAAACAAATCTCATTTTCAAAAAATCTGTCTAACCTCGTTTTAAAAGTTATCGAAAATTAAAAATCGACAATCTCTCATCTCAGTTTATCGTACTTTGCAATGAGGTGGATTTTAAAAAATCATTCTCATAATAATTGTTTCTTGCTGTACAATTTATTGTATTTTTAATCACACTGTGCGTTTCTTTATTTTGTGTGACATCCTCATTATGTGCAGTATATATTTTCGATTATTCACCGAAGAAATCGCTGCTGATTATGCTCTTCACTCGCAAAAACGCTATTGAAGATAATACACCTCTGTGGAATACGGTCATTGATGCATCACAGGAAATACGAAAAATATCGTTAAGTTAAATTCAAGCTTTATATTAAAGTCTTTCTATATATTATTTATATATAATAGTAGTAGAATCATATAAGTTTAAGTCCGGTTCAACTACTAGTTTGTTTAAATGCTATCATGGGATTGTATATTTGTAATGATTTTGTTTTTCACATTAAAATTTTGATCCCGGTACAGTTAATCATTCTGTAAAAAATATAGGCAAGGGAACGATAATCACACAAAACTTGCTGAGACACTTCTTTAACTCAGTTTCATAATGCAAGATATTTGAATGTTTTGTACCATTTTTCACACATAATTGAAACCTTCTCTCAAATCATAGTGTTATTTCATTTAAATTTCATGTTTAATGTTTCAAAATTAAACATAGAAACACAAAAAAATATTGATGTTTAGCTACAACACATAAGGGAGATAATCTTTTTCTCATATTATTTAAAATATATTATGATATGTCTAATTGTGTATTGATTCTAAAATATATGTTTGAAAATGGCATATGTTAAGAAGAAGAATGTTTGATTAAAAGTGGACATTACGGTCACAGCCTCGCCAGTTGGCGAAAGATTTTCCCCAAATGGAGGAGACGTAAGTATTGGAATTTGATTAGCAACCCATAATAAATACCAATTGTCTCTTTGAAAAAGTTAACAACCATATAAAAAAATCGGGAGTTTTCACGATTTTTTTAAATAACATTACACTGTTACTACATTTGGCAACTTTTGAAACTTGGCGAATTGTGACTGTAATATTCAATTTATCCGGATGTTTGTTTTATAGTACATGAGGGATTGGATAGTGATTTCAAAGGTGCAAGTACTCCCTGATAATCAACTAGAACAAATTTAATCAACGATTTTCCAAACTAAAATATCGTAGAACCTGTGTAGGATTTTCCGAAAATAGCAAATACATCTTCGGAAAACCTACACATCTCTTAATATGATAAATATTTAGTAACTAAAAATTGTAGTTCTGAAGGAGAGAGACAAATCACATATACTGCCTTCTTTTAAGTGTGAGATTATGATGCGAATATGAATAGTTATAAATCAGGACCATACTTCTAAGTCTTTTTTACGATTCTGTTATCACAAATTTCTATCTTTAGACCCTGATGATTTTACACAAAATCATGCATGTGTATTTTACCTGTTTGTTAGCTATTTTTTATTATATCAACCAATGCTCAAATCAAGTTTCATTAAAATATGAATCAATGTCATATAAATCATCAAATCAATCTGAAAATGCTCTTTATTTTGAAACAGGATATATAATCTTTATACCACTGAAGCTGCCATTCAAAACTTTTTGATAATAGTAGCATTATTCAAAACAATGCAGGATATTCTACCTTATGTGTTATCCACTTACTTTTTTGAAATATATTTATCATTTATTAAATGCATACATTTAGTTCATGCTGTTTGGAACTTAATCTTTAATTTATTATTTTTGGCCAATAATATTGGCAATATTGTTTTTTAAAGAACAATATATTAGAGCATTTCCTTATTCATTTTTGTAGTTTAATACCAACGCAATTAATTGTGTTGATAAATCAAATTAAAAACATTTAAATACTTTAAATGTCAATTTTTTTACCCTATTTAAGATTTCGAGGCCTGTAAATATGTGTATACAATATAAGAGCTAGAATAAAACAATCTCGCCAGAGATACACGGTACCTTTTAAAAATAAATAGTTTCGGAAGAGAAATCTCTTGGAGAATATCACTAGAAATGTGTAAAGCAAATAAAAGAGTTCTTAAATTTATTAAGTTTGAACCAACAAGATTTAATCACTCATAATCAATTATATATGAATAAATTTATCTAACGATAATTTTCAATCTTTGATATAAAATTATACTTATTTAATACTCACAAAAAATTTTAATTACTTTGTCTTGTTAGTACATGTGTTTTTTGTTAGTATTTGGTTTCAGATATGTAAACTTTATAATTGTATGAGAAAACAAATAAATCTAAATTTGTACCTCAAATCATAATTTAATTTGTAATTTAGTAAAGAGCTTACCATAAAAGGGCAAAAACTGAGTTTGCGTCTGTCTTTTTTCTCCTAATGACTTTAATTTGTACTAGAAAAGAAATACCAATACTTGAAAAAAATTATATCATTTCATTATAAAAAGGATAGAGATTTTAGGCTTACGTGAAGCGTAATGTCACTTGTTATGCTTGTGAAAATCATATCCCTAACAGCTCGGGACCCATAACAACAATTGTCCTCCACATAGTTATGGCATGCTTCCCTTATTTGCTGATTGGTTAATGGTGGGAAGCTGCAATATACAGAATTGAAAGACATTGTGTTAGTAAAAATGTACAGAAAACAGAATACTTGAATTAAAGCCAGTATTAGTGTGAAATATCTGACATAAATACATGAGAACAAATATAATACAAGCTCTATATAGAAAAGCAATAAAATTAAAATTTTATTTTATGAATGCAAATAACAAGAAATACGAAATAGACTATTTTTTTGGTAAGTAATAAGAAAATCTATTAGGAAATGGTCTCATATTTTACACTTACATATCTTTTTAAATTTTCCGAATAAGGAAAAAATGAAAATTTAAAACAAGAGAATATTTGAAATGAAATATATTTTAGTGAAATATGTACATTCCTATCACAGAAAGAATGCAATTACTATATTTTTAAATTTTGTGTATCAGCTTTTATTTCAATATATTTCATTAAATAAACTAGTTAAAGAAAACTTGCTTTGTGGATGTAAAACTATTTTTATAGATGCACTTAATTTATGGATTTGGGCCTTATATAAAGACGTTCTTTCAAAATTATAAAACATTATTAATATGTTAAAGTTTTAATTAATGTTTCTGTAGCACTCATAAAACCATTTCGTAATAACGTAAGAATTAATTTCTTTACTTTTCACCATTTAAGGACTATGTAATTTTCCTTCATACCCCATAAAAACATTTTTTTATCAGCATACAACAAAAAATATGTTTATGTCTAACCTGTTGTTGTTGTTATATATGACACTTGGACAAACATAGCTTTCTATGCCGTTTGCTATGTCAATTAAGTCAGTAGAGTGCGTCTGCCCTTTAACCAGAACACTACGAAAGTGAAAGTACGACTTTGTTCTAAAATCCTCCGATAGATGGCACCATCAAAGGATCCATTCCTTCAATTTTGCATTGATCTGGAGGGGGGAAAATTTTCTCCAAACCATTACACCCATGGTAACTGCTCAAGTCCAACCACAGGACTTTCGATTCCACAGATTTAACGAGCACATATACAAAATGTACTCGGTGGGTCTTTGGCAGCGTTGGGAATCGAAACCCACCTTTCCGGATGCCCTAATCCCTAGACTACCATGGCCTTATGTCTAACGTTTATTGCTTATTTCAGTGTTAACAAAACATACCGAACAAAAGTGTAAATAGATCTCGAAAATTATTTTGATATGACAGGGATTTATTAATTTTGCTTACCTCGGAGGTAGTAATGGTGGAAGCTCTGTATAAATCGGAGGAGGAACTGGTGGTGGTTTGCAGCTTTCTAGCAAAAACACATTTATGAAAATTAGACTGATGTTAAATCAATTTCAAAAAAGTAAAACTAATAACTGTTCATTGAAAAATGAGGCACTTAAAGTAAGTATAAAAATATGAATTAAATGCTTACTATAATCTGATTCAAATCCTTCATTGACATGTGAAGGCCTAAGAGACAGACCGTCTAAAAATTGGAAAAACGTATTTATGTTAAAGCTTTGACTACGGCAGATGATACAAAACAATTTATGAGACATTTATATCCACTTGTGGGTCATAAACTTACCCTGAATTTTGCAGCCTTATTCTCTACTATCTCAACACGAAAATTATTCGAATACTAGGTATATACTTACCGATAATCTTTAACATCACGTGATTCTTATATAACATATAATAGACTTAATAGCAAGAATATTTGATATTTCTATTGTTACATGAACTGAATTTACAGATATATAATTTCATTAAAATGTAACTGTACTGTACCAACCTAATTTGTATTTCTACAAATAATATGAAAAAATTATTATTCAAATTATTACACAGATATAAATATTACATATTTATCAATAAAATTTATACAAGAGCAAAATATTTTTCTTAATAATTTATTTACAAAATTCTAATGTTATCTTAAAAGGAAGCACAAAAAGCGCCAATTACTCTTGCACATTTTCCCTTGCAACAAATTTCAAATTTTATATTTTTAAATACAAAATTAGCAAACACATACCATTTTCCAGAGGAAGTTCTTCATTGACGCTCGGGGCTGAAGCTGTAACACCACCTAAAAATGAAAACTATAGTTATGAAACTATTTGTTTCATATAAAAAATTGTAATTTTAACTCAATATAATAATACAGGAATAATGGGATCCTTTTAAAGTAAATTTTATATCAAGACTGCTTCTCGTGAATTGAGAAAAAAGCTTACATTCAAACGCTATTATTCAAACGAATATGATAAAAAGGAGTCATTGCACAAAATATGATGTACACTTAGGGTACAGAAAATTAATTTTAGTAGAAGAGATGAAATAATTTTGCTCATAGAAATTGGAAACTAATACTTAAGTACTAATACTCAATACTAATACTCAATACTTATACTAATACTCAATACTTTAAGCTTTAAGAAGAAATTAAGTATACTAGCTCAGTAACTCTAATTACCAAAATTATATATGTATATAAAGGGTATCAATTTAAAAATGAAGTCTAAATATAAAATTTAGACTTATATGTTAAAGCGTCATTTCTATTAATGAATAAGCAATTTGTTTTATAATTACATACCTATTCTTAATTTAGATACAAATATTATCTAAATTTATATAAATGCTTGCAATTCAAGACGATTATATCCCAATAAAACTCACAACCTTTTTAATATACCATTTTGTTTCAAGTAAAATGTCTGATTTTTTTTTTATCGAAGTGCTTTTGTTTCATACAAAAAGAAGTTATTATAAAGATATTTTTTTATTATAAGAAATGAGATTTTGTCTTTTTTAGTTTCATTATTTTCATAAGGGTTATATTTAATGTTATAGTATATTGTTATATTTAACATTCTAATTTTAAAAAATTGAATATTTCTTTGTATTTCTCTCGTATCACATCAGTAAAATTCCTGTATCACACAAGTAAAATTTTCTCATACATCGAATCTCATTCCTTTCTTCATTATCTTCAATTAATGTAAATTCACTTTAATCCATTTTTATGCTTATTTTAATTTAAACTCGGATTAACAATATTCTACTGTACAGTAAATAAATGTGTAGAAATGAACAAAAATCATTGGTTTAAGTTTTAGAAATATTAATCTGCATGGAAAAATTAATCTTGCCTTGTTTAGAAAAATTAAGTTTTTATTTCATTTTATTCAAAATATAATCAACTTATGTAGAGATTTTTAATGTAAAAAAGAATTTTGTGATAATTTCTAATTGCTTATTCCTGATAATTGATTACATACTCAAGAGTTTACCCTCTTTTTGATTTGTTACACAAACTTGGACATTTAAACATACTATTCAGGCTTAGATTTGTATTTAATTAAGATTTTAAGACCACTTCATCTGCTTTTACGATAACAACACTGTGAAAATCAAGTACTAAACAGACGAGAATTTTCGATTCCGTTGTGTGCGGGTGTAAGAGACACAAGAGGCATAGTGGGAGTGTGTCGGAGCGAGAGGAACGGTGGGGTTGTGTGTGAATACGTGTGGTAGCGGAGGTCCCGCTTCCAGGAAAGGAAAAATACATGTACTTGGAACAATGTAAAAAGAGCAATCTAAATATATTTTTGTGTCTATAATTAATGTTATGTTTGTTAATGTAAAATAAATGTATCGTAAAAATAAAGATATTTTGGTATTACTGAATGATCCGGGAAACGACAGGTTCGTGGAACCATCACATTTGGAGCAGACTCCAGGATGTGTTCCGGATTAATACAAAATGATGGGATTCTAATCTAGAAAAGTGTCTACAAAGTAGTGAGTCTGTATATTTCGATTGTTTCTCATTCCATTAAGAGCCAATATTTGTTTTAATTATGTATGAATTAATGGAACTCTTTTGTGTGTGTTTTAGAATTTTCTCAAATTTTTTGTAGGGTTTTGTTTAAAATTTAAATGTAATAAATTAATAAAATTGTTTAAATATTTGAAATATCAAGATAAAAATAAATATGTATAATGTTTAATTTAATTGAGAAAATATTAAAGGTATATTAGTTATTAGTTACGAAATATTGGTTATCGATATTTGTTCATAATATATATATATATATATATATATATATATATATATATATATATATATATATATATATTGAGTTATTAAGAAAAAAATATCTATTGAAGTTTGTTTATTAAACAAATTTATGTTGAATAATAATGTTGTTGCTAATTGTCAATTTCTTGAGTTATGTGCATTAATTTAAAAGATGCTGCATTATTGAATAGTTAATTGATGAAACGTATGTTTGGTTTAATCTGATATAATAGGATATAAATGCTTTTGTTTAGAATTTTCAATATCATTTTGTTGTTTATTATTAAATTATATAAGTTTGTGTGGAATAAGAAACTATTTCAAGAAAGTTAAATACTTTTTAAATGTTTATTGTTTTGCATTATCAAATAACGTGTTCAGAATTATTCAATGTTATAAGGTATATTAATTATTTACTATGATTGTATTTAATATTTATGTAAAATAACTAAGAAAACTTTACATAAATTTATGCAAAGTAACTTATATTTTAAATTTTGATTCAAAACAGAAAGTGTGAAACATTTATGAGAGGGGAAATTTTGAATTATTTTATATTTCGAAAGTAATTGTATTTGCAATGGTGAATAATAGTTTTTTGGTTGTTTCGTTAGCTCTGATTCATAATTATTTTATGGTAAAATAATATATACAAATAGTGTTGAACATAAATGCATATTACTAAAAATTATTTTAACATTTTATTGACTTAAGTTGTTATGCTTAATGATCTTCTGTGATAAGTATTTATTTAATTTGAATTGCTTAAATTGGGATTATGATATTCGTATATGTATATTTTTTAGCTTGTTTTGAATTGTTTTCATTCATTAATGCGTATGATTTAGTTGAAATTTTATAGTGTGTTGGAATGATAATCGAAACAATAAATTTTTAAATTTAGTATATGAATAAATTATTTAAGGTTTTTTTTTTTTTGGTGCACTAAGTAAACGAAAGTGTTTTTATTGATTCAACAAATGAAAGGTGATTTGTGTGATTTTGAGTTTTATTTTTAATAATTGATCATTTAAGGTTTGGTAATTTGCGATAACATTAGTTGTTAAAATGGCCTTTGCACTCTTGGGTAAAGCTCGAAAGGAGGATCTGTTAATATTGGCTAATGAGTTAGGAGAACAGATTCCTCCGGAAGCAAAAATAATAGATTTAAAAAATGTGATTACACAATCCAAACATTATGAAGAGTCATTTGTTCGAGAATGAATAAATACAATAATTTCCGATCGGATAGAGAGAGAAAGCCAAAGCTGCAGAAAGGCAACGTGAATTAGAACGAGAAGAAAGGCTACGTGAATTAGAAAAAAACAAAGAGAACGTGAGCATGAACTTAAAACGCGTGAATTAGAAATAATAGAAAAGGAAGATGAGTGCAACTCGGAAAGCACTGTCGAATATGGGTGAGATATATTAGGAAACCCTTTTTTAGGTTATTTAAATACAGGGTGATTATAAAAAAACTTTGCCAACATCTGCACTTCTAGCGTCCATTCTATTTAACCGATCAAGATGATATTTCAAATATAGTTCTTTTGAGATATGCGCTCGAGATTCTGTGAATGGCAACACAGTGGCCCTCGCGGTTACAGTTATAGTGACAGAAACTCGAAATTTTCGAATGGCAACGTCTACTTTTTACCATCGCAAAATGTTCAGCACATGCGAAACCCCTAAATAGCGTTGAAACGGTACCGATATGTCTAAAAACGGACGTGTTCTGCAAACACAAAAAAGAGTTCTGAAAACCGGCCAATAAAACACGATCTGGGCGCACGCAATAAATTTGCATGTGACAGAGTCAAGAAACCAATCACAGAACGCCGGTCGCCAGATATTCAGCGTAGGAAACCTATAAAATACCAAGCGGGTATGCGAAGTCGTCATTCGGGAACTCGCACATGCCGACGATATGAGTCTTTCTAGGAAAGTTCGCGGTGAATTGATCAAACTCTATTACCAAAATGGGATGAACGCTGCGGAAGCCTTGCGTGTGTATCGCCGCAATCATCGACAACGACGCGGCCCATGTACTCTGCAAGCTCTGCGTGATTTAGTGCGGAAATTCGAAGATACAGGCTGCACCTGTGACAAACAGCGCTCCGAACGGCCAACTGTTTCTGAGGACGTTGTCATGGAAGTGCACCATACAGTGACTGCAGGACACACAGAAACCGCAAGAGGCATAGCGCACGTGTTGGATATTCCGAACTCATCGGTCCGCAAGCTCTTGCGCTCGGTACTTCACATGTTTCCCTAGCGGTTCCAGCGCGTCCAGATGTTGGAGCCGGGTGACCCACAACAACGTCTGGACTTCGCAAATGCATTTTTGTTACGATATGATGCGGATAACGACTGGCCACTTCGCATACTATGGACGGACGAGGCGCATTTCACCTTAAATGGCAGCATTAACACAAAGAATTGTGTGCACTGGGGAGAGACGAATCCTCATGCTGTGGCGCCAGTACCATTATTTGACGCCAAAGTGACTGCGTGGTGCGGCATTACAGCTACATTTGTTCTGGGCCCGTTCTTCTTTGAGGAAACGACCCCGACTGGCCCTGCAACATGTTCTGTAACGGGCCCTCGGTATGCAACCATGCTGAAAAATTATGTCTTACCGGAGTTGCGTCGGCTGAATGCACTCAATGACATTGTTTGGATGCAAGATGGCGCACCTCCACATATAGCGAGGTCAGTTAAAAGGCTCCTGGATCAGCATTTTGGTGATCGCATCATCTCACGCTATTATCCTTTTCCGTGGCCTGCGCGATCCCCAGATCTGACGCCTATGGATTTCTGGTTTTGGGGCTATCTCAAATCCAGAGTTTATCTGTGCAACCCTCAAACATTGTCGGACTTAAAGGATTCTATACGGCGTGAGATTGGAAACATCCCTCGTGCCATGTTGCGTGCAGCGACATTGTCCACCGTCTCCCGCATGCAATGCGTAATTGCCTGTGATGGCACTCATGTGGAAAATGTTTGAAATTAATAAAGATTTTTTTCTCTATGTGTTCTCATCATTGAGCAGTGTCTTGTCTCTGTCGTATGCATTATTCCTCCGTGCGCCTTGAAGAACTGTTTGTATGTGTATAACACGTCGGTTTTCGGACATATCGGTACCGTTTCAACGCTATTTAGGGTTTTCGCATGTGCTGAACATTTTGCGATGGTAAAAAGTAGGCGTTGCCATTCGAAAATTTCGAGTTTCTGTCACTATAACTGTAACCGCGAGGGCCACTGTGTTGCCATTCACAGAATCTCGAGCGCATATCTCAAAAGAACTATATTTGAAGTATCACCTTGATCGGTTAAATAGAATGGACGCTAGAAGTGCAGATGTTGGCAAAGTTTTTTTATAATCACCCTGTATAATGAATGGAGTAAGTTTTTTAGATCCCGCAGAACGAGCAGAAGAATGGCCCTTTATTCTCCATCATGCCGAAAGTATGTTCAAGTTTTATGAAATACCCGAACAATATGAAGGGAAAAATTATTTTACAGTGTTTAAAGGGTCGTGCCAAAGGAATAATGCTATGTTACCTGAAAAAGATTTGGATCAGTATGATAAAATCAAAAATTTCATTTTAAGGGAACGTAGAATAACTCCCTTACAACACAAGAAGACTTTTGATTCTTGTTATAAATTACGCAATGAAAGCTATGCTCAATATGCGTCACGGGTAGAAGCTGCATTAGAACTGCATTTAAAATCAAGAGATGTAGAAACATTTGCTAAATTTAAAGAGCTTATTGTAGCTGACAAAATAAAAGAAATTCTGCGCAGTCATGTAAGGTCCCAAATATTTTTCAAAGAGACTGAAACTTGGCTTCCAGTCCCTGAATTGGTGAGGGAAATTGATAATTTCTTAGTTTCTCTCGATACCAAAAAGTTTCACAATTAACTCCCACAACTATACCAAATTTATTCCCGGCCCACATGGAACGAAGCAGAACGAAATTGTAAGGAAACCTTTTCCAGCTGAAGCTAGAAATAAAGAGTTTTTGCGAAAAGAAAGAATATTATAATTATCAGAAGAGCTCAGATCCACGACGACAGAATCATTTCGGAAGTAATACTGCGAGTTACGCTCCAAGGAAAAAGGTATTAAAGTATTATAAATGTCAAGAAGAGGGTCATTTGAAGAAATTTTGCCCGCAAGTGAATACAGTATCTTAAGTTTCTAATAGGAGTGAAACTGAAGAAGGAAGCAAGAAAGGGTTAAATGAACTTTGCATTAAAATAGGTAATGCAAGTTTCGATTGGGAAATTCCAATCAGTGAAATGGACAATGAACTTTTACGAGTTGATTTAAGTATAGGAGATAATAAGTTTCAAAGAATCATTGATAGTGGTGAGAAAATTACAGTACTGCGGAAGTCAGTGGTACCGGACGAAATGTTGCACTCAAGTGGGAAAAATTACTTGAGGCCTGCAATTGGATATCCGGTTGAAGGAAAGCTTGTTTCTGTTCCACTTAGTCTTTGGTCAGCAGATGATGATATCAAGCCGTATATCATGGTGCATGCTGCGGTTGTGGAAGGATTCCATGAGAAAGCTTTGATCACTCCTAGAGTTTTCAGTTTGTTGAAAGAACAAAGAAGAAAATATCTCGGAAAGGAAATAAAAAATATCCACGCGAAAGAAATAGTTTTAAATACTTTCAGTGTGGAGGGAAGAAAAATAGAAGCTCACACAAGGAAATAAAAGCAAATTAAGGAACACTTGATTTGGAAAATTCTGAAGTAAAGGTTTCAAATTCTCCATTGGAAAGTAACTTGTTAAACAAAGAAATAATCGCTATTAAGGATGAAGAAAATAGTACTCTAATTTCGCAAACAAAGATATTAAAAAATGAAGAATTGTCCTGTGCTACAATTAAATCGGTGTTTTGAAGATGCCAGACAGCGTAAGAACAATTACTGGGTGGAATCAGATTTACTGTACCTCACATGCAATGTGGCAGGGCAGAAATATGTACAGCTAGTAATTCCTGATTGCAGAAGAAAAGAAATTTTAAAATTAGCTTACGAAATACCAACAGGAGTACATTTTGCCTCTAGAAAAACCAAGGAAAGAATTGTAATGTCTTTTTGGTGGGAAGGTATGCCAAGAGATGTAAAACGTTGGTGTGAATCTTGTTACGATTGTCAGCTGCGAAGGAAAACCAAACTGAAAGACAGAGGACCTATAGAAGCTGTTGGTAGACCAGAACTACCCTTCCAAGTAGTGAATGCTGACATTTTAGGGCCTATTGAACCAAATCTTCTAGGGGACATCAGTATGTATTGTGTGTTATGGATCAGCACAATCGGTGGTCAGAGAATATTCCTATTAAGTCTTCGACTGCAAAAGCGACATGCGATGCCTTTATGGAAATTTTTATGAGGACTGGCATTCCTCAAATCATTGCTATGTCAATGGAACTGCTGCCAAGTTAACGCAAGAATTTCTTAAAAGATTAGGGATTGTACCAAAATCTCTACACCAGGTTCCCATAGAGTAACGGATTAATAAAAAGATGGATTGGCACAACGAAGTCAATGTTACATCGTGCTACAAGGTCACAAGGTAGAGGATGGAACAAACAGTTGCTTTTTCTCTTATGGTCATATCGTGGAATGCCAAACGCTACTACTGGGGTCTCCCCATACCTACTAGTTCATGGACGCCCCCCAGTTGGACCTTTAGCAATTTTAAAATCTACTTGGGAAGATGAAGTTGTTTTATCTCAAGGTATTGGTGAATCAATCACTGATTATCTTCAGAAGGTTTGAAATAGGTTTTAGGAAGCTGTGGAATATGCCAATGAGCATACTAAAAATCAACAGGAGAAATATGTATATTATCATAATTTAAGATCCAAATCTAAAGAATTATCTATTGGAGATGAAGTTATTGTGCTGATTCCAGACTCTACAAACAATCTTTGTTCGAGGTGGAAAGGTCCAGGGTAAATTGTAGAACAGAAATCACCACATTCTTATGCAGTTAAGCTACCGGATGGAACTAACCTGTTATTAACAGACCTGACCAGAAAACATGTACCAAATGATATCCCTTGGTCTGAAGAGACAGAAAAGGCTTTAATCTCATTGAAAGATAGTTTATGTGCTGTCACTTCATCTTCAACCCCTGATTTAAATAAGCAATTTGAACTGCATACAGATGCTTCAGTTACTGGCATTGGAGCATGTTTATTGCAGAGATACACAGATGGAAGTCCTAAGCCTATAACCTTCGCCAGTCAGAAATTAACTCCAGCGCAAACTAAATGGAGTACCATTAAGAGAGAAGCACATGCTCTTGGTAAGTTTGAGGCATGGACTTACGGAACTTCCATAAATTTATTCACATATCACAATCTTCCGAAATATCTTACGGAAAGCATCCCGAAGAATGCCAGATTACATAGATGGTCATTAGCTCTCTCTCTCGCTATCAGGTCACAATAGCTCATAAGCCCGGTAATAATAATGTTATCGCAGATGCCTTATCAAGGGTATATGAATATGATTAATTTTTTTATAATGAATCTAGTAAGAAATAGAAAATATTTTCTGATATATATCTTAATATTCATATTTAACTTTATATAATATAATGTGGTTATTTCTATTTGTTTTTGGTTGTTAATTTTCATAAGGTTTGTGTGAATAATATTTGTATAATTGCATTTTTTATGTTAATATTGATTCTTATTTTCTTACTTTATAATATTGTGTTGTAATCAATATAATGTGTATAGCAGTAGTATAGGCTATTTTCCATTAAAGAGAATATGAAAAAAGTGTAAGCTGAAGCATGTCAACAAACAAGTTAAGCATTAAGTTACATTTAGAATTTTGGTAAACGTTTTTTTTTTTTTTTTTTTTTTTAATAAACAAAAATCATTTCCCAATATTTATTCTTAATTGCACTTTAAATTAAAATAAAGATTGATTCCTTAAAAAACTCAGATCAACTTAAAATCAATACATATCATTACATCAGTTAAATAAATTATTATTAAATGAATAAAATTATTTAAAGCTAACTTTAATGGTATTCATTAACTTGATTCTTTCTCTAAACATCTATAATAGATATTACATTTCAGTTTATACAATCAATAATTTATTAAGCAAATTGCACACACTTTCAAATAGGTTATGAGGCTAACATTTTTCTAACTTTTCTAGCTACCTTAACCATTTTCAAGGATATTATCTTAGAAGAAAAAGCTACTCAGTTATTTTTTTAGGTAAGTAACTATTTTGTTTTTTATAGCAGTTAAATTATTCGTCATAAATAATCAAAATTAATCACATTTATTTATATCCAATTGATTTAAAATTAACAAATTGCAAAAAATTGTGCTATTGGAAGTGAATGACATATATGATTACTAATTACAATTCTGTTTAAAAATTTAAATGGTAGAAAGCATTAATTTTGTTTTAATTTTTTAGCAATCCTAAACCATTGTGTTTAGAGATTTTATGTCTATTAATTACTCATGGAATCTAATTTCAATATGTTCGTAGGAAATTAAACTCATAGCTGAACGGTTCATATTTTGATCTTCAGCGCAGTAGTTCGTTGCTTCGATTCCTATCTTGGATATTTATTTTTCATCATGGTATGGCCGTTGGCATATCTTGGGTATGGATGCTTAAAGATGCTTAGAATTAAATTTAAACTATAGATAGATTCAAGCTGAATTTACTCAGAAAATGATCTCAAAGAGACAAGCAAATCATGTTTTTTAAGTTTCGTGTGGCTATGAGGGTGCCAGATCAAGTTTCAAAGTTGACAATTAGTAAGGGTTCGCGCGCGCAATTACTGATATTTTTTTCTAAATTGGTCATCTTTCTCTTCACTGAATGGTGGAATTTAAGACATAAGATTCATGTATAAGCATAAATTAAAAAAAGCAGAGGTATCTGCGGAGAATACCTCAACTGGAAATATTTCATAATTCACATTTTAAAAATTCATATATTCGAAAGTTTTATCAATGAGTGCTGAAATATTGTATTTATTTTTATCTTTTATTTAGTAATTATGAATTTAGTTTTTTCTTTTAAATTAAAAGATTACTAAACTATGAGCTTTTTAAGCTTAAATATACAATAATTTGGAAGATAATTAAGTCTTTCTTCTCAAACATTTTCATAGAATCATAAATTTTGATGTCATTAAAATGCTTAAATTATTTTGTATTTACTTTATTAAATATTTTGGTAACTAAGTTTTGCATCTTATAAATTATGCTTAGATTGTATAACAGCTGTTTATTTTAATTAAATAGTTTTAATTTACCTGTTGCAAGAACAGTATCTGTCGTATCAGAAGGATTCGTCATTGCTGGTAATAGAGTATCAGATGCTTTTTCTATTCAATAACCTATAAAAATAAATCTAAGTAAATAAAAACATTACAAAAAATATTTCAAATGAAAACTTTTCAATTTATTTCATCAATTAATACATAAGGTAGTAAAATTTCTTACAGAATCTATAAATGTAAAAAATATCGATATGAATTGAATAATAAACTTTATTTTAATGAAGTAATTTACTAAAATGATGTTTATTATTCAAATACATTTTGTTAACATTATAATAATAGAAATTATTATTCTGCACATTAGTATATACACATGAAAATAGAAAATATATTTTAAGTTTATAACTACCATGAGGTCTCTGTTTTGATTTTTAAAATATTGAATTTATATCAATAGGGAAACATCATAAGCAAACACATTTTTCATATTTATTTTATTAATTTGGATATAAATATATTAATAATTTATTAATTTGTAGCAAAATCGTAAATTATTTTCCTGTGTGTAGTAAAAGTTATTTGAGTTAAAATATAATAGTTTGAGATTTCATAACTTGCCAACAGTTAATTTCATAACCGTTTCTATTAACTAATTCAATTTTAGTACTATTTTTGATTTTGAAAAACACATTTTGACAGAAATTCAAAGTGGCAAAATGATTTCAAAATTCATATTATAATTAATGGCCATGTTTTAAAATGCAGTATAATTAATTTTTTAATAGAATTAATTCAAAATACCAATTTATTCAATTTATTCATTTAACATCATATTTCTTTACAAATTTAAATAATTTATTTAAGATGATATTTATTTTACTTCTGAACACTTTTATATTTTTTCAAGTTTAAAGAAAGAAATTATATAATTACGCATAAATAATATGAAATAAAATTATTTCCTTTTATAAAGTTTGGTAAATTCACCTTTGAAATAAAATTCACTTAATTAATTTCACTTGAGAAATAGCACTGTAAAATACCAATTCTGACATAAACATCAAAAATACTCACTCACATATTTTTGTAAAACATTTTAGTATTAAATAGAATTCTGTTTTTTCTTGTGTTAATATTTAAACCAGCATTTCAGTCGCCATGCAAAAAATGTAATTCCATTATTCATTGAAATATCATCAAATATTTTATAGCGAAATATATAAATAAAAAATATAAAAATCAGTGATATTTGAATCAAAAACAATTATTTAAATATTATTTATAAAATACTTTTTCTATTTTAAATTACATTAAATTCAGATATATATATATATATATATATATATATATATATATATATATATATATATATATATATATATATATATATATATAATCTCTGCATAATACTGATAATACTGTTCATGGTGCAAATAATCATTTGCATATTTCAAGTGGTAATTATTAATTCAAAACTATATCATTAATAGTAAAACAATAAGGAAGAATCACAAGTAAGAAAAGTGATTAAAAATAGAATCTTTCACAAAAATAACATATAAATTTCACAAAATGGTTTTTGCATATTTGATTTAGAATTTATACAATTGTACTTACCCCTTTCAGACTTTTTGGTACCTGTTCTTTAACCTGTATCTGCAATATATTTATTAATAAATTCTTTAATCGCATTTTTGACTGAAGATAAAAATGTACAAGACTTGATAGTAACTGTTTCGATATCATAAAAGAGAAAAAAGAAATACAGAGAGGAAGTAGATTGTGATTCGACCGTTACTATTTGATTTCATTTTCAGTTGCATTCTTCACGATAAAAAAGTTTCTTTGCATGAAGTCTTGAATATAATTTTCAAATTTTAATTTCAAAATAATTAATGTAAAGAATACAATCGTTTTGCAGTAATATTGTCATGGTCGATTTAAAAATAATTTTTATTATAGCACAGTTCTCATGGAAAAAATAAAAAGTAAAATAACTAACTTTGAATGATTTATTAAAAGGAAAATATATTAAAATATACTATATAAGAGTATACCAATAGTTACTAATAATCCTAAATTATGATGCTGAAGGTATTCAGACGGCTAAATTTATGAAAATTGATGAGATTATCAATTTTCATGAATTATTTCAGATATAAATTCCTGCTTCATATGCATGCACGCTAAATGTGAAATATTGAGTTGATTAGCTCATTATTTTAATCCTAAAACATCTAAAAGTATTTTCAAATTTACTAATTTCTGCTTCTTTACCAAGTTTTCCTCATCGAGCAATAATACAAATTACTTACAAATTATATCATTTTATTTTATAAATGATAAAATCTATAATAATTTGCCTTGGTTTAGTTGTTCTAAAATAACTCCTTTCTATTGCTTAGATATACAGTAGGTTTGTGAATTTAAAATTTTTCTAACATTACCTGACTTCATTTTTTCATATTTATATTTATATTCTTTACAAAATGTGGTAGCTTCACTAATTTTTAAAGCTTTTCATACCGGATATTATGCAGTGATATTTCGTCACGTGAAATTAGTTTTATCCTTGATTTATTATCAGTTTAACAAATTCAGTTTTTATTACAATAAACTAGTATCAGTAACTATATGATTTATGTTCACATTGGCCAAAGGAAAAAAAATTTTGTGCATTTGCATAGTTTCACATAAAAAAAACTTGTTTCTATAAATTTTTATTAGTGTCATTTAGTAACTTATTTCTGAACAAAGAAATATTAGTCATCAAAATAATTAGCAAGCCTTATGATAAACGTAACAATGGAATTTTCCAAAATTTCACCTATCATGTTTAAAATTTAAAAATAGTAATACGTGGTTTTACAGAAAATGTTCCATCAAAACTCTTAATTAAAAGCTTTATATAAATAAAATAATTTATAGAAAAAACAGAATTTTCTATAAATTATTTTGTCGAAACATTCATGTCATACATTCAGATTAATCTGTAGTGAGCTGTAAATGTTCCTTGTAAAAAAATCTATATTTTTCATATGCAACATTCATTTTTGATTCATTTCTGAGACACTGAGTATTAAAATCACTAATTGCATCAGATTAAAAGTCTCTATTATCAGTTAAAATATCATAGTAAAATTTTTGCCTCAGTTAAAAATCGTCAGCTATTTTGGATTCAGGATATATTCCCTGCAATACGCTAAATGTATTCTCTTCTTTCTCTTTAAAATGTAAAATGTGAGGACTATCTCAAATGTTCCAATTCGCATTTTAGTTATCTTTTGTTGATGAAATGGCGTAACCTAAGTGCTTCAAATGTCATATCATCGATATTTAAACCTCTCGTAAGGTCTTTTAAAGGTTTGGTGCAGACCCATTTCTTAAAAATAGAAAAAAAAATACTTGTTACGAGTTAAAATTAAGTAGTAAAACATCAGCACTTTAGCAGTTATCCCTATATATAAATGTTTTTACAAGAAAATATTTTTAATAAATGCAATTATATCTGAATAACTGTACAATTTTCTTCTTATTGAAATGGTGGACAAAACACTCGCAAATGAATGTTCTATGTTTATGAAATTGTTCGGACAATTTCCATAAAAAAAATTTAATTAGTGATTCTTTGCTACACAACCTTCTCATAAAATTTCAATTTTTGGGTTATAGATTGGATAAGCCTAATGTAAATAATTAAATTATCAATTTGTCTGATTCTTGTACACAATAATCTAAATTCTTATCACAACATGGTTGTAATTCATCTCATCAAAGTATTAGCTTCAGTAAAAATGATATATTTTTTGTGTCTATTCTTCCATTGTTTTTTTTTTTTTCCTAGAATTTTTTGATGAAATATTTGGGAATAAAGTAGCCATAGAGGAATGCATCATCATTGTTAGTATCACCTTGAGTGAGAATATAAAATTATTTCAAATATATATAATTTTTCTATTTGTCTTCTTTTATTCAAAAGGAATAGGAATTTCACATCTAAAGAATTACTGTGAAACTTCATTCAATTAAAAATTCCATTTTTAAAGAAAAATCTCAGTTTTACAGTCGGTCAAATTGACCGACTGTACATTTTTTATTCCAGTAAAATAACATTAACATATACTTAATATGTAAGAAACAAAAATATTAATTTTTAATGCAAAATGTTACCTAAATATATATAGCAGGTAATATTTTATTGAAAATTATATGCAAGTAGTCTATAGCGTAGAGAAAATTTTAGAGAAAAAGAAAAATGGATTCACGATAGAACTTTTTAGTGCTATGATTTTCTATAATTTTAAAATGTCATTAAATCAAGAAGAAATCATTCATCAACGACAATTTACATTTAATGTAAGTCCAACTAATGCTACTGCATTTAAATATTTTACGAAATTTCCCAGAAGTCGGAATTCTCCTTCAGGGTAAAAAGGGCACAGGAAAACCATTGCCAATTGTAATCCAGAATAATGTGTCACCCATTCGAAAAATGATCTTTAATGATAAT
Organism: Latrodectus hesperus; assembly: GCA_037975125.1. NCBI lineage: Eukaryota > Metazoa > Arthropoda > Arachnida > Araneae > Theridiidae > Latrodectus > Latrodectus hesperus. Next base: position 48,001,250 of record CM075853.1, read on the forward strand.
CACGATACTTTCCAAACAATGCAGAAGAAACTTAACATTGTGTGGATCTCGCTACCATACATAAAACTATTCATGAAGAAAAATCTGCACATGAAAAATTAAGTATTATCCAATTTTCCATAATTTAACTGAGCATTATGAAAAGGAATTCATAATGCTCAATTAAATTATGGAAAATTGGAGGAGAATTATGAAAGAACGTCAAATTCATCAAAACCTTATAAATTAGTTTAAGATGATAGCCACCACATTTTTTATTTATAAAATATAATTGGGGGTAAAATTTGGATGCCATATCTAGACTCTCATATGCATCAAGAAAGCATTGTATGGATCTTTAAAGATAATCCACTTTGAAAAGACGTAGGCTGTTGAAAAGACGAAGATCCATGCGAAAGTTAATATATAGTGATTTCTTAAACTAGTCAAAATCATGTGTCTCCGAAGGACAGAAGTCCGTTTCTTTTAACTACATTAACACAGTTCACTGTATTAAATAACTCCAGAAATTTTGGAAGTGAATGCGAAAATTTACATACATTCCACCATAGCAATGCATCTTCTTATTCATCAAGATTGAATTCCTTTTACCAAAACACATTAAAGTCATGGCAGGACAATCCCATCTACTTCATCAAGCTGTAAGTAATTTCTGATTGATTTTTAATCTAAAAAAGAAGAATTTATGGACATGTCCTTTTTATTTCGATAACAAAATTTATGCAGTTATGAATACATTTTCCATGAATTCCATAAATTGAATGATTTTCGGAAAATTCATCTTCTAAAGTGCTTTTCTTAAAATATCTAAGTTTATCTTAAACATTTCAAAGTGATCCTCCTGTATTTATAGTTATAAAGACAATTTTTCATCTCATTAATAAAGAAAATACAAATAATTAGTGAATTTGGAATAACCAGATTTTTGTTAATAAGCAACGAAATATTTATAGATTTTATTTTAACCTTAAAAAAGTAACTTATTAATAAATTAATAAAATTCTTCCCAATGATTCTGGATAGTGTTGATATAATAAAGAAATTTGCTATATTATTCTTACACAATAAGTTTCATAAATAATTTTCATTAAAAATTAATTACATTTTAATTAAAATTTAAGTAATTTTATGTAGAAATTAAAAAATTATCACTGTACTAAGAATGTTAAATTTTTTTTTGAAAAATATTTTTTATTATATTTTATTTGCGTTTATTATATGGCTTGAAAGAAAGTTATGAAATGCAGAATAAGTCAGAAGAATTTATGAATTTATTAAAAATTATGTAAGTTTTAAAATCGATTTCATTAGAAAACAATGCACTTACTATAATCAGATTATATAGCGAGAGACAAATTATGAAACTTTATAATGTATAATCAGAAACATTTCAATTACTTTGAAATGAATTCGTCTTCCATTGTTCGACGTTAAAAAAACCAATAATAATTTTAAAACTTTAATCTATAGTTTCAAGCAAAACTTTTATAGTTCCGTGTAGAATAGGATTAATATGTAATCATTTCATAAAAGATAATGCATTACTCATTAAAGTTAAGAAATATTTAAAGAAATTGAAGTAAATTTTGAAAATGGATTTTACACAAGTTTTGCAATTTATAATTTCAAACTATTTTCTTAAATAATAAAATAAATATATATTTTCCCATAAAAACAGTGAGAAAAATAATATTAGAGCTACAACATGAAGTTTATAAGTTTTATGTTATATATATAATTGATGGAAGAAAAATATTCTACAATATAAAGAAAAAGATATTTTTATTATTTTATTGTATTATATTATTTTATTTATTTATTTATTTGAAAAACTCAATCAGTATAAAACAATTCCGAAAGATGGCAGCACTAAGGAAGTCATTTGTAAATAGATTTTTTTCCCCAAATTTTTGTCTTGATAAAAGTATGAAACATTTCTTGATCTACTGTGTAAATAAAGAATTTTCAAAAAAAATATATATTTATTATTATCATTTATGATATAATTTTATTTTCCATAAATTTCTCCAACACACAAATTTTAATTGCTGATTAAATATTTCTTCTTGAAAGAAATTATTAATTTAATATGAAAAACTTGTATCGTTAAACATTAAGTAAACAGAAATTAAAACAAATTAAGGTTAAATAGTATCGAAAAACATTAATTATAATTACTTAATACCTAAAATGTGAAATTTTGCTTACAAATTAAATTTATAAATTTCTAAAGTAAATTTATTAATTTATTTTAATTACTTTTAATGATTAATAATAATGTTGTAAATTTAAAAAATCTGAAGTATTTTAATTAGAATCATTAGTGAAGATATTTATTGTTACCCACATAATATATTCCAATAACAAATTTGAAATATTGTTATTTCCACGTGAGTAAAGACAAAGCTTAGATTAGAAGTTTTAAGAAGACATTTAATAATGTTTATCTCTTACATACTTTCTAAAACAACTGCAATTTTGGACCAACAAGAGTTAGTAGAAGTTATATTTTTAGTAGAATTCTTTTTAGTTTTCATTAAGAGCATTAAATACCAAATGATGAAGCTTCCCTTTTATTTTTATAAGCTTAAAATAATTAGAAATTTCATAATTTAAAAAATTTGTTAAATACAAAGCGTATTTGAAAATCGAGTTTTAATTCCTTTAAAAAAATTCCGGTTCAATTCATTTTTATTAAATTTTATATTTCCCTCATTTTTTCATTAGTGAGATGTCTAACATCAGAGAAATATCCTTTACTAAAAGTTTATCTTTTTATAAAAAAGAATAAAATCTGGCACAATCACTTTCTTTTATAACACTGAACAAGTAACAAAAAGAAAAGAAAATGTTCCCTAATCCTACCCCTAATTAGATAGTTTAAACATTTGAAACAATTACAAATGATAAAGTATTGCTCAAAAAATCTATTTCTTATTTTATGAATACAAGTAAATGCATTCAAGTGAGTACAGGTTTCATATTTTTATTTTTCATTGAACTCCTATCATGGGAAATAATCAAATAATAATTGTTTCTTTCATTATAATTTATGTAAATTTGAGTAATTATAGTAGGAAGTATTAATTTATACATAAAAATGCTTTGCATAAAATATTTTATCGAAGTCAATTCCATGAAAACTGATTAACAATCATTTGTGATAATTTTTGATAATTCCAAGCTTAAATTAACAAAGTGTTTTACAAGAAAGGATTTCCTTTCAACAAACAGATCTGTATCCAAGCATTTGGTCATAGTAATAATTTTATTTTACAGAAATCATAACTTTTGGCATTCAAATTTGCTTTAATTTTACATTTTGACGCACATGCTATCTGTCCCTTTTGAACATTGTCTCCTAATTGCATCATAGGTAGAGAGTGTCTTAGAAATATTCAAAATTTCTCAAAATATAAATGAATTAATTCAAAATGTTTCAAGTTAAATGAATTTTATGATTGGTTTGGGTAAATTACAAAAAAAAGTTAATTAATATTTATCAAGAGAATTTGAACCATTAACTATTTATATTAAATCCTACCACACATTCCAAATTTCAAAACGTGAACACAAGCTTCTTGGATACTATAAAAAATCAAAAAATATCCCTTTAAGTTCATATAATGATTCAGGAAAAAACGAATACCATTTACATCTTATCTTTATTTTAAACAAAAGTTATAACCATAAAAATTCATTCGATTCACTTAGATAAATATATTATGATTAATGAATTTATAGTTACTTCGAATTTGAGATATAAAACTACTAACTTTTTTTTTAATGGAATTTTTTTTTCATATTTCATTAACCCATAAGATTGCATCCCTTAGTATTCCTTCCTCCCCCTTTCTATAAAGTGAACTGCTCTAGCCCAGTACTCAAGGCAACCGGTTCTAGAGAGGGAGGAACAAGAATGAAGAGGGTCGTAACTTCGAGACAGAAGGAGGGAATTACAGAAATTCAGACGTGACAGCATGATAAGGTGTCCAGTGATTAATGTTTAAGGTTCTGCCTGACTGACTCTGGTTTAGTGATTTCTCGTGACTACAAAATCGTAAGGTTGAATTTATCAAATTCAAAGATCTTTTAGATTCGGAAATATAGATATATATACTTCTATAACCAGGAACTGGAATGTGAAAATAACTGTGGAGGAATGATCGAAAACGTATACTCTAAGTCGTCAAACCAGGCTGACCTAAAATTACAATTATCTTACGTAAGTTGATGAATTGCTTATGATCTAATTTTTCTTGTCAGAACATTTTTTATAATTGATTCCACTTAATTACTTTAATTAATTTGTGTAAAGTATGAATACCACGTGGCTTCTTGGTTAGGGTGTTAACGAGTAGTGCTTAAATATTTGAAATAATATTATGTGAATAAATTTTATGTATATGGTAATTTTATGATCAAATTAAAAAGGAATTTTTAATCAGAAAAACAAAGCCAGTTTCAACATCCATTTTCAGATTCAAAGCTGGGAATAATAATAATAATACACAATGTTAAAAAAGTAAGTTTTTGAAGTTCAAAAGATTATTTGTAAGAACTATGTGGTAACGATATTTAGCAACATGACAGAGGACAAAGTTGGGCCTTGCATTACTGCATTTCAGTCATGGAATTATCCAATTGAGTGATGAGTTTGACTTGGATACTAAAGATTATTAAGTTATGCTTTCTATAAAGCTGAGAGATACCGGGGAACTAATTGATAATGATTTTTTAGAAATCTTAGGTATTCCGTAAAAAAATATAATAAAATATATTCAAAACAAACATTTTTGCATATAAAATGTTGTAACAAATACTCTATAATTTTATTATAAATGTTTAAAATAAGAATTGAAAACAAGCATAATGACTTTCACGCTTTTAAACTTGTTGAGACAATCAGTGTTAGTTACAGCAAGAAAGTAAACATGTAAGATATTATATATTCTCTATAGACAAATATATATTAAATGTGGATTTTTAAACCATGAGTTGTGAAGAAGTGTAAAATAAAACATGAAATAGACTATTTGTAGCAAACCTTTCTCCAAAAATAATATTTTTCCCTCTTTAAATGCTAGTTTAAAAAATGTTAAAAAGGCGTAATTTTAATTCTTTGACTTATGAGGAAAAATTGTTACTTCTTAAATATTTTAAGAACTGATATTTTTCAAAGTATATAAAGTTCTTGATAATGATTAATATATAGTTCATGAGAAAAAACTTATTTCTTAAATATTTTAAAAACTGATATTTTACAAATAAATTGTTTCTTTTACAATATCATTGTTTATTACCAAGTGTTTTAATTACTTTAAAGTATATAAAGTTCTTTCCAATGGTTAATTTTCGGCTCATGAGAAAAAACTTATTTCTTAAATATTTTAAAAACTGGTATTTTTTCAAATAAATTTCATTTTGCATAGAGAAAAATAATTTTGGTATTTTTAAAGTGTATAGGAAATAAAAATAAATGAACACGATAATAGTAATAAAGGAAAATGTCGCCCACAATGTGATATTTCTCGAAATTCTCTTTCTTTGACTTATGATAGCATTATCAAGGATCATGATAATATAGAGGATGAAATCTTATCTTAATCCTCACAAATTTCTTTTCTTACTTATATTCTAGTTGTCCACAAAACATTCCTCAGCTATGGTATGTAATATATTTTATCATATTATTTTTAAAAATATTTACAAAAATTTCATTTGGCTAACTCAAATATTTTTCAATATAACTTACGTTCATTTTGTGATGTATACAAATAATCCAAACTTGACTATAAAATTAAATCTCAAGTTTGGCAAAGTAATTATTTATGTTATCGAATAGAATACATGAGCATGAATTTTCAATAAAATAAACATAACTTAAAATTTTTGTTATAAAAAACGATTAGCCCTATTGTAGCAACTATATCTAGCACTCAATTTTCTTTAAAAAATATTTCTTTTATTTGAATTAAAATTTCAACTTAATTAAATTCTTTTTAATGTTTCAAATTAATTAAATGAACTTCGTCTTTTGTAAATAAACTCATTTTAAGATTTTACAGATAAATTTATAAATTATTTTGATACAAAAAACACAAATTTATTTCCAGTGAGAAAATGCCTACAGCAGTTCCACGTTTCTCACGCTCATCGTATATTTTTTGTTATAAAGCTCTTATAATATTTAATGTCATATTTAACCATACTGAGGTGCATTTTTTTCAAGGAAATTTATAAATTTATTCCATTTTGGTTTTCTTTTAATTAATAAAATATTTTAAGATTATAATAAATACTTTAAAATTTCAATAAATTATTCCTTTATGTCTATGGAATATATTGTTTAAATTTCTGAGGTTAAATAGAAGAGAATTTTAACTTTAGATCAAAATCATAATTTATTTATGAAAAATTCACACTATTGAGTATATTTCTAGGGCTTTGTTGCGCCACCTATAATGGAAATGTAAAAAGTATATGATATAATCAAAGACTATTGATTCTTGCAACATTTTTTTGCTGAAATTGGTGGAAATGAGAGATTAGAGCATCAAACATTTCAAACATATAACTTAAATAGCGCCTAATCCCTTAAAGATTTTATTAATAAGTTTGCAAAATTAGTAAAATTGTGGGGTTTCTGACCTTTTGGCAAATTATGCATGCATATCTAAAAATGCAAAACTGAAGTTACCTGGAGAATAGAAAAAAGAAAATATATAACTTTCTTAAAAATGTTTCCGAGAAAGCAAAATTACTTCATTGTTAATTATTTGATAATATTTATTGATTAAAACAAACATCTCAATCATACAAAAAATCGTTTTATTTAAATGTAACCATCCATTTATCCAAAAATAAAAACAAGAACGAAATTTACTAATCTATATATATAACAAATAATACAATGTCAGTTTATTTGTATATATAATTAAAACTAATGCAAATTTTGGGATCAACATTGTTTATTCTAATCTTAACCTTATAATTACTAATTGAGCGTTTCCAAAGAAAACAACATGATGAATATGGATACAACTATTTTCCCAGGGATTTTTACAACTATATCAGAAAATTATATTTGAAAAATATATTGCCTATCCCATTTAAACCACAAGATGATTAATGAAAAAGGATAAAATTTCTATCGATGACATATTCAAACAAGTAAGATGAAAATTATAAATAAGAAAAATAAATTAACAAAAAATGTAATTATTTTACATTGTTGTTACATCAACATGTGGGCACCTGAGGTGCATGAGATTTGAATTTGGGCGCAAGGTCTTTTCTTTGTGTGCAAAATACAATCTGAAGCCGGCTTCCCCTGATCACATCCTAGATTGTCTGGGATTTGCTTTGGCGGATGTTTACGCTTGTCCACTCTTGATACTCGATTTCACTAGGCTTCACGGTGTCATGAATCTGATCTAGCTGCCGTTAGATCTTTGAAGGATTGGAAGCAACAACAACAAAATCAGCATGCCTCGCTGTACCTAGCCCTAAGTTGGGCTGCACCAATTAGGCTTATTTTACGTAACGCTTTCATTTTCTCTAGTTGTTTTTCTCTTCTTGCTGTTTCTTGAAGCTTCTGGTAAAAGCAATCCAATATGAGCAACTAATCAACATCAGTTAAATTTTTGGATAAAAAACGTTCTTTTAAATGGGACCATTAGTATAGCATTTAATTAAAAAAAAATAAGGCTGAATTCTTAATTTATCCTGCTTGCTACTCGAAAAAATAATGCTGCTTGCTATCTCATTCTTTAATAGAGAAACAGATGGAAGTAGTTCATACCCAGATCTTCAGCAGTGTGTCTATTTAGTAAAAGCACATTTAGATATTATTATGATTAAGTATTATCACAGCACATTACTCCAATACCAGTTTTTAATAATTTGGTTTTTAGCGAACCTTCTGGCATTAGTTGCATGAAAATGTTGATGAATGTCATAGTAATTACTGATGGTATTTCTGTTTATTTGCTGATACAGGTATTGCACTTTCAGTTTTTGCAACATTAAAGTAGTACACTTTCACTTCGATATTTATCCCCTTCTTCCATTCAAAATCATTCATTTGCATAAATTGGCAGATGACTTTCAGTATTTCATCGCCGGCAAAATAATTTTTAATTTCTTCATTCATCAAAAATTTGTATTTTCTTAGCATTTTAAATATCACACAAAAGGAAATAGAATGGGAAATCTTACACTGATAGTATTTTCATTAAGATGTAAGCTAAAAGATTGCAAATTTTCAATCTTGTTAGTCTAAAAATTAATAAACTAATTTTTAACCATAAAATAGTTGTTTCTATCATTACAATTGAGATCCTGAATATGACACTTTATTACGATGCTCATTGGTTTAAAATATCCATGACGTCAGATAACATTTCATACACATCACATCATATTGAGACGACTAATCCGATTTATCGACGAATTTGTTGCCTGCCTTCAAATAACATTCTTCGAACGGCAGCAAACAAGGAGAAGTTCACCATCGAATGTTTGAGAGTATTGTCGAAGTTCATTTTGTTAATGAAACGATTTCTTTTATAAAGACCCATTTTCCATTGATTCACGCCATTAACATATGAACAATAAAAGAGCAGAAAAAGTAAAATGAAAAAGACAAGACAAAACATCCACTTTATAGTTAGTTTAAATCGGGAAGGACGATTTTAACTTTTAAAAATTTCATTAGTTAATAGAATTCTAAATTAATAATTACACTAATTATAAGCAATCTCTTTTGAATCTTAAGACTATTGAATTGCTAAAGATAACATTAAAAATTTTTCTTTTAATTAATATTTCTGAAATAATAAAAAGCAGATTTGTAATAAAACATGGGCTCAAAAATTTCGTTGGATTTCTAATAATCCTTTTTTAAATTTTTTTATGTGAATATCATTTGTAGTTTTCTTTGATTCTTGCAAATTAAGGATTAATTGAAAATGTAGTGAACCTGGTAACATGTATGTGTGGATGTTTTTATTTATAATTTTGACAGTTGTACAAAATAATTTTTTTCAGCCCTACTGTGAATTTAAAGTGTAAATTATAATATCTTTCACTCAAGTTATAATCAATTTCTCATGAATTAAATGAGGTTGTCAACATTGTGTAAAAGTTAGAGTGTCCGTAAACAATATAAATAATATTAACTTTTTCATAAACCTTCTCCATGGTAAGTGATCATACCTGGAGTGCTATAGTCAAGTGCTTAAAATTTTCTCACCTAATGCACTGTTATATAATGGACTACAATTTTTTAAAAAGATTTTCAATACACTCGTGTCTATAAATTAAGAATAATGCAAGTTAAAGCAAAGAAAGAGAGAGAAGCAAAACAAATGTGACTTATTTGTAAAGTCTATTTATTAAACAAAAGTAAAGAGCGAAAAGGATGCTATGTTTGACATCAATAGTAAAAATTACGATTTTTACTCCCTGAAGCAAATTTCAAAAAGAACCTATTTACAAAAACCAGTAGAACATGGTTGATATGATGGTTTATACATAGTATGCACCCTATACGATGCATAAATCTAGGCATGCTGAGTATCAAATTATCGATCTGATTTGGGGAATATTGCACCACTCATCAAGCAATGCTCTCTGAAGCTCCGGTAGACATGTGGGAGGCTGTTGACGAGCTGCAATTCATCGGCCAAGCATGTCTAACACATGCTCTATTGGATTTAAGTTCGGTGAATATGCTGGCCAGTCCATACCTGTGATATCCTCCAATTGAAGGCATTCCTCTACAATGTTTGAGTGGTGAGGACGGGCGTTGTCATCTATATGCAGAAATTCTGCACCCATGGAGCCCCGAAACAAACGTACATGTTGTTCCAGAATGACATCCCGATAGATGTGGCCTGTCATGGTTACATTCTGAACATGCGGGTTAGTTCTGAAACCCAGAATAATTCCTCCCCAAACGACCAACCCTGCACCACCGTAAAGGTGTCGTTCAGAGGTGTTCTCTTTGTGGTAACGGGTAACTGGCCCTCTCCATATGAAAGTCCGGCGAGAATAAGACTGAAAGCTAAACCTGGACTCGTCGGAAAACACTACACAAGACCACTGTTGCGGTGTCCACAATGCATGATCTCTATTCCAGGCTAACCGCAGGCGACAGTGAGTTGTGGTAAGTGGAACACATCTGACAGGCCTACGAGCATATAGACCAATGTGCCCTAAGCGTCTGTACACGGTCTGCCTTGAAACTGTCGTACCGGTAGCTGAAGAGAGCTGACGAGACAGGTCTGATGCTGTGCTCCGTCTGTTTCTTTTTTCAATAAGTGCTAAATACTGGTCCTCATTCAGCATTGTAACTCGGAGGCGACCTGTGCTGGGACGTCTACTCACATTACCATCATCTTAAAACCGTTGCCAAAGCCTGGCGATGACACTCTGGACGATTCCAGTTCCTCGGTTACTTCCAGCTAAATGCTTCCTTTGTGCTATAACTATGCGGTTATTGCACTGAAAAGCTTTTAAAACGCTTGTGAATTATTTTACTTCTTTGCAACCATTCCTTATATACCCCTCTCTTACAATTTCGTCATTGTGATGTACTTTAGGCGCCATCTGGTGGTTTCTTGTTATTTGCATATTATTCTTCAAGATGTGTATGATTATTATACACGTGAAATTTTTATTTTAGATTTCAATTTCTGGGTTATTCTGAATCATGCTTAATGTATGGACATGAGTGTATAATGAAATACATTCAAAAATACTTAAAAATGCATCTTTAATTTTGTTAGAACAGCCGACCGATGGCTGAGTGGTTACCGTTATTGACTCCTGAGCTGTGGGATCCGGGTTCGAATCCCGTTTCGGGCATGGCTGCTTCTTTCCTTCTCTGTTCTCTCTGTGTTTCTCTGTCCTTTCTTCTGTGATATTGTATGAATGTGGCCCACCCTATAGACGGGTTTGTGGTGGTATGGCGTTGGCAACATCGAAAGGCAACGCTACTCACCTCCGTGACTTTGTTTACAGTTGCCTGCTGGGTAACGATAAATGTTTAGCGCATTTCTGGCCTTGTTGTGGCATAGGATTCGTCACCCAAGTATGCCCACCATTGGAATAAAAAAAATAAAAATTATTTTTTGATAGAACCAAGCAACCATTAGCAATAATTTATAAGAATTTAACAAAGATTCTTTTAGAATTAAAACAAAGTAAGATACTCAGTCTCTTCCACCGATAATACCATTCCTCATTGAAGCAGTCACCTCAAAAGTTGCATTAATTTGAGTACGCTTTCACTTTAAATATCCTATTTTTAACCAGTCTTCCATAATTCTATAATAAAATAAAAAAGGGGTCTTAAAAAAATCTCTACTCCACAAAGTTATAATTTATATTTAAAGAGTGATGGAATTTAGTTTAGATGAAAGAATTATCACGCAAATTTCTTCGAAAAATCCAAGGTTTCAACCTTAACAGTAAGAATGTAAAATCTTGCTATGAAAACATTAATAAAAGTTTCTCAACCATTAAAAGAAAAATAATTTAAAACGAAATCAGATTTTAAAAGATCAACGCAAATAAAAGAGGCAATAAAATGAATTCACAGAAAAAAATTCAAAATTTGAATTCCTTAATGAAAATTAAAGTAATAATTACGTTTATAAGACCCTGCTAGGAATATTTAATCGTGATATTTTATAACTAGACAAAAAATATAAGCATTGCTTTGATGTATACATTTTCAAATGGGACAATCCGGATGCCAAATTCTGAGTTTGGGAATTTTTTTGGCGGATTTCCTTATGTATTTGGCAACCTGTTTTTAGAACGTCATATATATGGGAACCTACAAGAATTATGCAGACAATTCTATTTTGGCAACCCTTGTATAAACGTCATCGCAGCACCTCACAATACGTCATCTTGGCAACGTTTCTTCATCGACAAAAAAAATCACACAGAACTCAAATAAAATTCAAAAATTGGCATCCCAATATCAGTGCCTTGCAAATTAACTTCGAAATATATATTACTTTAATTTCACTATTCTTAATGTGTATTAGAATATGTATCAATATTTTAAAAAAATATTTCATTTCCAATAAACGATTAATAAATGAAATGTTTACTTGTAAAAGCAGTTAGAGGGAATATTTTGGAATTAAGTTCTTAATAAAAATTTGCATTTCATTTTCGTAAATTGAATGCAACAAGCTCAAACAAGTACGCCAATTTAGATGGGAACCCAGTTGACTTCGTTCCAGGAAAATATTAATTTACGTATCATGCTGCTAAAGTGAAGGGAAGATTTCATAAATTTGCTTCTTTGAATTTATATTTCCTTAACTAAAGGAAAAGGACAATTGTTAAATTTTTGCCATCTACTTTATTATTCAATCATTTTTAGTGTAAAAAACGTAATGAAGTATTTTTTACCCTTTTAAATGAACGAGTGATATATGAATATGTTTTCGTGTGAAAGAAATTATCAGTTGCAAATATTTATCATTAACTAAGTACAAGAACACTATCCATTTTAACAATTACAATTAAATTTAAGAAACATTTTTGTGAGGTACATAAAATGTGGAGATATTAATAATGCATATTGAATCCATTCAAAGCTTACAAACAGCTTTTTCCACCGAGAACTGACATTAAAAGTGAAATTTTCATTGAAAATTAAAAACTTTTGATGCTAGTTATAGATAAAAGAAACAAACTATTGATATTAGAATAAATAATCAAAATATTATTGTAAAAAAATATCAAATAAAAATATTTTAAGCTTCTTTTAGTCAAATTTCATTTGGATTCCATTGTTAAATTCATAATAAACTTGTTTAAAAAATAATTTCTCTACTTATATTAAACTTTCATTAAGACAGTTAACACCATTAAATATTAAGCACTTCTCATTTTCTAGCAGAATATCGTCAGGATAACATTCATTGGCAGTCCTCTGCTTGATATTCACGCCAAATGTGACGAGCAAACATTGGAAAAATTTCATCTAAAAGCAGATGATTGCATCAAAGCTAAAAAAGAGCACGATGAATTGATCGACGAAGTCTTCAAGAGTCCAAGTTCTGTTCGTTCTGCAGGCGGGTCAGCCTTAAATTCAGCTCGCATCGCCAAATGGGTTCTCGGGGATAAAGGAGAAATTGCATTCATAGGTGAATCATATTTGAATCCTACTCATGAAGTGTTCGTTCTTCCTATAAAATGATTAAAATAAAGAACATTAAATTATCTGAAAATCGAAATTCTATTTCGAATTTCAATATGAATTCTCTAATTAAATAATTATCTGTATTCTAAAAAATTAAGTAATATATGTAAGAAAATATTAAATATATGAGTGTCTTCATTACTTGCTTATTCTTATTGTATCTATAGAATATATTAATTAGCATCATTTTACTTCTAATATATTAAAACTATTTCAAAGTATCCTTTAATAAGATGCAAAGTTGACTAGTTTGTAAGAGTATTTTTTGTGAATACTTACTACAATAAATAAAAGTAGCTCATTTTAGCAATACGATATTTACATTAGTAATTCATTTCAACTCAAACTGTAAAATCAATGTTGTGATGTATATTTCAATTAATTTTAAATATTGATTTTAAAATGAATAAAATAAATTAAATAACTCATTGAATGAGGAATGTGAAATACAAGTTAGAGATGTTTTAAAACTTGTTATATGTGTGAAACAAAAATTACCAAAACAAATAAATTTATTTAAAATGAACTTGGGAAATAAAAATTATAATAAAATAAAAATAAATGGTGATGAGAGAGAGAGAAGCGAAAGAATGCAAAATTATATAAAATAAACATTCTCATTCATATGAGAAAGAACGATCACGCAGAAAAAGATAATCCAATTTCTTTCTATAAAAGAGATTGAAGTATTTGATCTCAAATATATGAGAGAAGATATATTTAAATGTAGAAACACAATAATTGGATAGATATATGCATTGCTATGCAAGGAATGAGTATTTTTGCCATACTTCCACAAGAGAAATCATCTGAAAGACATGAAATCCTGAAATGAGAAACAGCGGTTTGTATGTAATCGTGGACTAAAGGATAGTTGTGGGAAAATGAATACAATACACGTAGTATAGAATGAAATAAGCAAAAGGCTCTATTGAAAAGGCGTGATAGTATCTTTATACATTATATTCTGCCGAAAAGGAAGAACAACAAGCAGTTGATTTTTAGTATGAGTTATACATTTCTCTCATTGTAATAGTTGCTTCCTACCGCACTGTTTGACAACGAGGTATGCCACATTATCAAATAGTGCTTGAGGTAAGAGTCCCCCTTCCTCAATTAGCATCTGTTTCAGTTGTTGGGTGTTCCACAGAGGAAGCAATCGTGCCTCGAGGAGTCTCTCCAAAGAATCTTACACGTGTTCTATGGGATTTAAATCAGGGGAGTAATTTGGTCAATTTGTTTCAATGATATCTTCTCTTTCCATAAATTGTTGAAAAGTAGGAATTCGATATGGAGATACGTTGTCAACCATAAAAAACGAAATTTGCTCTAATGGCACCTCGAAATACCTTTAAATCACATGCGTTTCTCTGCAACTGACGTAATATAATATTTTCGAATAGTTAAATTAGGAGTATAAAAGCTATTTACAAATTAATTCACTCAAAATGTTTTACTAAAGATACAAAAGTAAATCCTAAAAATTTTAATAAATCTTTAATTTTATTTCCCAGCATAGTCACTGGGGAAGATAAAAATAAATTTCCTTGAAGTGCTTATTGCAAAATGGAATATGAATTACAAAACATATCACATAGAAACTCTAGGCATCTCAAATCAGTTCCTTAAATACCCTTACTTTGATACCCTTTTATAATTTATACTCAGTATTTTAGATTATATTCTTTTCAGATTATTAACACGTAATGTTCTTAGGTTGCACGGGAGACGATGTGTATAAGGACTGGCTTACGAGAACTTTGACTTCAGAAGCTGTGATTCCACTGTGCGTTCCTGTAGCGGGTATGAAGACGGGAATGAGCATCTGCTTGTTGACGCCTAATGGAGGGAGGTCCATGATCACAGAGCAAAACGCAGCAGCAGCGCTCTCGGTCCACCACTTAAATCAAGGCCACATTCAGAATACGCTGAGGGCATCAGACTACATTTTTGTTGTGGGATACTTGTTTGGTCATTCAGCAGATGTTGTATATGCCATAGCTGATATGTGCTCAGAAAAGCAGGTTTGTGTAAGCTTTAATTATGTTATTTCTATAAAAATATAAAAAATGACTGTATTTAATAGGATCCCTTAAATAGTAAACTATTGACTGAATAAACCATTTCATGAAATTCATGTAAGTCAATAATTTACGTGATCATTATTCATAGATACCTTTATATTTTTCGGATATTACATTTGCTTAAAAACATCATTTAGAACATGCTGTAATGATTGCTGATTATTTAACCAAAAATAGCTCCAGCCTCATTTAGTAAACAACATCGGTTAAATTCAAATTCATATATTAAAAATTGTTAACTAAAAGTGTTTATATGATGGAATAAAAAGTCTTATTTTTGTTAGGTGGTTTTTAGTAGACCAGTCTAAAAGCCAGATTTATAGAGAGTTTAATGTAATCTCTACATCATACCTAACTTAAGTAAAATTTTCAGGATACGAACTCATCCAGAGAAAACTTGGAAAGAGCTCTCAAGAGCCACGATACTAAAAATGTCCCGATTCACCTATTATAGTGAACTTCATAGCAAGCTGCAACTTTTCTATTTTGATTTTTTATGCGATCCTAAATATTGTGAGGCTATTCCTACAGGAATTAATAAACTGCTTTATTTTCAATATGAAATCATAATAGCACAACTACATTATAAGAAAAGACAATCATGTTACCCATTAGCATAACTTTGTTGGATTAATAAGTTAACAGTTTCATACCTTCCAACTAAGTCTGTCAAACAGTTTCATACCAAGTTTAATTCTGATCACAATGTTTCTTTTTGTATTGTGCAAATACAGACGTATTATCATGCGTGTGTATCACAGATATTGAATTGTTAATTTTTTATATTACATCTATTTACGTTCTTATCAAATTTTATTAGAATCTCAACAAAAATTCTACATATAATGATAATATCTGAAAATTTTCTTAATTTTGAAGAACAATAATGTATACTAGCTTCAGAAATAACCATAATATCCTCATCTCTTACTATTAAAATTTTAAATCGCCCATTAATGGATGGTAATGATCAGGTTAATTATCCTTTTATAGAATTTTCAAAAGTTTAATCCCTTATTCAGTTCCCAATCATTATTAAATTTTACAATTAATTTTTAATAACTTTTTAGAATTTTTGTAAAGTATAATGACTTAATTATAAACGCCGATGTTTACATTAAGAAACATCGCTTCAAAAATGTAAATATTATTTGAATAATTGAAATTAGGAATAATTTTCTAAAATTCACATGAATCATCATCAAATTTTTTTAACTGTCTACGTCAAATTGTAAATTTATAAAATATATTTTATGAAATTAGATGCTTTTTTGACATTAGCTAAGATTATTATCCTGCAATTAAATTGTGAATTTCATGCACCTAACTTGACATAATGCGATTAATAAAAAATTTATACGCGTTATAAGAATTAAAAAAATTAATTGTATTTTTATAAATAGACAGCAATTTTTTAGCAAAATTAATGTTAAATTTTACATTTGTTAATCTAATTTAAATCCTTATATTAATCTCAAGGAAAATAAGATAATTTATACTATACAGTTTTTTTTTCAGTTTTTCTTATAAATATTCTACATTCTGATTGGTTGCAACATCAATAAGTAAATTTAAACTATCTATAAAAATATATGTAACTTAACATTTATTAATGAATAAAATAAATTATTATCTTTGTGAAGTCAATAGTTAAGGGGGAAACGTAAATTTTAGACCCCCAGATAAATTATAGTTTTATTTAATTATTAAATTATGTTCCAATGAAAACAACTGTGTGCTTATTGGAATACTCTCATACAAAATCATGAATTTTGTAAGCCTTGTAATTGTTTATAAGACAGTATTTGAATATAACAATAACGAATTTACGAGAATTAAAAATCAAGTAATTGGTTAGTATCATTACTTGCTCAACTTGAAAAGTTAAGGTTGTTTTTAAGTAAATATTTATTTTTGTACAAATTTATTATCAAATATTTCGTTATTATTTCTTCGCACAGTTCGAAATATATCAAATAATAACAGATTTAAAATATGTAGTAGAACCTTCATAATTTAGATTTATTGGTTTCGCTGAAAATTTTTTCTGATGAATTCAAACCTTTTTATACAATGCACTACAATTTTCTCAAAATTTTCTTCTAAAGATTTTTGTCACAGTATAGGATTAGTATTATTTTTTTAATTAAATTCACTCAAAATTTTGCATATTTCATTAGTTAGTGACCAATATTTAAAATTAATTCTTTTTGTCCAATAGATATTTGATTATCTATATAAAATGTTCAATTGTTATGCATAATGTTATTTATCAGAAAAGTTCTAAATGGGGTATATTTTTATTTATTTCTTTTCCATTCAAAAAATACAAAACAATTAATATACATGTGCATAATATTTTTCAAAATGGTGCTATTAAGTAATAAAATAGGGAGTGTTCTTAGGTGTTTTCACTAAGCCTATCTGCTGAATACGTCTGCAAAGAGCATAAGGACAAAATCGCCAAAGTGATGCCAAGGGTGGATATCCTCGTGGGAAATGAGACAGAAGTAATTGCCTTCGCAAAAGCAATGAGTGGCCAACAGTCAATAACAGGTGAGATTGAAAATAGAAATTTGAGCTCTAAATCTTTATTGGTTATTTTGTATTAAGATTTGAGTGAGATTTAGGCTATGGGATAGTACAAGATTGAATAAGCTTTTAATTATTAAGTATTTCTAGTATGGAAACTATATATTTATTTTGTTCTAGTAATTCATTTTGTTTTTAAGAGTTAAAAACATTGGCAACTCATAAATAATAAGAAGCTCATTGCAAATGAACTCTGCCATTGGATCAATGAATGACTTAAAAACATTTTCTTGAATAATTTTAAAGATCACTCATTTTTATATTCGTTACAGAGGAGAAAATTTCAAAACTTTGGAACAAATCTCTATTAAAAAGTCTTAAAATATAAAGTTTAAACCGAAATAAAACTGCTATTAATTATTTCTCTTTTACACCATGAACTACCACAATACGATCATGTTCATTGTTTTGCAATAAGATAAAGGAACAGCTTTGAATTAATTATGTTTGCAGTTCATAGACAGATTATGAAATAATTTAATTTTTCAGGACATAGTACTTATCATTGGCGAACAGTTGTAAATTGAATGTTCAAACTAGAACTGTATTATTTTAAATAATTGAGACGAAAGTATTTTTTTCATGTCTGAATTGATTCGTAATTATTAATGGTATCCCGAAACATCTCAAACTGATCATATCTACCTAGAGGTAGAATCTCGGATCGACCTTGGTTAAAAAATTACTTGTCTGATTGGTTTTAGTATATCAAAAGCTCAGTATTGAGTCATTTAGTTTTTCAACTGGTGTTATAATATTGTTTCGTATGAAACATGATAATTTTGCTGATTCAAAGGTGGGTATTATTCCGAGTAGACATTCTAAAAAATTAACTCTTAATGAGCACGCTTCTACGGCTGTGGGAGATATAACTAAGACAATTGAAGTGAAAAAAACAAATATTTCAAGAACTTTAATAATATTTTAAAATTCTGAATCATTGTCTCCAAAAAGTCAAAGAAAATGCAAATGGAAATGGAAAACTACACAACAACTGTTAAAATTGTTAAAAAAAAAAAAATTGCAAAATAAATCCAAGAAAGATAAATACAAACCTTCGAAGGGGTTTATTGGATTATGATTTTGAAGTGAATACCAAAGCTGAAAAGAAAAGGCATTTTGAAGTTGGCAACAAGATCAAGGAAGAAACAATTTCTAACTCAGAAAAAGCGTTTATTATGAGCCAAAAAAATACCAATTATGGTCTGTTAATGGCTGGAAGAACGTGATAATCAATAATGAAGCACATTTATTTGTACAGTAATACAAATGAAATGTGCTGTTATTGCTGTAGTTTCAAATCCAAGGTGATGTAGCTATGCTATACCATCCCCAAAAATCCAAAAATGTCCAGAAGGTCCAGAAATAAAATCGGGTCCTTTAAAATCCCAAAAACTGTATAATTTAGATAAATAAGAATATGATCGGGAGAGGCCTGAACATCACCATACCAATGACACTCTTAAAAGAACCAGGTGAAACCCAGGTGAGACCCAGGTGAAAGGTCAATGATTTGATATGATTGCTTAGAAAGTGTGAGAGAGCCGTCGGCTGTTTTCTCCATATATTGAGCTTATACGATATATTGATATACTTATACGATTAGCTCGATATATTGAGGGCATCAAGATCTTTTGCCAAAGTACCGCGGGTGAGCAGGAGGCACTCTCCAAAGTGTACTCAATTCCTTCCTCTCTGTTGAGGAAATTTCAGAACAGGTAAATTTAGCGTTGTCCAAATGAAATATTTCTAGACAGAGTGAAGATGAAACTCTAAAACCAGATCGTATCCGATAGATATTAAAGCGCTAAGCGTAGTTTTGGGTGAATTTTTGCTATAAAATGCACTGCATATTCAGTGTCTCTTAAAAGCATGATGAATTTTGTCAAATATTTAGGAATAGTATAAAAAGGGATTGCTCTATTTAGGGAAACATTTGAGTGAACATCTCAACATGTTTTTGCATCCTTGTCAAAATTCAAAATTCTTGTCAAAAACTTGTAAATCACCAGATTTTTTAATCCCATAGAGAATTTATAGAATATTATTAAGAATCTCTTAAGTAATAGGAAATTCATGACAAAATAATAAATGACAAAAATTGCTGTAGAATTGAGGTTCCACTATGATAATATCAATGATTTATAAGCTACTCTAGAGTAGCTGTTGCATCAGCATGCTTTCCTAAACTTAGTCCTGGGTTGGACTCTATCAGGTAGCGGAAGTGGTTAGATGGCTTCGTAATATAGAAATAGGAATCAAGCAGAATACTCCTAAATACTTGACCTTCTACCGCCAGAGGTAACAATTCACTTGAAGGACAAAGTAACTACAATCTGTTTAACGTGCTTTAACCGTCTTTTGCGAACTCGACGGATCTTCATCATCTGCCGTGATTCGAATTCCCTACCTTCCGATAATAATAACGACGCTTAACTAACAAGGCCACCACGATTCTTATTCCAGTAGTCAATTGCAAGAAGTGTTAAAGAGGTCATTTCCGTATAAGGGAAAACATAATTCGTATAAATACTGAGATTTATCAGTCTATTTAATGCATGTTATGATTAAAAGCTAAGGTTGTAAAAAATATAATTTTTCCATTAATTCGAAAATTATTGTAGTTAATGTAATTGGCAAAACTCAACTATCCATTTTTCTATACGCCTAATTAAAGAGTCATAAAGATTCCTAATATCTTTCTATGATGTATTCTGCAAAGCATTCATCACTTGTTGCTCCAAATTTGCGACATTTTGTGGTGTCCAAATTGGTGTCTAGTAATCAAAAGGAAAAGCCGGATTTATCGTTGAAGATTTACTACGCTGCCAATCTACGTTAGATGTCGTTATTAGCTACGATAGAATTGCAAATTATTCCATCGAAATTGTGAGGTTAAAATCAGATTTCTCAATGGGCAAAGTGAGTACTTATAATCAAACTTTAGGCAAATATTTCGAGTATGGTGGAAGAATCCACGACCCAAAGTATTACCACAAGAGACTACAAAGTTTCATGCAGCAACTATGGCTGTTAACACTCATATTCACATCCATATCCGTACGTTGAAGATAACGGTTTATTGCTCAGTGCTTTCGAATGAGTTTCACTCATTCCAAAAATACGACTACGTTCAAGTCAATATAAAAGTAAAGCTAAAAAGATAAAAGTATAATCTATAAAGTCAATACTAACATCATATAAAAATATTAGCCATCATGATCCGCTAGTTTTTTCGTTTCTCTTGAATAATAAGAAAAGATAAACCTTCTCCAACCATTATCGATTTATATAACTCACATGATATGAATATTAAGTACGTTTTGTATTAGAAAAGTTTGCTGTAATCGAAATTAACGTTCAGTGGTTTTGAAAGCTTAGTCTTTTGCATCTTTCGTATATTGAAATTTGTATGCATACATTTCTATTCATTTTAGCAGGAACTGCAATTTTTTGCAAAAACCGTATTTGTGCATTGTTATAGGATTTGTAATATTGTGGCTTTAACATAAAGTAATGTAGAACATATTTAGAATTTAATTTCTATACTTAGTATTCTAATGCGGTAGTTATTTGTATTGCTTTTTGAAACTTATTAATTATTTTTTATTTAATTATATATTATATTTAAGATATTTAAAAGTATTAATTATATGATATATATATACGTTTGTAGTATTTTTATATATACAATTAATACTGTTAAATCTTTTTGTTACTGAAATTTTAATGTTTTTAACATGTAACACATATTTGATAAATATAAAGTAATTAAATAAGTCATTTATTTTTCCTTTTATTTGATCATGTCCTTTATTTTCTCAATTTTGATAAATTGGAATAATTAGATTACCATTAATGAAACAAATTCAAAATATTTAAAGCCATAATTTGATTTACATATTGCAACATATTTCAGCCAGCAATAACTATAATATTCACACAAAGGGGAAAAAATCAAATTAAAATTTATTTTCAACATGTAATTTTAAAATTAACATTTGCTATAAGAAAAATTTTTAAGAACTCTACATTTTGAAGTCAGCATTTAGTTACCAAATTGGATTAAACTTAATATATGTATATTTATTTTACATCTTTTTTTAATTAAATCCCCAAAAAAAGTAATTTTGAACTTTATACAAACAGAAATGTAGATAGATTGATAAAGAAAAATGCTATAATTGCACAGATTTTAAAGAACTACTGAATTTAAAATGAATACTGAAATTATTTCAGAAGTTATAAGCTGCATTTTTATTTGAGGCAATTACTTTAGATTATTGTCATAATTGACATGATTTTCCTTTTGAATTTATTGCAGCATTGGAAGCTCTGTCCATCCTAGCACAAATGAAAAGAAAGCCGGCCTCCAAGCCTCGAGTAACGGTGGTCACTCGGGGAAGAAATCCTGTTATGGTGGACAGCGGTCAAGAAGACATTCGATACTTCGACGTTCCTGACAATGTCCGCGTAGTGGACAGCGTAGGCTGTGGAGATGCATTTGCTGGAGCGTTCATTGCCAGTTTTGCATGTACTAAAGACTTAGAACACTCGGTCAAAATCGGTATCAAAGCTGCAACAGAAATAGTTCAGTTAAAAGGTTGTAACCCACCATCATATAAATT
Organism: Latrodectus hesperus; assembly: GCA_037975125.1. Lineage (NCBI taxonomy): Eukaryota > Metazoa > Arthropoda > Arachnida > Araneae > Theridiidae > Latrodectus > Latrodectus hesperus. Next base: position 48,023,788 of record CM075853.1, read on the forward strand.
TTCCTTATAATGCCCCATATAAAATGCACTCAGCCGGTAACGTTTAGCACACTGACCTTTGGTTCTACAATTTGTGGGTTCAAATAACACCATGGATTTGGATATTGTTTGGTTCCAGAATTTGTTTTAAGCTGTAGATCCTAATCTAATTAATCCTCACAAATTACTCTTTCTGAGCAAAATATTCTGTATATTTTCCCCTGTAATTAATTTTAAAAAATGAAAAAACACGTATTATAATACGAATCAGTGTAGCATTTTTATGCAAATATTTTACTTTTCATGTATTTTTATAAATAAAAAAACAAAAATGTTTCGATTTAGTAACTTTTATTTGTAAAGATTAACTTAATTAAAAGGCTTTAAAATATATCATAAAATCAAAATATTGAAAATTTGTTTTGTAATCTCGAATGAGGATAATTCTAAAATAAATAAACTAAAATTTATTTAAATGTACAAATTTGTTATTCAGGTAAATTGAAAAGCTGATTCTAATGAGAATTTATTTAAAACTGACTCATAGTTAATAAGTTAAAGTAATTAATCAAAATGTAATTCAAAGGTAAAAGGCTTATATTTTTTTATGGAATTTATACTTTAAAAATAAAGAATGCCTGAAACCATGATTTTAAAATTTTATTATTCTTCTACTCTGCAACACAAAAAGAATTTAACTGTGCCCTAAGTTCATTTTAAATAAATATACATTATTAAATATTTATTAACAAATATTAAAAAATATAAAAATATAAATATAAAATTTTTCTGTTAATAAAAAATGCTAAAAGACTCTTGATAACATTATTTCAATATTTCTGTTTTTTCTTCTCTTTTTCTATCCGTGCGATATTGTTAAATTATAATTAAATTAACTCATTAAATTTGGGAGATTATTATAAATGTTATAACGGTATAATATATGATCAAATACTTAGAAAATTGCAGCGTGGGGTAGAAATATCACCGAAAAATAAAGGAAAAACGTTAATACATAAATATTCCAGCTTGTGGTAAGGAAATACCCACAAATATATAATTTGTAAGCAACCAGTCCTTTTCTAAGAAGACCCCAAGTTTTTCTCATTTTCAATCAGGATACAATTAAATGAATTCACATAAATTTTTGTCAATGTTTTATTTGCAGTAATTTTTGACAAAAATGCTTTTATAAAAAAATAATAAGATCATTTACAAGTAAAACAAATAAAGAGAGGTTAAATATATTCTTTTTTATATTCCATTCTTTTTTTTAAATTTGCATTACGTTTAAGAAAATATTTCATCTATTTAGTAAAAAAAATTTTAATTTTTGTTTAGTTCTATTGAACTGGTAATCAAGTATTTAAATTTGTAATGGATGTAAAAGTTTTCAATCATTTCTCAAAAATTTTAAGATGTATAAGAAACATCAAACTTTTTTTCTTCAGTACACATAAAAATAAACAATAATTTGACATAGAGTAGTGAATCATTCAGATAAAATCTATATAATGTTTGATTTACTGATATATTTTTCCTTTATTCGAATGCACTTGGTACTGCAATTATGATTTCTTTACAAAGTAATTATATTATGAGGACTTTCAATTACATTAGAAATAATTTTTCCCAATTCCTGTCGTAATTTATTGTAAAAGATTATATTGGGCAATTGTACTGATTGACAAATAAATTATGAAGTCATCCCTTAGTTTCCTAGTTGTGCTTGCTTGTTAACATTTTAGGCATCTGTTCAACAATTCATGGCATCGAAATCCACCTCTAATTTGGATGTTTGCAGGGGATCAAGAAACACGTTGAACTTTTTTTTATCCTACGCCCGACCTTGGTTTTTCAACCATCAGTCTCTGTCGGGCAGCCCAATACAATCTTGAGGTGAATGAAAAGTCATCTCTATTCCAGCGATCGCTAATGAATTCCAGATCTGGACAGTTATTGGGAGGATTATACATGACAAAAATTCGGTAATGCTGGGTATTTCTCCAAACATTTATTTCCACTGCCTCCAGTTTGTCCACAGCAGTCATAGTGTGTCCCACAGTCATATTAAAATAACAGTCATATTAACAGTCAAATAACAGTCATATTAAATTTTAAATGCATAGTAATAGCTCTTTAGATTATATACCAATATTTATTAATTAAATATAAAAGTAGGAAAATAAAATATAATATATAATAAATATTTAAATAATTTAAATGCTTAATAAATGCCTGTAGGTAAATTAATAATTGGTTTGTTGCAACACAAAACATATACTAAACTAAAACTTAAAATATTTTCTAATTTTTCTTTGTCTACAGTTAAATTTTATTAGTAGTAAAATACTAAATTTTCTTAAGCATTTTTACCGTAAAATCAGTTTTTATAATGTCTATTATATACAATTATTTAAAAAATACATTAATTCAATCAACATAATAGGATTAAAGCGTATTTCTAATACTTGTTATATTATTAGATATAAGAATTCATTTATTTTGTTTTTTATTTTAATTATCTCTTATTTAATATTTTTTATTTTAACTAATCTCTCCTCTTACTTATATGGAGCTATTTTCTAAATAAAAGATAATAAATGTGGCTATTTGTGTGGTCCCGCCAGTACACCCGTGGTATCAGAGTAGGTGCCATGGCGGCTCTTCGGTTCGGGGCCGCAGCAGACAAGATCAAACTGTTCTTACCCGTTTCATTAGCAGTCACCTACCATCAATTGTTATTGGTTTTTGTTGGAGGTAATAAACACTTCAAAATCTGCACTAGGTGCTCTTCCGCACAAGCCTCCCCTGATCACATTTTATCTGGTGTGGGGCTTACCAGGCAAAACCTGGTTCTGACCCCCTTTGGTACTGGATTTCTTCAGGGTGAATGAACTCATGAACCTGATTTAGCCAGGGCTAGGGAAAGAGAGCCCTGTGATTTTCCCTAGCCCTGTGATTTAGCACTGCTGGTCACGGGGATGAGAAACAACAACAGAATTCATTTAATTAAACAGTGGCAAAATAATCAATTCACATTTCTCAAAAATGATGACGAATCAGACCAAAAATATTTTCTTCAGCAATACAAATGTCAAGGGTATTTGAAATAAGAAATTTAAATTATTAAGATGGAAAATAAGTATCCTATATAAATAAATTTGTTTCAATCCTTACATTATACATTGTTACAATTTCAAGATTTTACATAATGGATTACAGTATAAAGCATAAAAATGCGCATTAAATTTAGGTATTATTAAAGTTATAACACTTCTCGTTCCTGTTTCTTGAACAACAACCCGCAAAAATAAAAAAGATTGTATATCATGGATTATAAACAAATCATCATTTATAAGATTATACACCATTTACCAGATCATAAATAAACGTCATAGATAAGGTTTACTCAAGTTAGAAGCCCACAATATTGTCTGTCTTATCTGAAATCCAGTGATAAGTACCGACAAACCAAATGCAGATAAAATACCTGGTCACTTCTAAGGAAAAAAATAAGGATTTTAGTTTTGTAAGTTATAATTAGTCTATTAGAATTTTAGAAAAATTCCATTCTCATTAATCCATATAAAAGCGATTAGAAAAGAGGTGAGCAGATAAATTTATTATATATTTAAGTATACAATATTACCTAAAATATTTATAAAACCATAAAATTATAGAGTTACTTAAAGAAGAAAAAAGTTATTTAAGTAAAGGAAGTATATGAAGCTAAATAATCTGTGATTTAGTAATATCATTTTAAGTAATATGCTTAAAAATTTAATCTAAAAATTATTTTTCATTTTATATTCAATTTGCTTTTTCAACTCAAATTGTTATTTCATAAATGATATTTCATTTTTCAGCAAACTTAATGATTTTATTTAAATTCCATTTAAATATAGTTTGTAAAGCTGGCTAAGATTAAGTATTGATTTTTGCAATTTTTCATATAATATTTCATGCTGTGCAATTAAAAACTAGTTTTATAAGGATCTACATTAAATTAATCAGTAAAATGCTAAGTAAGAAAATCTAAATTATGAACAGATTTTAGCTGAGAGTTATTAAATTAAAATGGAAAAAATTCGTATAAATTAAAATTTATGAAAAAGTGAATAAATTTCAGCATTTACATAATATGCTTTATATAAAACTACATGGAGAGCGATTTCGATTGCACAGGTTGTAGCATAAATTATTATTTTTTAAAAGCAATTTAAAAATTCAAGAAATGTATACAATATATAAGAAATAGAGTCAATTATGTTATATATGTTATTACTTACATTTTCAGTGCTTTAAAAATGTAATTAATGATCATAAAATATAAAAAAATCTTAGGTATTCAGTGGTATTATTTATACATATTATGAAAAAACACATTAGGGAGAATTAATATAATCAATTTATTTTATTTACTTTTTTATGCATTTTCTTCACTTTTTCTAATCTTATATTTTTTTTTTATTCGTTTGTCCCTTAATAAAAAATAATTTTAATTAGAGAGTTTTTTACAAAAGCATTAAACATTTATTTAGTCTAATAAAAAATTTGTTACCTGCAATGAATGCTGACTTTATTAATTTCATTTAGTACTTGTGTGTTCAATATATTGAGTAAACTCTTAAGAATGTCATTCTAAAAAGTAGTTTTATGAATTTATCTTATAAATAAACATTATAGTGTATGATAACTTATTATACTGATGGTTTGAAATCTTAAGCTAAAATTATTTATAATGAAATGCATTTTCAAAATGTCTAAAAAGACAATCGCTTCCCATGAATTGCAAAGATAGATAGTAAACTTAAAACTGATTGAAGAATAGCAGCTAATAGAGATAACAAATGTTGAAATGCACTTAACTATAGATACTCTATTTTGCGAATACTGACAATTTTACGAACTACTGGTTACTCCCTTTAACATGGTCGCATAAAAAAATAACAATTTTAGTTCCTATTTACGAACTCAAATTTCGCAGTTTCTGTTTTACGAACTCGTTTTTGTACATCTTTCATTTCCATTTATCAAATAATTTTTTTAATATTTTATTTTGGGTCTTAGAAGCTTCATTCGATGATTTTATAGGAATGTCATTAAATGCTTTTGATTTTCAATGAGTGCACTACTCACTTTGAAAACTTGGGATCTTCTGAAATAACTGGAGTGGAGTTTTTCTCACCTAATTTAACTCATGGATCAAAGCATAATCAACAGCTTTTATTGAAAATACGATGCTTTTGCAATAACTGTTCATGGGCATTAAGTTGGAGTTGCCTTTAGAAAATTCTTCCTATAGTCACTTAGAGTGGTAAAAATGCATTTGTCAAATTATGCCTCGAATAATGTTAAGAAAAGGGAACTATTTAATGTATTTCGACATGCAATCATTATTAGAGATATCATCATAACTGAAAAAAGCGAAGAACATTTGTTTAACGCTTTGCGTGAAGAAGATTTACTCACACATGCAATCTGAAAAAAATATCCTTAATACGAAAAGAAATTTCATTCCAGATTCTTTGAATGTGAATCCAGATGCAATTTATACAAAAGGAATATCTAACGATGAATGAATGCTTTTTTAATATATAATATTGAAGCAGCAAGCAATAAAATATTTTTTGCTTGACTTTTTTCATCAACAAAATGGAAGTAAAAACTAATTTTAAGCATATATTTTACTCTATATGTCCTTTTAATAAAATGCTTATTAAATAACTTTTTCGAATAGTATTTTATCTATAAAAAAACAGTTTGATAAAAAGATAATTTTAAAATCCTAAATTTATATATTCAAACATATAATAACTTATATTTTTCAAAGAAATAAATAGGCTTTCGGTCAATAAGATTCTCAACTATACAACCAAATCAGCGTGTTGCCGAATAAATCGCCAGAGTTGAATCTGCATAAATATTTCCAAAAATAAGTGATTTGCTACCCCAATTAAGCAGAATACTAAGTTATGCTTATCTTTTGGAGGATTGTATATCGAGAAAGCCCAAAGTCGTGTCTTCCTTTGTCCAAATATGCGTTTGTACACAAATTGTAATTTATCACTTGTAGTCATCAGGTAGGAGTCAATTCGTTTTGCCTTAAGCGAAAGTTTAACAAAACAATAATGCTAGAAGCGATTTGTCTTATGCGCTTTAACACCTAAATTTCTGGTACACAGTTAAGTTAAAATATATTCCTCTTTGTCTGCAGCAACACCACTCCCAAAAATTGCCATTATTCTAAATCATTATTTAAAATAACAGTTTTCAATTCTGTGAATTTGTCCTTTGTTAAATCACCAGCATCCCGGAAAGAAATATGAAAAACCTGCTTAGTCATAGTCTTAAATATGACTTTTTGTTTAATTGTAGCTCTAATTACTTCTACTAAATACAACAATTTGCACTGATAGCAGATTCTTCAACTTTACTTCTTCATCAATGAGGGCTGCTTAAAAAGCGATAAGTTATCAGTCGTTTAATATAAATAGGGAGCACGTTGTAAAGCAAATGATATCAACTCCCCCCCCCCTTTTGATTTTACAAATTTGCCATTTGTTGTATTCACCAGTAAGATTACATCCCGCATTTTCCCCCCATCGTCTCCCTTCTACGAATTGCACTGTACTGCGCAGGATTTCTGCGAAACCGGTTCCAGAGAGAGCGAGGGGACAGTTTCGAATGCATACGGGGCTTATAGAAGTAGTGACAAAAAAATCAGACGTTAGAACTTGAATTCCACGCCGCAAGAAAAAATCTACTCATTTCAGTCTGAAGTCCTAGAGTCTACAAATTTGAAGTAATCTAATCCTTGAAAGTTTTAGACTGGTAAAGATTATATGCATTCCCATAACAAGACTTTGTGGATATTGAAAATAACACTGAAGTAGTGAACAAAACAGGCTTCGAAATCAACAAAATAGGCCAGCATATTGATAGAACTTCCTTCCGTAAGTCAATTATTTTATTATATAATTATTTTTCGAGTCGAAAATGGTTTTTATATTGTGTAGCCTCTTACTTTAATAAGTTAATGTAAATTATGAATAACACGTGGGTACTTAACATGCCTGTAAATTATAAATACCACATGGGTGCTTAATCTACTATATGTAATGCTAAAATGTTTGAAATAACATACGTAAAATAAATTCGTTAGTATGTAAATGGACTGGTAATTTTATAATTAAATTTAAAACAATTTTTGATTACCAAAGTTTCTGCCTCTGTATTTAAGCTTTAAATCTGAGTAGAAAAAATATAAATTCACAACATAATGTTAAAAAAAATAATACATTATTTAAGTTCAAAACATTATTTGCAAGCACTATGATAGCGGTAATTAACTACACAACACAAAATAATGTCGTTTAAATTGGATTTTGTAAAACTGAAAATAGAATAAGATTTTTGGTAGTTTTTTAAGTGGTGGCACGTGATATATCTCCTGGTTTAATTATTTATATTAGTTTTGTTGTATTTATTTAATATTAAGAGCAGTGATGTAACTGATATTAATTATTATGAATAATTACCTGAATTTCATAAATTTTAATTGATATTTTTTGAAGGCAAATATGAGCGGTAAACTTTTGCCCTGGCGCCATGCACACAGTTCACATACTTAACCGTTTGAGAAATATGCTTTCAAAAACAATAATCATACCTTTTTTGATGTTGATAATGGATAAATCACTCAGTGTCTGCATTGCGCCAACGATTGTAATATACCACTATATATATATATATATATATATATATATATATATATATATATATATATATATATATATATATATATATATATATATATATATATATATATATATATATATATATATATATATATATATATATATATATATATATATATATATATATATATATATATATATATATATATATATATATATATATATATATATATATAAAAGCAAAAAAGTGCTGCTTATTATATTTATTTTATATGCTTTAATGATACTTTATTTAAACAATACTGATTTGTACTTATACTGTGTACTTGTTCAATGGTATTAATTGGTACTTATTTCAAAATAAAATTGGTTTAGTAAAGTAACAATTTAAGGAGGATAGTTAAGAACATAATAATTAGAATAATAAATGTGAAATATAAACATTTAAATAATTTTGATACTTATAATGATAAAACTATGCGCACTTGTAAAACTGGTTGACTTTGAGATCAAAACATTCCTTAAAAATACAAATATCGCTTCGCCCCTTTTAGTTTACTTATTAAACTTCTTTTTACTCGTTTCAATTTTTTTTCGCCAAAACAATTTATATGCTTTATGTTATATTTAGAATAATATAAAGATATTCCTGTTTTGTTTCCGCAAAGATTATATCATTATATTTTAAGGAAATGTTTTGCTTAGGTAAAATATTTTTCCTCAATCCTTCAAAACATTACTCATTTCAGGATAAATGTTTACTGACATAAGGCGAATGTTATCGAATGAAATGACGTTATTAGCGCTCTCTTTAAGTGTATTTTGCGTTCTTCTTTCACAGATTACGATAGAACACACACGTTGAGTCGTTCGGAAAATGATTGCAACATTAATTTACGTTTATAAAATATCGGCACTAGATAATATTCTGTTGATTTACAATTTATTCAAAGTCAATATAAAAAACTAAAATATCTAAAGATCAACCGACCGATAGTCGGTAAATCATTTATCTATGTTCTTATCAAAGATCTGTAGTAGCTGAAGTATTGTGATAGTAAAACATCAGGACTAATGTTAGATAAAGTCCTGCAGTTTGATTGGATGATGAAATTTGTAATACAAATTCGTTTTTTTAATAAATTCTCTAGATTAATCAATTATATGTTTGGTGAATATGTGAATTTTTCAAAGAAAACAAATATAGAATCTCTCTAATTTTAAAGAAATTTTTTCAAGCAATTTACTAATCAGTTAGTTCCTCAATTTCAAGACCAGTTTTTAAGGTAAATTTTTATTGATATTATTTGTAAATTTTACGGTTTTTTAAAATTTTTGTAGTAGATCCAAATAAGTAAAATTAAAAATACAAATTATGATAAATTATAAGAATAAAAAATATATAATTCCATTAAATTACCTTACGATGTACGTTGGTATTTATTTATCTTATCTTCAATATCTAATTTTCCTTAAATTTGCCTTTAAAAATAAAAATAAAATCATTTTAATCATCAAATTTCTTTCCAGTAACGTCAAGCACTTTACATATTCACTACCTTACAGTTTAACTCGTGTAATTTTACATAAATTAAAAATTTAATAACATTAACTAAAACGAATAAAATTAATAAATTTAAGTAAGCATAGATAAATTTTATTTGAGAGGTAACACTGTCATTGTTCCTCATATATTTCCTTATATTTCTATAAAAAATTGAAGACATATTCTATGATGCTTTATCAGTTGTAATTATATTTCATCTATTAAAATGTATTATATTTCAGAAAAAGTCATAAATATTTTAAGCAATTCTTTTTTTATTTTATATTTTTTTATTAAATATTAAAAAATAGCCGAAAATTTTATAATATTCAGAAAAAACTAGCTTTGGGAGCTTTTTAATTTTTTTGTTATAGTTAAAATATTCATAATAAAATGTGTATGATACAAAAATAAAAATATAAAGAACATTCAACTTTTGTTAAGACTATTTAAAAACAATTAATTTAACTACAATTTATACGTATCTCGAATATCAATTAAATTTATCTCAATATTATACACATAACATTAATTAGGTTAAACGTATGCAATATTTCATAGCTTATCTCTTATGTAGGTTAATAAAAATACTTGTAATTTCCTAATAAATAAAGCCTTTAAGGAATTTTAAATTGAAAATTGTAACTACACGAACTATCAGATATGTGTATATATATATTATTAATAATATATAAAAATGCATTATCAGTGACATCATTTCATATTTTTAATTTATATATGTAATAATATATAATTCTTTGTCTGAATTTTCACTTTTCTTGGTACTTTCATTTTCATGAATTCATTTCATAAATCTTCAGGAAATGTATTTTATTTTCATGAAATATATATATATCGAAACAAGGTTTTATTATATTACTTTAATCACTAATTTACATTTATTATTTTAATACAATATACGTAAATAATACATTTTTCTTTCTAAAATAAAGGTTTATTATGTATTCCTTTCATAGATGAATTATTTGAAAAACTGAATGTGCATGTATGTTATTTATTCCTTTATTAAATATAGCAGAACTATGATGCATCTATTCGGAAGAATCATAATTTTTAAATTATTTTTGTTTATACAGAAGAGTAGTTTATTTAGATTAATGTCTTTTTTTATAATTCATAATATAAGAAAATTTAAAACCAAATCTATTTAAAAAAATATTCCCATTTAATAGCATTTTGTTCACATTAACTTTATGAATCTTTTTAATTTATGTTACTAAATGATAATATAATTAAAAAAATACTAAAGTAAGCATTGCAATTTAACTATTATTTAGATTTTATGATAAAAACGCTTAAATAGCTTTAAAATCTAGCTGTTCACGATTTTAGCATGAAATCTAAATAATAGTTAAATTGCAATCCTTATTACACATTACTTTTTTAATATATTTTATTATTAGTACTTTCAAAAAAATTTAAATATAAACACGAGTATATTAAAACATGTTTATTTTGATATTTACTCTTTTTTTTAAACCAATATACATTTTTCACTTCCTATATAGATTAGTAATTAGTTCTTATCTCATTGATCTTCCGGAATTAATATTTAATTTAATATAAATCAATTTGCATTTTTATGATTTTTTAGGAAATCTCAATTCAAACAACTAAAGAAAATTGTATCTTATAAAAATTATGGGAGGTGAAAATAATATACAAGAGATACCAACTAATGTAAGTAACTATTTTTCAATACCTCGAATATATTGTCATAGAAAAATCCATACAAATTAATACTATGTATTCAGCTCTAGATTTTTAAAAAACATTTGATCATATAATGTTCATCTTATTAATATTATTGAGTAAATGTGTATTAATTTAAAATATACTCTTAAAAGTTAAGAAGTTATTTTTTGTTTATTGCATTTATTAGTAAAATATAATTTTTCTATCATTGATTCAATTATCAATATAAATTATTCTGATATATAATTTTATTTGTTTCACTTAGTACAGATAAAAATTGTCATCAACAGTTTCAAATACTTTATGATGAAATTTGCATTATTTATACTATGGCACACTTTACAATGGTCGGAAATCATTAACTCAATTTTCAAATTTGCTTCTTCTAAATTTTAATCTATCAAAATGTTCCGTTCTGAGGATAGAATAATATTTATATATGATTTTAAGTTGAAAAATTTATTTTAAAAAACTGATTTTTATTTAAAATAAAACTAAATTATCAAATTTTCAGCAACGAGGTTGACTGTTAAAACTACATAAAAAGGTTAAAACTGCAAAAAAATTAAGTAGACCACTTATTATTGAAATAGGCAAATAAAATTTTATTTCATTGAAATTGTTTGTAGTTCACAGCTGTTTTTGTAATGTTGACTATAAATTGAATGTGCATCAAGAAAATAAATTAAAATTATCAAATTTTTATGATAATTCAAAATTAAATTTTGCAAGGACCATCAAAAAGGGAAGTAAAAGTAAAGCCAAACTAAGCTATCCAAAAAAGGAGAGATAATTAATCGATTTTTTTTTTGTACTTTAAAGATTTATTACTCATATAGATACAAAATATTCAATTTCTTGGAATATACTGTCTAATATTAATTAAAACTTTTAGAAAGATACCTATATATTGTTTGAGCTTCTAAAATTTCTTATTAAGGAATAAATAAATTGCACGATTACCTACAACTATTTTATTTTACTTTTCTGCAGTCATAGGGAGATTATTAGTGTTTAACATTTGCCTAGTAAAATAGAAATAAATGATTTCCCTTGAGATTTCCTTCAACCGTTTTCTCTCAAAAATAGGTATTTGCATAAACATAGTATATGCTGATTTCACCCCTGACTTAGTTCATGAAAATATTCAAGAGGCCTTGAATACGGGCTGGAAGTACACTGCCCGACATTGAAAATGCAACACCAAGAAGGAGTGCCCAGAAAATTACGCAAATTTCAGGGTAGATGCGCCTTACCGAATTTTACAAATGATGTGAAATGTGCAGCTCTCCAACACGCGTAGGGTGAAATATAAGGCGATTAACCGGCAGAGTATGGGCAATATTCACGCCGTTTTTGCTGCTTTCAAAACAATCGCTGTAAGTTTGTTCTTGCCACAAGCAAAGCCTGTAATTTCAAAGAATGCCGGGCTATCGTCGACAGAGTCAGTTCCAGCCGACAAAAAGGGGCATAGTGATTGGACAGAGAAGGGCATGTTGGTTCTTACGTTAAATCGCAGCTGACAAACACTTGGACACGACCACTGTGCACTGTCTGCGGCGAAGATAGTTGGAGCAAGGAACTCTGGAGCATTTCTGGGGTGTAGCCAGAGTGACATCAGCACGCTTGGATCAAGCATCCGACGGAAGACAATGGCCGCCCCACCAAACACGTCTACCAAAATTATACAGTATGTGCAAGACACTCTGGATGCCCCCATATCGAGCAGAACGAATTGTCGTTGATTGGTTGATAGCGCCCTGCACTCAAGGCGTCCGTTGAGAAAACTGCCATTGACTCCCAGCATAAACACCAACATCTGCAATTGTGCCGGATTAGAGCAATGTGGACAATGGAGTGGCACAAGATCGTCTTCTCAGATGAGTCATTCTTCTGTTTCTTCAGTGATAGTCACCGCTTATGAGTATGCGTTGATGTGGAAACAAGTCTAATCCTGCAGCAACTGTGGAACAGCCCACCGCTCGACAACGCGGCTTCATGATTTGGGGCGCCATTACGTACGATTCCAGCCCACCTCTGGTTCGCATTGATGGCACTATGATAGCTCCACTCTACATGGATGATGTGCTGTGGTCGGTGGCACTCCGCTACCTTCAGAGGGTGCCCAGTTCCCTTTATCAGTAGGCTAACATCCAATCGCACTTTGCTCGCATCAGCTAACATGCTCTCCAAGGTGTACAGCTGCTTCCCTGGCCACCGTGCTCGCCAAATCTTTCAATAATCTAACATGTTTTTGATATGATTAGATGCTATTTGCAGACCCTGCCGCTGCCTCCTTCAGGAGACAGACACTGACAAGGAATGGAGAGCCATTCTTCGGGATGCCGTCCGTATTTCATTGACTCTGTGCCTAGACATGTTGCTTCATGTATAGCTGTCCACTGTGGTCCTACAACCTATTGACCCAACCTTGTTCTCGCTCTGCATTAGGCATATCATTTCGAAATACAGATCACTTATTGTTCATTGCTGTCTTTCTCTGTTTGCCGAGTTTCGTTCCTTTCTGGCAAGTTGTTGCATTTTCAGTATCGAGCAGAGTATATAAAGTAGTTGTAATAAATTATTTAAAATTATATTTTCTGAAAATAAATTATATTTAAATGGTAATAGTTTCGATGAACTGTAATATTACTGCCATAACTTAAGCATACGTCATCAATATCATTCCATATGACTTTACGGAAATAAAATAGTGATGGCTTAGGGTTTCATTCCATTAAAATTTATTAGTTCCATTTTAACCAATATGAATTCTGAATTATTCCAACAACATCTGAGAATCAATTTAAAACCTTAATGGGAAACTTTTCGACAAAAGAGCACATTTCCGAAAAAATAACGCTTAAATACTTGTTTTCATAAAAAAATAAAGCATGATTTTGTAATGACTGAATTGAAGGAAAATGTACTAGACTGGTCTTCAAAAAATCATTACTTTAAATCTATTGGAAGTATTTGAAGTATAATAAATTAATAAAACATTCATATAAGTGGCAAGCACAACATTAAAACAGCCAACTTAAAATAGTAAGTGCCGATGCAAAGCTTAAATTGAAAATTTTTGTATTATTCAAGGTGTATAAATTTTTTAGTTTTCGATAAGCCTGTCAAATATATTGTCACTATGAAGTAAAAAGTATAATGTATATCAATATTTTTACTTTAAATTAACAATACAAAAATTAAACCAATATGTAACTGTCATTAAATTAATCAATGGAAAATATTAAAGTGTTTAATTATATGGCTAATTATAGAAATTTCATTTCGTAGAACTTGGTGCAACTAATATTCTTCGGCAGTCCTCTGCTTGATATCTCAGCAAAATGTGACATCAAGACCTTGGTGCAGTATGATTTACCAAGAGATGGATGTGTAAAAGCGAATAATCAGCATGACGAGCTTTTTCAAGCTCTTTTCAACGATCCGTCCTCTGAGAAGGCGTCGGGAGGATCTGCTCAGAATTCGGCAAGAGTTTGCAAGTGGATTCTAGGCAATAAAGCTAAAGTTTCTTTTGCTGGTAAGCATAAGTATTTTAAAAATAAAATTAAAATTATCAATGTAAATGCGTTACATGTTCATGTGTGATAAAATGTTTCAAATAGTTAATTAACCTCAGATTTAATACAAAAAGTTTTTTTTACCAAATAAGTTCTAATTTTAAGTTAACTTTTAATCGTAAAAATTTTGCTGTTATTCTCATTTAGATGGTAATAAAATTATAAAAACGGTCATATACATACTATTTATTAAATAATAGTTTTCCTTATTTTTTTCCTAATAATTCTATCACCTAGTTAACGCATATAATATGATGCCAAGTCTTTTAATTTCTGAAACGATCATAATTTTGAAAAATTATGATCTTTTTAGTTTTTTAGTGAAAAACAATCTTGACAATCAATTTAATGAAGCATTTCAATCTAAATAATGTGAAAACCTTTTAAATATGTGAATTAATTTCTGCTTATGATTTAAATTGCAAGATAAAAATACGATTAAAAAAATTATCCTTTGTAAAAATATATATTACATAACGAAATATATATCAAATAACCTTAATATATTAATTCATTATATATTTAAGTTTTTATTTATATATTTTGTTATTCCACAATTATTTAAATTTGTGGAAATAACTAAACTTTATATACTATCTGTAAGGGATAATAAATTGTAATAACGCACTCTAGCTATAAATAATGCACTCTAAATAAAAACAAACTCATACTTTTGTGGCTAGACACCAGTAAAATCGTTTATGAAAATAACTTGTTTTCCAAACATCATTTATTTTCGTCTATAAATTCATGTACCTTTCTTATTACACCTACAAAATTTGGGATGTGAACCACATTATTTTTCCACTGAATTTGAATATACTATTCAGACATTAAATGTTTACGGCAGCATTTTAATAAATTTTTCTACAGATATTTATGGCTATTTGAAACAGATGAAGAGTCAAGTAAGATGACTCCAGACCGTTAAAAAATCTTAAATATACAATTTCTTCAATAAAAATTTCAGTGATTATGTCATTGTCTAGAGCCAATAATAAAAAATAATGTCATTCGTGTAAGAATTTGAAGGGATTTTCTTCCATAGAAATCAAATTTGACAGTATATGATTTCTTAGTTGGTAATTCTTGAAAGAAAATGTGTTTATAGACTCTGCACATAATTTTTTGCAAACAAATCGTAACTATTTTAAAAATATCATTATTCAATTTTCAGGGAACCACTGCACCGTTTTTCAGTATTTTATTAATTTGTTGTGAAAAGCTTCATAACTGAATTAAAAATCGATAGAAGAAAAAACACAGATTTCATAAATAAAATACTGCAAGAGTCATAATTATACCATCTTTCATTTTACAATTCACTTCTTAAATATTACTTTTAGTTACATCCAATCATCTTTTATGCATTTTGAAAGTTATATCTATTGAGAATAATTACATCTCTCTCAAAAGAATAATTATATTTATTATTCAAAAGAAAATACAGCTTGGTGAAAATTTGAATCTCTTTTGAGAGTTAAAATATAGACAGCTTAACAATTATATTATTGTAATGAAAATTTTCTTTTTCATCTATAATTTTAAACTGTACTAACTTATTTTACAATGAGCCATTGAAATATCATGTTTTGAAATAAGTTTTTAGAATAACATTTCAAATCTGTTATTATTGTTTTGAGATAAGTTTTTAGCACAGAATTTAGTAAAATATTATTCATTAAAGTTTATTTAATGATTTCATTAGTAATTACTTTTTCTCTTATGAGCAGTTTTTGTTTAATTAGCTAAAATATATATATTTTATGTTATGATAAATCTTGTGATGTATCAAGGTGATATATTAAAATATTATATTCCACAAATACTTTATAGAATAATATACGAAATAAATTAATGCTATATTAAAAGAAACTTTTTATATTTAATTTAATAAGAAAAGTGTTTCAGTTGATTACATTTTAGGCACAGATGCCGTATAATACAGGATGTTAAATTCTGAGTTTGGTGATTTTTTGGCGGATTTTCTTATGCATCTGGCAACCTGATTTTTATTACGTCATAGATATGAAGACCAATAAAAATTATGCAAAAAATTCTATTTTGGCAACTCTAGTATTTACGTCACAAGGCGTCATCTTCGCAACATTACTTCATCGCCAAAAAAGTTCGGAATTTGGAATCTTTTACTATACGGCATCTGTACCCCTTTTTACTAATAAGCAGTTTTTTTAATATTAAAATATATGAATATATTTAAAATGTTTAATTAACTTCATATTAGAATGTTTATTTCTTACATCTTTGGTTATAAATATCATGCACATCTTACAGGATGCACTGGGGCAGACAGGTTCGAGAAGTGGTTAAGAAATAAACTGCTATCAGATGGTGTGGAGCCATTATATGTTCAGAATCCAGTTCTCAAAACAGGAACCTGTGCATGTCTTCTGGTTGGAGAAAACGACAGATCCATGATCACTCGCCATGAAGCAGCAGCTACTTTCTCCACTGAACATTTAAGGGTTGAGCAAATTCGAAATCATCTGTCTGAAGCACACTTTGTATATGTGGAAGGATATTTCATAGGACATTCTCCTGATGTTGTTTTATCCTTAGCAAATAATTGCTTACCAACACAGGTAAGAATTTCATCAATCTGTTTTTTTAATCTTTGTTTCTCTGAACTTCTTTTTGTTTTAGTGAAGTCCGGAATAATACTACATTAAATTAATGTCTTGTTAATTGTTATAGATCATTAACTAAGTTAAGGAAAAATAATCAGGCATAAAAATTAAACTCAGTGGGAAAAAATTCTTAAATAAAAATATGGCTCAATGACGGTGAAGCTTTTTACACAAACTAAAATCTTTCAAACATTCTACTCGAATTCAATAGAAGAGTCAAATAAATGCTAAAAAATAAATTTCATCAAAATCTTTGGAAATAATGTGAAAAACCAATGTTTGGAATTTTAAATAAAAGAGGTCGATAAAAAATTAATTTGAAAATACAATTGCATCAGTTTGTCACATATATTCACGTTTTATCTGGCTTTGTGTATTAATTGTTGGCAATTTATTTATGAAGTTAAATTTAGCTGAAAATATAGCTAGGGTGCCGGTAAATATTCCTGAATTTCAAATAATCACATAACTTTTATCAAAGTAGGGAAATGATAATTTTCATCACGAAATATATTTATTTTTTAAAAATATAATGTAATTACAATTTAATGTTTTTGTTGTTGTTGTTTTCTAATGACACTTGGACAAGCAAAGCTCGCTATGCAATGCGAATTAAGTCCATTGGGAGCGTCTTTCGTTTTAATCAGAGCATCATGTAGGTGAAAGTACGACTTTGTTCTACACACATGCCATGGGTACCCGTTTATAGGGTCGGCAACCATTCACACCTCATTCATACAAGGAAAGGACAAAGACAGGATAGATAGAGAGAGAAAAAGTACATCCATGCCCGAACTGGGATTATTTAATGTTTTAATTTCTTAATATCTCCATGTAACATGAATATGAATAATTACGTTATTATTTTGAAAGACAAAAATATATATTTGTCATATTTATCTTTCTATTTTTAAGTATATTTCCAATTTTTTAAATTATCAATGGTTTATTCAAAAAACATTCATTTTGATTAATTTCTTCGTAAATAATCTTAACATAATTTTTTTGTTTTTTAAAAACCACAAAATTGAAAGCGTATGAAATCCTTTTTATGAAAACTTATGGCATCCTTATAATACTTACAAGCCCTGTGGCTTAGTGGTAGCGTTTCATGCTCCCAAAGCTCCGAGGTTCGATTCTCAGGCTGGGCAAGGTCGACTCAGCCTTTCATCCAATGGGTCGATAAACTGAGTATCAAACTTGCTTGGGAACTAAACACTGGGGGTTTCACGTTAGGCTGACCACCTAATCGGGACATACGCTTCGCACCCCAAGGCCTCTCGGTCAGTAAAACAGAGAATTATAAGCACTTGTAAGCCTTGGCCCACATGGGCTATCGTGTCACAGAGTTTAGCTTATAATTCTTATATATTTTCGAAACTTCTCCTTTTTGAAACTGCACTTTAAATATGAATATTATAGATTCACATTTATTGATTTAGATTAGTCTTAAGTTTAAGAACACCTCGTAAAATTTTTTCTGTGTCACTATATTAGATGATAAGTATGGAAAAAATTTTTATTTATTAACTTATATGTATGTATAATTACATTTATATTGCAATATATTGCATCTCGTTTCATTGTATATCCATTACTTTTATGCACCACTACCAATTATGAAATGAATTTTTCAGATCTTTGCTATGAGCTTGTCAGCCGAATACATCTGCAGAGAGCACACAGAGACACTGCTGGAAATATTGCCTCAGGTGGACATTCTGTTTGGAAATGAGGCCGAGGTGAAGGCCTTAGCAGAAACCTTGGGTGCGGCACCCCACACAGGTCAGTGATTCCGAAATTACCGTTTCACCAAAGATGCGTCAATGTCACGCGTCTGGAATTCTAAATGGGATAATCATCCTTATTTCACGCTATTAGTTAGTCCGCTCGTGATCGTTTCCTGGCTACTTTTCAGCAAAGTGGTCAATAGATGCTTAGTTTCATCGTGATTTGCAATGCGGGGAAATTTCTTCCTGTGCGTATAACTTAAAAAAACATCAAAAAAAAAAACAGGCAGATATATGATTAATTTATTTTTCTATTTTATATATACATATATTGATATCTGCCTCATATATTTAGAGGAGCGAAATTTTTTTTTCAAAAAACAAATGACATTCTCATGTTAGTTTAAAACGATTTCCTTAATTTTTTTTAATTTTACTGTTCAAGAAAAGATTATCAAATTGCTATATTTTTTAGTTTTCAGTACATTCATTTTAAGTCAGAAAACCCTTAATATTTGAAATAAACGATTAAAATTCTAAAAATATACCTGTTTCGCATGCATTCAAAACATTGTTGCATTTGCTAATAAAATATTAGAAAATTTTCTTGTGTATAAAGATGAACTATCAAAATAAAATCTTTTACTCTCCTTTTTTTTACAAAATATATTCTTTATAGCTTTGAAAAACGATTTCAAACTTTACAAAAATTCTTTTCTGTTGTTAAAGAACAGATATTTGATTAATTAAATTTTGTCAAATAAGAAAATAATAATTTGCTTAATTTAATAAAAATTTTAATCACATTTATGAAACTCAGATTTACTCATTTTATATTTAAGTTTACAAGGATCTGATGGCCTGGTTAGGTCATTCGTTATCGGAAGGTAATGTGTTCGAATCCCAACCAAACCGGATTTATTTGTTCAGTAACAGCAGCATGACCACATTGGTTAAGGTTTGTTTGTCGCTCAACGGTCATTTTTTGCACACGAGGGCAAATTAGACCGGGACTTACGGCTTAAAGTGGATTCCGAACCACTACAAACATCAATGCCCAAGGTGGGATTCGAACCCACGAATTGTTGAACCGAAGGCAAGAGCGCTAACCATTCAGCTGCCAGCTCGGCACATGACCACATTAAATATGTCGTAGTTGCAATGATCTTCATGTGAAATAGTAGCTCTAAGGGTGGCAGGCCAAGTCTTGGAGTCTTCTGCTTGGTACCTGCTCCAAATTACAGGCTTCTCCATTTTTAAGGTCCAAGAGGGCATAACCCTTTGGGTACTGCACTAAGCGCGAAGTGTCTTTATTCCCTCTCCTCTTTATAGTACTGAAAAGGGGGTAAATGGATCCTAGCAGACCTACATCATAATAATATTTAAATTTACACATAACAATTTTAAGCATGTGTTTATAGTTTATTAATTTTTAATATTCACAAAATCAAATTTTATTACTTCTCAACTAGTAAGCTTTGCACCGAAATTTGACTCTTATTATGTTAACATATGAATACTTAATAAGATAAATTAAATTTGTAATTCAAATTCTTGTGTGTATTTTTCTTGTTTTGCAGTAAATTTATATTGAATGTTGTTTTTCAGTAATATTAAATTTTATTCTCACACAATTTTAGCACCTTCTACAATGTTAAATTGACTTATAAAACTGCAATAATATATAGATTTTATAACCAAGTTTGTTATTTAATTAAAATCTTTTTAAGTAGTTAAAAATTTAACTCAAAATAAATAACACTTAAAAAAATTATTTTCGTAAAATGCCATGAATGACAATCAAATTCTCGATTAACATGTATCCATCTATGTTTATTTTGTGTTATTCTCGAAAATTATCTGCGTTTCACAGCCAATATAACTTACTATATTATATTGCTATTTATATTGTTACATTTTTGTGCTGTATATCGTAATAATGGTATAAGTATGATATAAGATTTCTCGCATCATAACATTATTTTAAGTCTTCCATGTTTTTACTGTCAAATATTCAGAACTATAATATGAATTATTTTCTGACAAGTCAAAACTTTATTAATCTTAATCTTATGAGTTATTTTCTAAAATCGGAAAATTTATGATATCTGCTGTAAGAAATTAGTGTTAATATTACTACATAATAACTAACACATTTTGGCACAGGTGCCATATAATCCATGATTCCAAATTCTGAATTTTTTGGCGATGAAGAAATATTGCCAAGATGACGTATCGTGACGTGCGCAATGACGTAAATTCTTAGGTTACCAAAATAGAATTTTCTGCATAATTCTTATAGGTCTCCATATGTATGAGGTAATAAAAACGAGGTTGCCAAATGCATAAGAAAATCCTACAAAAAATCGCCAATCTTAGAATTTGCCATCATGGATTATACGGCACCTGTGCCCATATTTTATTACTTATATGAATAAAACTAATATAATTTAATTCCATTTCCTTACAGTGGAAGAAGCCATCGAAGTTATTAGTCAGCGCCAAAGGATATCTGACTCTTCTAAAATTATGATAACAACACGAGGCTCTGAACCAATCATAGTAGATGATGGATCCGGTGAATTGCTGAAATTCGAAGTCGCCAGCAATATATCAATGGTAGATAGCGTGGGTTGTGGCGATGCGTTGGCTGGAGGATTTCTCGCAGCATACGCCCTCACCAAAGACTTGGAACTTTCCATCAAAACAGGCATCAGAGCAGCGACAGAGATTGCTCAAGTGAAAGGATGCAATCTGCCACCTTACAAAATATTCGATTCTGAAAATTTGTTAAAAAATTGATGTAAAAAGTGCTTTTGTCTTTTTATTTAAAAAAAGTAACTATTTGTAAATAACATGCATTCATTTCATAATATATTTCATGTTTATCTAAAAATATATTAGTGATTCATTTCTAAGCTAATTCACAATTAGATATGAGTTCGTTCAAAGCACACTGAATAGATATATAATTTGACATATATAAGTAATTAATAGGTTATAAGTCATGTAAACAACACAACTATTCTTCGTTACGTTGTATTTCGAAAAGGATTTCTTAGTTTTAATGCGCACTTTTTCAACATTATTTAAGATTTAAAAGTGAATTGCTAATTTTTGATTCAGCAAGTCTAGTTCTTTCAACAATGTTCGTTTCAATTAGAATTAAATAGCTATAATATAATATTATTATGTTTAATTGAAACTAATCTAATCAAATCTAATTTAATTAGAGAGAGAGAGAGAACTATTAATAGTACTCATTTAATTTCACATATTTAGGGAAAACTTCATGGGTACAAATTTAATTTTCAACTTAATTCACTAGTTCAGCAGCAGCACGGCTTTAAGACTCGTCTACTTGTATATTTTTAACATTTCTTCCTCTCAGAATTCAGCAAGCAGTTTTCCCACCAAGACTGTTCAGTTCCAAACTACGAAAATAATGCTACGTTTAGCTTTGGGATTCTTGAAAAAACCATGAGTGATGACTCAGCATTGTTAAGAATAATTTTTTTTTAAATTTTTACTAAGAAATTGTATTGGAGAAAAATTATGTTTTTAATTATGATTGAAAATAAATTTGAAAATATATGAATTGCAATGTTAAGTAATATTTAAAAAATAATGATTCTGATGAATATTGCGAATATCCTAAAATACGGGAGAGAAAAAAATAGAAAAATGTTATAATGATTAAAAATAATTGAAAGCAACATGTTAGATCTATATATATTATATTTAATTGTTCATAAAATATAATATGGAAGTTCACAAGTTTGCTTACAATTACTTATGTATATATCTCTTCCCTACAAAAATATATTTTCTGTGATTACTAAAATTGCCACCAATTATCTTGTGACACATATCCAGCTAAATAGATATAATTCCAAAACTACAATTAAATTGATTATTTTTGACGTTATGTTTGTAATATGGATATTCAGGTGACAGAAATACATAGACATTTTAACTAAATAGCTTGGAGCAAATTATATAATTCTGTAAAATTATTATTACTCTTTTATTCACTAGAAATCATTATTAGTTTTTGGACTGACCTTCTCCGAAATAAGCTCAAAAATAAAATCAGAAAATATGGAGGACTCCTCAGTCCTACTTTTGGTATTTTGGGAAAACTCCTGGTAATGCCCTCAAAATTGGAAGTGAGAGAGCTGTCCAATGCACCATAAGCAAGGTCATGAATGGACAAAAGAGACCCTTACTTATATTGATGGACAGAAATCTTATCTTAAGTGCATTTTTACACAGGTCTCCCCTGAACATCTCTAAAGAGTAGGGCTTTTGCATGAGGAAATAATTACTTCATCTCTTATTGTTTATGACTTTTTTGTTTCACGGCCTCCTGGACAAAGTCTAGCTATCAGCTAGACCTTGAAGTATAAGCCACAATATTAAAGTCTAATCCACCTTAATCTGTAACTTAAGGCAAAATAACCATGTGGTATGAATTAAAGTTTAATCGTAATCAACTCCAATGCATCACCTCATCTAGTTGCTTATATTTGGAGATGCTCTATTATGACACTCATCAAATTTTGATTGATAACAACGTAAAGGACTGTTATGAGCATAGTTACTTGTCACCATTTCCAAAAAATATTGAAGTTTTACGCCTATTTGCTGTCAGCATTTATGGGAATAACCATTTGCTCCTATACTATGCAACACATGGTTTGACGTTTTGAGGATTGATAAAAATTTTATCCTTATTCAAAGTTTCGTGATCCAACCAAAGCCTACTGTGATAATAGGATCCATATTTCTCAGTATTCGTTGAAGCTAAGTCCCTCTATAAGTGAAATATAAAGTGTATGATGTTTGCTGAAGAATTGATCTTATCCCTTCAGCATAGTTCAAGATTACAAAGTGCTTGGTGATACTTAGTAATTTCACTTGAATAAGATATTCTGTCAGAAACAAGTTTCAAAAACATATTATCTAAAATGGCAAAGTTGCAAGCACTATTCATACTCTCTTACCAACTAAGTCCATCACAAAATTATCAGATTATTTGTTTTTATGCTCATGCTCACTTAGCATTTTGTAAAGAGGATATTATTTTGATTTTTACTATTTAAACTGAAGCATACCAATTCATCATTAAGATGATTGCGATTTTCTTTTCTTACATTCATAACATATTAAAAGTGTCATCAGAAATAGTTCAGAAGCCTGTAACTAAAAACCGCTTGTTTATTAAATACAAATCTAATTAAATTAAATATTCTCGATGTTAAATTTAGATTATAGATACTGATCTCAGAAATTTCTCGATTCTAGAAGAATTTAAAATTTTAATGTTGCTTTAAGCACAACTTAAATAAAAATTAATTTTGGACATCGATTGTCATCTGAAAATTTTCATTAAACAATATTTCGAAATAAACAAACAGTAACTGAATTATGTTCGAATATGCCATTTATTGATCGGTGTTGCTTTATTTTGAGACTAAAAGATGGTACGATTCTGATTGCGATATTTTGTTTGGTAAGTAAGTGTTTGGTAAATAGCATGTTAATTGAAATTTCTCAACAAATCCATCATTTTGTACTGAATGCATATGATATTTTCTACAATATAAAGATAGTATTAATAATGTCTTTTTTTATGATGTTTACTTCTATATAAAATACGACATAGCTACCGTATAATTCATCATGCGAATTTATGAATTTGGTTATTTTTTGGTGGATTTTTCTTATTAACCTGGCAACCTGCTTATATTGTTTCATAGTTTGGTTTGTTTGTCGCTCAACGGTCATGTTTTGCACACGAGGGATAATTAGACCGGGACTTACGGTTTAAAGTGGAATCCGAACCACTACAAACATCCATGCCCAAGGTGGGATTCGAACCCACGAACTGTTGAACCGAAGGCAAGAGCGCTAACCATTCGGCTGCCAGCTCGGCATATTGTTTCATAGAAATTGAGAATAATAAGAATTATATAGAAACATCTAATTTGGCATTTCTAGTATTTCCGTCATCGTAAGAAAATTTAGAATATGTTCTATTTTCGAATTTTTTATGAAGAATTTTTGCAAGGTTGGTTCTGAATTTTTTTAATGTATTCTGCAGAATGCTTTTGATCTTTCAGATACTTAGCGTACAAGTTCTCTATAATTATTTTTAACAATTCTTTTATAATTCTGGGCTAATTTATTCAGTATTTTTCAATATTTTACGATCAATAATGGATGATACGATAGCTGTGCCAGTTAAAGCGCATTTTATTATTTGTTTTCACATTTACAAAAATGATGTTCCTATTATATTTTTTTTTAAAATTATTAGGTAAATTTTTAATTGCATTTTATAATTTATATTTGATTTTTTGCGAATATTATAATGTTTTCATTAAAATTCATGTTTCTCTTTGTCTTAGAATTCGTATTTACATTTTAGAAATCATTGTTTGCTTGTTTTCCTTATTTGCATTTATGTTTACAAAATTAATGTTATATATTTTAAAAAAAAATCCTAATATTTCTAAAAATATTTATGATTTTTATTTGTTAGGCTTATTTTTATTTGGATGCGTAAGCTTCTTCGGAAAAAAATTTATTACATCATCTTGACAATATTTCTTCGTCGCTAAACAAATTCAGAAATTCGCCTGATAGATTATACTGCATATGTTCCTAAATTATTCGTGTATATACTATTATTAAGTATTAATATTTATAGTAAATTTTCTGTAATTTCTAGAAAAAGGTTGCCTCTTTTCGTAAACACTGCATTAAAATACGACTATCATCGTAGTGAACATCCCAGTCCAGAGCCTAAAATCTTGGTTTATGATATATGATGAGTCAGATAAAGAATGCATAAAATAAAAACATAAAATTAAAAATAAATTTTAAGTGAGAAGTATTGAAAATATACTTCTATATGCACATATACTTCTATGCACAAGTCATAGTGCATAATACTGATACATTATAAAGTTAACTGCAACCAAAAAAATTAAATGATAAAAAAGTGCCTTTTTGCTTGTAAAAATTATTAAAGCGATTTATATATCATGTGAAGCTTTAAAAACCAAGTTTATTAAAGAAAATGTAGCAAGTCATAATCTAAATTAAATTCTAAAGAGTCCAAAGTTCAGCAATTCGTCACTTACATTTGTTTTGCTTTATGCTTTCTTTAATTACGTGTATAATATCTACATATTTGAATGTTGATATTACTGACAATATTTTTGAAGAACTTCACGCATTTTCTACTCTCTTTGAAAACTAAGGAACAATATTTCATAAGTCCACGTAAACGCCATATCGATAGATATGTCTCTATTTTAAGTATAAAAATATTACAATAAAAATTTAACTTTTAAACATGTCTGAAGAATTTCCCTTAGGAATTAAGGTAATCAAACACATAAGCAACTGATAAGCGAAAAGAATTTAGGTATTTAATAATATATTTTCTCAAAAAATATAATATCAATTTCAAAAAGTAATAATATCAATTTTCAACATATTTTCAGTACTTAAAATATCCAGTCAAAAATTGATGAAACTGCAAATAGATACTGTATAATAGCTAGTATATTTCACTTCCGTAGTTATTTAATTTTGACCAGAATCTTAAGAGTAAAAAATAATTTTTATTAAGTTTTTCTTCAGATAGTGTTTAAGCAACTTTCTTTCCAGTATTTTGTTAGATTTTCTCATCTCAGATAATTGTGTAAGTTTTACTAAGAGAAAAAATATCTAATTAAGAAAATGCCATAATAGAAATTTTAAATTTCTGGTGAGTTGTGTTGGATTTCGTGAGTAAAGATTTCTTGTGAGTGCAAATTCATTTTTTGTGAATAGAATATATTTTTTTTATTTATAATAATCTTGCAATAATAAATCTTAGTTGAATTCTTATTCTAAACCTTGCCTGCTTGCTGTGAAGAAAGAGAGTTCATACTATTCATAAGCTCCACTTCTTATTGTGAATATCATATAACCGCAAGAGATAATTTCACTCGTTATTGATGAGCAAATTCCAGAAATATATATGCAATCAAAATATACACCACTATTGAAATAAAATTTCAGTTGCCATCAACAAACAATTATCGAAGTCATTGATAAGATCTTTGATAAGTCATTGATAAGAATTGATAAGTCTTTGATAAGAATCGATTGATAAGACAGGGGAAATTAGGGAATTTTAGAGAAAAATTAGGGAAATATATGGAATTCACGAAATTCTTTTTACTATTAGAATCTTGGGCACTGAGATGTTAAAGAAGAAAAAACATGAAATGTGCACTAGACGTTTAAAAATCTTACAGCTGAAATAGAAAAAATGGCATAGTGTATAAACCCTTAACATTAATAATGAAATTATTTTAAATTTCGCAAGATTTTATAAATAGCGAACATAATTTATTTTTTATATCATACTGACGCAATTCTTTGTTCAGAAAATTTTTGTCATATTAAGTTTATCATTAATTTTGTAGTGTATGTGGTCTTATTTAACACGCAAAGCATTTTAAGAAAAAAATGTTATTGAACTTCTGAGAATAAATATACTTGTATAAATTTCTGGCATCTAAAGGCTTTTTTCATTCAAAGAAAGGTCATTAAATTGATTTATCCATAAAAAGAATAGACTTATAACTTTCAACTCAAAAAATGTAAACTTCATTTTTTCAAAGAAAATAAAAGAAAATAGACTTATTCAATAGCCTAAAACAATTTAGAGTTTTTCTTCCTTGATAAATAAATGCTTGAATAAAATAAATATATGGATGCTTTTATTAACCTGTTTTAGTTTAAAAAAACATCTAATATCGATTTTAATTTGCATTTTATAAATCATACTAATTGAGAAATAATATGTTAAAAAAATAAAATGTTAAATTTTAAAAAATTTTCTAAAAATTAAAAGTCGATTCCCGAGTTCTGAATCCATTTTCCCTAACAATTGGACCAAAATAACTGAATTTGAATGAATCAAAGTGTAATACGTCCAACTTGAGACTAGGAATTTGATAAGGTTTTTGTTATCACATATAAATGTAAATAATAATGAAAAAAGCGTTAATGAATTGAATGGGATGCACAACCATATTATGTCAACGATTTAATAGAATTATTTTTAACTTGTGTTTATTTTATTCTCATAATATAATTGCATGTTTTTTTACGAAAGTAGTAAAATTTCTTTTTAATATAATTCGACTGTTTTTCTGAGTTAATATAAGGATATATAAAATATATATATTCACTAGATAAAGTAAAAAAATATTTTAAGAGAAAAAAATACGTAGTGAAAAAGAAATAAGCTTAATTCATTAGGTATGAATTATTATTTCATTTTTAAAACTTATATTATGGTAATTAATAATTAGCATGACAAAATATTATTAAAACTTTTTAAAAAAATCTGTTATTTTTGCATTATTCTTTGACATTTCAAAAGCATTGCATAAATCCATTTATTAAATGAGTATTAAGGTTTTCTGTTTTTATCTCCCTAAAAGATATGTTATACCATGAAACAATAGATAAGTATGGATCCTTAAGAAAACTGAACTCTGTACATAAAAACAAATTGCTTTCTTCTAAATGGACATCATATATTTTTAACCGGCCGGCCGAAAGCTTAGGAGTTAGAGTTCCCGACTTCTAGACTGATGGTCCTAGGTTTGAATCCCGGTTCAGGCATGGATGTTCTTTTCTCTCTTTGTGTGTTTTCTAGTCTTTTGTGCTGAGATGATGAATGAATAAGGCACAACCTACAAACGGGTTTGTGGTGGAGTGAGGTGGGTAATACTACTCACACCTCCGATGACAGGTACCCACCGCGTAACGATTAGGCTGGGAGCAAACCTGGAAGAATTCGCCGAAAACTGATGCCGGCGAACAAGTGATGTCAGAAAACATCACAAAATAGGCGTTCCGAGAGAACTTTTAAGTTTTCCAGAAAGTTAGAAATATCTGGCAGGGCAGCGACGAGAAAGCAAATTATTTATCTTTTTCTTTTTTTCTTTTTTTCTCCCTTTGAAATAATATTTGCTTTTATTTTTTATCAATATTTTTCTGATAAAGATTAAGTCATAAAAATTTTTCGCAAAGATCATTAAATTAATTTTTGAATATTAAATTTTATCTTTTTATTAAATTATTTACTAAAAATTAAATTATTTATTAATGATGATGTAAAGAGAATTTATTTTAAATAAAGAAAATAATAATAATATTATTTTATTTATTTAAAATAAATTTTATCAATAAAATTATAAAATTTATTTTATAAAAATAACATAATATAATATATATATATATATATATATATATATATATATATAGCTGAGCTGGCAGACGAATGGTTAGTGCTCTTGCCTTCAGTTCAACAGTTCGTGAATTCGAATCCCACCTTGGGTATGGATGTTCGTAGTGGTTCGGAATCCACTTTAATCTCCACTCCCGGTCTAATTAACCCTCGTGTGCAAAAAATAACCGTTGAGCGACATAACAAACTAATTTGTATACATACATACATACATACATACACACACACACACACACACACACACACACACACACACACACACACACACACACACACAATATATATATATATATATATATATATATATATATATATATATATATATATATATATATATATATATATATATATATATATATATATATCGATAAATAAACAGTCATAATTTCTTACTAAACTGATATTGCCCATTAGTCAAAATGTATTTAAATAATTCAATATGATATAAATAATAATATATTCATTGGTTCAATTGAAAAATGACGTGACATGACGTCATTATTTTTTCTCTGTGAATTCACGAAGAATTCTCCGAATTTCACCGGAAAATTCTCCAGTAGTTTGCGCCGGGCCAAAATGAGTAGCACTTTCTGGCCTTGTTGTGTGACGGAGGGTTTGTCACCCAGTGCCCACCATTAGAAAAAAATATAACCGTATTTACAATTTCGTTTTTTTTTATTGCTGTTAAAATATGAAACTTATCAACAAAAGATGGAAAATCTCATTTTACTCATATTCAAAGCGTATAAGGTCTAGAAAAATCTCATTTCAGTACGAACTTCTATTGGTATATCAGATCATCACTGAAGAAATATTTGTATCTTACATTACTTACAGTTTATATGATATATAGTATATGAGAGAGATGTCCGAAATTCTTGCACTGTCTCGATGGAAAGCTATATCTTGCATCCACTATACTTAAGAAATCTATAACTAACTTCTGACTGGCAATCTAGAACTCTGAAGAAATTATCCCCTTTCTGTGTCGAACAGTATTTGAAATCGTGATGTTGAGTCATAGATTAGTATTTGATGAGACTGAACGTGCCTTCAAAGTGTTTTCGATTTTTTCAGGATTGTCACTGATAACGCTGAAATAAAATGTATTGCTAAATACAATAATGTAATCAGAATGACTCTGACATATGATTACTGACACATTGCAATACATGGTACTGTGTATCACAATAACAAAATGGCCAATCTGTAATTCATTTTCATTAATCGTTAAGAAATTTCTTAGCTGATTGATATTGAAGCCTTGTCTTGTCTTGCAATCTTGAAAAATGTTAAAACTTAGATAATGGATCCAAATTTGCTTAAAATGTTCGTTTGTTTCTTTGCCGTTCTACTGTTGTTTTTGTATATCCGGATAATTCGAACTGTTTTTACAGTTTAAAAAAAATTCCGAACCTCAAAAAATATTCATACACAAAGTGGGCAAAGAAGCAGGAGTTTTTATTTTTTTTTACTGAAACCAAAGTGCAAATCATCAATTGATAGTTCGGAAAAGAGACTCTTTTAATGTATGACCCAAGTCGCTACTCATGGTTTTACATAAGACTTTTATAATAAATAATAAATGCAGAATACTTATGTTTAAAATAGATTTGATTTTACTATATAGATTTCTTAAAGTTACTATTACATTAATACTCTTATTGATCAAAAAGTATCCCTTGAATGCCTACTGATAAGTCTAATCAGTGATTGGATCATTTTGTTCATCAAGATAACCTATAGAATGTTCTGTCTTTCTTTCTTTATTCAACTTCTTCTCTTTCTTCAAAAAGAAATTCTCAACGGTCTGTTTTAAATACAATATGATGGAAGATACAGTTGCTCCTAGACCCCTAAATTAAAATTTTTCCATAACACCTGTACAAAATTTTTCAACAACATATCGAAACTTTCATGATTAATTTGAAACTTCAATTTTGAAATAAAAATTTTTCATCAACGTATCGAAATTTACTTTATTATCATTAACTAGGCATTTCTTCTCCTATGTTTTTCTTATATAATATGACTGCTTTAAGTATAAAAAAATATGTGACAGAAAAAAAATTGCAGATTAGTCTAGATTTCATTCTTTATCGTTCTAATTTAAACTCATTACTAACTTCTTTTTCATGTCATTACCATAAATTGTTTAGCTTTAGATTCCGTTCACTCGCGTAGTTATACAATTTGATACTTAATTTATTCTTTTTTATTGATCAAATAATAAGTTAATACTATAAAAATGTCCTATTGCTTAAACTTCAAGGTTTAGGAAAACTTCCTTTGTATAAGATTTTGTATCAAATGTATTAATTTTTTTAAAAGAATAATGTTTTTCTAATTTAAATAATTCTTTGTATTGAATTTATTCTACAATAAAAGTACATTTATTCATATATTCAATACAGAAAATTTTTAATTACATATTATGTAATCATGAGCATACTATTTAAAATTACATAAAAATAAATCACGAAATAATATAAATTGTTCATTTTTAAGATATTATCCATTTCTGGCTTGATAACATCTATGCTGAATATTTTTGGAACTCTAAAAACTCCAACGGATAAACTAGTAGAGTGGATGTTTCAAGGTAAATGTTTTTCTAAAACAGTTATTGCTTATATCTATTCTAATTCATAAATAGTATATGCAATAAAATCACAATGATAACAATTAGCAGACAATTAATCACATTATAGGAAATATATACGATTAAAAATAAACATAAAATAAGGCACATAGTACAAAATATAAAAACATTTATCAAAATTCCTCGATTTTAAGTATTTTAATTTGAAGTATGAATTATGTGAATTATATATAAAATAAATCACTATTCATATTTCATTTGCATAGTAAAGATAATGTAATCTTTTTGATATAATTACTTTATACTGCATTTTTATAAAGCATAATATAGAGTTAGTAGCTCATGCTTTCACTTTATATTTAATATTTTACAATTATTTTTATTTTTCCAGATATAAAGATATTTTTGTACATGCATATATTATTCTTCTAACAGGCAACTGTAATCTTATACAAATATTATTTTAATAAAGACAAATATAAATTTGAATGACTAAAAGACTCCATGAATGGTAGTACAATATCGGTAAATAATGATTTTTTAAATAATACAAAATTGAAAATTATCAGAAGTGATTATCATAAATAATTCAATATAATTTTATAATGCAAGTAAATGTCATGATGCATGCCAATATATATATATATATTTCATTCATTTCTTAAGTTCAAATAAAAAATAAAAATTCATTCAATAAAAAATAATAAATATATAAAAAATATATTAAATTACAAACATCTAAGCTGTTGAAGCTGTTTATCGTTGATATATTCTTAAATTTGAAAAAAAGTCTTATTACATGTATTTTATATTTGAGCTTATTTTAAATCGAAAATAAATTTTTAAAAGAAAGATAAAGTTTACATTGACCAGATCTTCCAGTTGTGATATATTACCAATCTGGAATCATAACTGAGTCAAGAAAGAAGAAAAAGAATCTCCCCAGCATGGAAACCCTAGCGGCCTATCTGCTACCAATAGATCTAAAATTTCACAAATGGTTATTTGAAGGTATACGTTGTGTATATTGTGATGATTTTAAACAACCCAGAAATTACACTTACAATGAGAAAATTTTCGAATTTAAATACCCACTTTTTCCTCGCACAAATTTATCAACTTATTAAAAAAGCACAAATGGTGTTGAAACGATTAGCGTTGACAAAAATTGCTGCCTTAAAGCATTTTCGAAGAAAAGCATCAGACAAAGCTAATGATAATACAAAGAAGAAAATCTTTGACAGGTTAGACTGTAGAATCATCAATCAGATAACAAGGGATGTAAAATTTTATGTGTCGAAAAAGACGCTTAAAAAGCAGAGTTGGAAAAATGTTATTTTCAGTCAGAAATTTTTGAAAATGCTAATAAGATAACTCTTACAATAAGACTCAAAGTGAATTGATAAAGTTGATTCCTATGAAAAAAGAAATGCTGCCGATATAGTATGAATTTATAGTCAAAATGACAAGCTAAGACAAAGTCCCTGTTTCAATAGAAGTTTACTTGATTTAGTAGGAAACTTTTAAGAAATCTTGCTGCATTTACGATCATCTATTCGAGTTGGAGTTGTTCCGGAAGTGTATAATATGGTTATTGCTGATGTATTGCATATTACAAAAAGTGCTGATCACATTTTGGATTTACCGAACCCACAATCCTTCAGGCTTCTGTTCTCTGTTCTACGGATGTTTTACTATTGGTTTCACTGCCACCAAATATTACACTCTGGAGACGTCAACTGCGTATGGATTTCGCAACTATTTTCCTCATCAGATATGATGAAAATGACAGGTGATTGGTGATGATATTATAGACAGACACGGTACATTTCTCCTTAAATTGAAACATTAACAGCAAAGTTGAGTCGATTAAGTTGACAAAAATTCTCACGGCATGGCATCAATGCCTTTATATAAATGAAAATGATTGAATGATATGGCATCGCCAGCACATGTGTTCTTCGAAAATATCACATCCAATGTGTAAAATCCTTCTGTGTCACAAATGCCCAGAATAAATCAATGTTTAAGAATTACGTTATTATTGAATTACAGTAACGAAATGGCATTAGTGACAGCGTATGGATGCAAGTTGGGGTTCCTTCACAAAATAATTCATTACAAACAAAAGATGATTTTTAACTAGGCTTTAGAACTATGTTACATTATGAATTATGAACCTTTGCTACTTATCTTTTACTGAAAACGCTGAGTAATATATTGAAATGCTGACATTTCCCGATCTCTTAATGTTCTTGAATTGTTAATTAAAAAATATTGTACACGCTGATTCAGAATTTTCATTACTTATTCAATAAAGATCAACTCACTATAACCGAGAAAGGAATGTATCAAATTAAACTAAATGACTAATTCTTAAGGCGTTTTCTAATTTAGTGCTACAACTGCCGTATTGTAGGTTATTAAACCAAAGTAAATACAGTTCCTAGTGATAAATTTTGTGTGCTCCCTTCATTTATTAATTTCATTAAAAATACTTTATCCTATCTAAAAAGATTAATTTAAAGAAATACACCTATATCCATTAATATATATAATCAGTATATTTAAAAAAGATAATTCAACCCAATTATAATCGAAAAAATTACATTATTTATGGATTATTTAATTATTTCACATAATTATTTTATGATTATTTCTCATATAAATATTTCTTTTGATAATTATAAAACTCAAAATATTTTCTCTGATTTTTCTCTCAAGTTCTATTTTTCCTCGGAATACATGGTGTTGTTTTTCATGCAATATTTCTACTCGTATCGCTCATGCTACTTGGAGGTGCCATTAAGGTAAGCTACGAACAGAGATTTATAATGGAGTATTTTAGTTTTCATTAAAAATTATAAATAAATATAAGTTTCGAATTAATCAGTAAAATTAAGTATTCCGAATAATTTTAGGGAAATCGGAAATTTTAACGCAAATCTGTATAACACTACAAAATATTTCTCATTTTATTTACTTGAAATTCAGCTTCATTCTTTCAAATTTGATTGCATAATTAATATCCTCAATAATTTTTTTAAATATATTTATCGCTCGTTAATGTGGTGTTATATGTATTTAGACAATTGTTGGCAATTTTTTTCGCTCAATTAAAGTTCACTCTAACAGAAATTCATCATGAATAATATTAGAAATTATTATTTTTAAATATTAATTTTAATATAATTTATAACACATTTTCCATAATGTGGACATCAATAATACAAATGTGAAAGGCTATGTATAATACAAATTAAAATTAAAAGAAAATTCTTAACATCCAAAAATTGTGCATACTTAAGAAAAATATCATTACATTCCTTTTTCAGAAATTTTTAAAGCAAATGTACTGACACACAAGTTTCTGAATATTTAATGAGGTTATTTACTAATTCATAAAAAAACGGAATTGTTCTAAAAATGTGTTCCAATTTTCTTTCTTTTTTTTGAGAAAAAAATTTTTTAATGTTTAAAATTTTTGCTGATTATATTTTTCTATAATCTATGTATGCTGATATTATCTATGCATGTTAATCCACGGTCCATTCTCCACATCTGCCTGAAGACTGATTCTACCTGGCAGTGGAGGAATCATTGAACCAAAGATTTGTTATAAATAACAATAATATAGGGCATCTTCTTTGAAAAGTTGTAGTGAATGTCTACATTTTTTGGCATTTGGCGTATTATATTTATACGTTATATAAAAATTGGAAACAATCGTGGACACCTTTCGTATTTTGTTTATTTGGTTTGGAATTCGTGAGTTCACATACAATTTATTAAGTGCATTGCTTAACATTGCATTTAATGTATAAAATAATATTTTTTAGTTTTTTTTATCACTTTTCACAAATGTTTTGTTGTAAAATTGTTTTATTAAAAATAACTGTTAAATGTGTGTTTTACAAAAATTTTGGACTTTTAAGAGGGTCTGAAAAAGTTCTATGCATATCAGAATAATTGTGGGAAAATGTTAATATAGTTCAAAAAATAATTTTTCTATTTTCTATGGAAAAGAAAAAAAAATTCCCTTTTGTAGACTCAGTATTGAAGATTAAGTTTCAAATCGAAGTAGATTCGGACATTCAACCTAATGTTATCAATGTTGTTAGTGCAGTACACAATACACAGTTAGTGTTAGTTAGTACGATTATATAAATATTGATTATTACTCTATACAATCCTAGGTGTATAGAGGTTACAACAATTATGAGAGAGAGAGAGATTAGAGAGATTATATACTATTAGGATTAGAGTTTTGTGGATTATTCTCCTATATTGACTGCGAATGTTTATCTCCAAGAACAATATTTTATAATTAATATGAAAAAGGAAACAATATCAAATTTTCAAACTAGTAAAATTGTCCAACATATATGAGATATTAAGTTACTTTTTATTTATTCATAAGAGCTTCCAAAGTATCCTGAATGTTTTATCACCAGTTTCTTCGTTGATTGTGTGATTAATACAGTGTAATATGTCAGGAATATCGTCTAGGCAAAACAAGCACATTGACCAAATAATCCGTACATTATATTAATGATTCTATTGCATTTATACAAAAATGGAGAATTTTTCAATGTCATATAATTTCCCTCGTTGCATTTTAAAGTTGCTAAATTCTACAAGTCCAATGACGTCTATTATTGTCAAAAAACAAAATAATATGAACTGTAAGATATATATTTATAAGCTTTTCATGAGAGCAAGATTTAATTCAGTCATATTAACAGGAAAGTTTTATCTATTTCTTGAATAATCAGCACATAGTGACTTTTCATGGATAATGAGTCATATTTAAGTATATCAGTCAAATAAAATGTTCATGGTTCTGCTCTTTGACCAAGCATTCAATTCTATATATGTAGACAAATAGGAAGCAGAAATTTGCAGCATTCATCTTCCATTGTTCAATAGTGATTCAATAATCTCAAATGCAATTTTTTGTTTTGGAACATTTGAAGATCTGGTATTTCCTGCCTGCTCAAGATCTTGACCTAATTTTAAAATCAACTTTCTATATCATATGTCCAAAATTTTCCAACATATGTTATTTAAAGCTAAAACAGGAAATTTTGCGATTTTAGATGGTACTTGAAAATGACAGTTATTATGTCATTTTCAAGTACCATGTGGTGAATGTAAGAATAACTGTGGTGGAAACATGTGGAGAATGTAATAAGAACCATCAAGAAAACTGTGGTGAATGTATGAGTAACACATTAACACAATGTTCTCAGAGCAGTATTTGAAATGATTCTTTTCCTTGGAAAGAGAGAGATTTTCCTTCTTTAAATTGTTCACAACAATTCCTGGTTTTTTTTGTGATTCACTTCAAATGTAAGCATCTTTGAGGAATACAGTTATTTAATTTTAGTCATGCTGTAACTGAAAAAAGAAAATTATTTTGTAGGCCAAACATCATTTATTTCATATATGATACCATAAAAATACCAAATTTTTTAATACTGATATCTATTTCTTGCTTAAAGCATAGTTATCTAAATATTTTATGCAATCAAGATATCACAAAGTATTAGAATATAACAGCTTCATGAGGATTTAAAATATTAATCTGTAGGTTTTTGGTTAATTGTTTAAAAGCAAGATGTCATGAAAAAAGTCGACATTGCACATATCGAAAACAGCACTAAGCTGTTTAGTTAATTAATGTTGACATTAAAAACATCAAATTAGCTTAAAACTATAGATTCATAGTTAAATGAAAGAATTCAGTGCACAAAAATGACAAATTTTTTTAAAAAAAAGCAATATTAGTTAAAACATGTTCTTCGACCGTAGTGCCTTATTCACTCAAAAAAATATATTAGTTCATAGACCTGAAAGGAAAAGTGAGCAATATAATTCCTATTAATTTACTCTAAAATAATCCCTCTTGTGCCCGCCATTGGAAAAAAAACTCTAAAATATTTCAGTATGGAAACACTAAAGTTGTACAGGGTTATTTATCATACTACGCTTAATGACACCGTTGACATTTGGAGACTTTTATGACTTTTGTTGCAGAAATATGATGACCAAATATAAAAATGTATTATAAATAAATTAAATACTATTTTTTAGAATTCAAAGTTTCTTTTTTATATACTAACTATAGATTTTTCTATAGGCATAGCGAGCTTGGCTTGACCAAGTGTCATAAGTAACAACATAACAACAACAACAACAGATTTTTCTATAGTTATCACAGTTTTCATAAGCTTTTTCAAAAATGCTTTGGTATATGATGTAACGGTCATCCTATGATGAAATGGTGGGCATAAGAGAAATTATTATAAGGTAAACAAACAAGTTTCTGTCGTTTTCCCGTTGCCATTGAATGAAATGAGAATAAGTATGCAAATTAGTGTATGACGTGGTTGAGGCACCGATCAATTGAAGTAAGAATATCATTCATCAATCGTAACTCGTACAGTAGTGAAGAGAAATGAATGTGTCGAAGGAGTTGGTTCGGTGTTGTTTGCTTTACGACTTCAAATAGGGTTTATCAGCTGCTGCATCATGTCGCCGAATATGTCAAGCATTTGGGGACAATGCTGTAAATGCATGTACGGCAAATCACTGGTTTTACAAATACAGGTCGGGAGTTTTGTCCCTCTATGATGAAGCTGATGTCAGGTGGACTAGTTTTCAAGTGGTTTATTATAAGCTGTTACCAATGGGCCAAATGGTCACTGCGGACCTGTACTCGTAGCAATGGGAATGTATGTAACAAGCATTGCAATAGAAGGAGCCAGCACTGGTTAGTCACAAGGTGTACTGTTCTTGGCCGATAACGCGAGGTCGCATGTAGCTTGGGTGGCCAGGAATACCATACAGCGACTTGGTTGGGAGACTTTGTGCCATCCTCCTTACTCACCTGACCTTGCACCATCAGATTACCCCTTCTTTCATTCCCTGAACAATCATCTTGAAGGAAAATCCTTCACTAATGAAACAGATTTGGGCCAACCACTCACGGACTTCTTTGCGTCCAAAACACCCGAGATTTACTGAAAGAGAATTGTACAAATGAAGACATTTTGGCAGACGGTGCTATATGCCGATGATGATTACTTCGAAAACTAACAATAGGTTGCACTTTATATAGGTCATGTTATTTTAGATAATTAAAAATGGTAAAAACTTTCTTGTTTATTTTGGAATTTGGAATTTATTTTGGACTCTTCATAAAATTATATCATATTGTAGCACTCTAAATTGCATTTTAAGTTATGGATGAAAGCTTTATTTTTTTGGAAAGCATGCTTTAGATGGAAATATCAAAATTTATAATGTGTCTAATATATTTCCCGAATTTAAAACTATAGTTGAGTATATCTATGATTGCTATAGTACTTAAAGCTTGAAAGACAATGTAAGTGATACAATATTATCCTTAAGTCAGCATTACTTACTCCACTAATATGGCTTCAAAATTCCTCAAACATCTGGTTTTTGGAAAACAATAATAGTTTTTCTACTCTTGCAATTATATAAATTTAAAAATGTAGAGCAAAGCATATTTTTATTGTGTACATAACATATTTATAACCAAAGTTTAAAAAAATCTGTTGAAAGGATAGTATAGTATGATTCTAAATAAGTAAATTAATTTATTATAGTAATTTATTGATGTTTATATGTGAGTGTTTTTTATTTCCTATAAAGAACTCCTCAAAACACGCGTATTTACACGGTGAAATATTTTATAACATACCATTATGTTAAAAATGATCACTTTTTATATTGAAAATAATAATTTATTTATTTTATTTTTACATAGGCTGTTCCACCATTATTACTCCCTTGGCTATGTTTTGCGCCTTTTATATTCTTAGCCATAATTGTTAACGTTGTTCTTGTAGTTGAAAGACAAGTAAGAATGCATTTTATTAATTTAATTTATATATATATATATATATATATATATATATATCATATATAAACTAAGTATCACTTAAGTATTGAGCTATATGATATATTTCTGATCTCAATTATTCATAAAACCAAAATATTCTTAAAATAAATTACATTTTGCAAAAGTATGAAAAATGAATAGCATAAGCGTTAAAGATAGAAAGAGATAAACATAAAAAATAGAATAGTGAAAATTCTCCACTATATATATGCAACTTAATATTGTCGAAAAGTAAGCCAGAAACAAAAGTGCGTTGGAATGTCTTAAAGCAAACATATGTATCTAACAGAAAAATAATTCTCATCTTTTTTAAATGAAAGTAAGTTTTTATGATGTCTCTTATTTAAATGCAGATAGTTGTCGTCCTTTAATATAAATTACGCTATATGAATATTGAGAAAAATTCAACTTAAAATATATATAAAACTTGCTTTTTTAAAAATTAAAAATAAATGATTTAAAAAGAAGTTTTTACCATATAATGGAAAATTTAACATGTATATCTCATCTATTTTTAGAAAAGAGTATTCAATATATACTTAGAAAATATATTTTCTAAATAACATTGAAACAGTATTTTATACTTACAAGGAAATATGTATTAATTATTATATTTACTTTACCGTCGGATATATCTGTACCGATTATTTGCTTCAGTTTAATTATTGTAATATCCTTGGTAAGTAAATAATTATTACAGCTATTTTTTCAACAACTTCTTTCATTATTTTTCAGCTTGAAGTAGCTGGACCCACTATAAGCTTCGCTATTATTATTGCTATTTTATTGGTGAGTAAAAATCTCATTTAACTTCGAAATTTCATTCATTCTTCGAAATGGCGTTACTAATAATTTATATTAATACTTTAACATCAATTTTATGTAAAATCTTATATTTATAAAAAAATTCTCTTCATTTTCTGTAAATTAAATAAAAAATGTTCAGACAAAATAAAACATTTTAAAATATAAAGCTTTAGGATGTCTAATTTTAGCTAAATTTCAAAGTATTCTAGTAGTAAAAAAATGTAATATGAATCCGAATTTTTATAAAATATAATCATAAGTATTTTAATACAATAATCATATTTATTCTATTATCTAATAGTAATCATAATAACTATATAATAATCTATATAATAATCATATTTACAAAGTATAGAAATAAATTTCTTTTTTACACAGTAAAAAAGAAATTTATTTCTACACTTTGAGATAGTTAAATTTGTCACCGAAATGTGGTTATTTACTACTGAACGAGATTGCCTTTTTCTTTGGTTGAAAAGCACATAATTTAATTTTAATGGAATATAT
This sequence comes from Latrodectus hesperus, assembly GCA_037975125.1. NCBI lineage: Eukaryota > Metazoa > Arthropoda > Arachnida > Araneae > Theridiidae > Latrodectus > Latrodectus hesperus. The sequence goes on from CM075853.1 coordinate 48,064,867, forward strand.
TTAAATTTGAGTGGAATGGAGATGTAACATTTACTGTTCAATGCAAAAGCAATGAATACTAGAGTGATGCGGGAGTAAAATCTAATGTTATCTATAACCCATGACATTAGGTGCAGGACCAGTGCTTAATACAATAGAATGGCGATACTTAATACAATAGTTCGCCACACTCTCAACACAATACTTCCCACTATAAATCCAACAGTAAATAAAAGCAGGATTTATCAGTAAAGACAATGTTACATTCCGTTGTCCATGTCCGTCATTCGTTACATAATTGGTGGCTTAAATGCTTATGGTTTTGAATAAGGGTAAACGAAGCAACGGAATATCTTGTAAACGTTCCACTCAACTGCAAACAACGTCACATAGTAAGAGCGGGTCTGAGTGAAGCGGAAGAGACCGGATTTGCTTTACTATGGTTCGTGATATGGCTGACCAATCCACTAGTGCCATGCGCAAAATAAGTCTGTCATCAGGTGCCGCAATGCAACGAGGTAGGTGCGATTGTCCACTATTCCCTTTTGCATCCCTGATAATAAATCCGCATCATAGTTGCTTGTTTTCTCCAAACATTATCACCGATTTCTCTAAAAAGGACGCCCCGTAATCCTAATAGAATCGTACTAATATTCAACCTCGGTCAAATTAAAAAACTTGCTCGAAAGAGCACGATATGTTAATTGCCTTTTTAAGGGCAATAGCTTTCTTAATTTTATTTAGTTAATTTTGTATTTATATGTAGTTTTGATATTTTTCTGCTATTTTATATGTATTAGATTTTAATATTGAAATATACAAACATTATTATTGTTTTTGTAATTTTAATATTGTTTGGGTTTTGAAAAAAAAAAACTTATTTATACAAAATCTTAGTTTTGGCACAGAACCTTGCTCCACAAAACCCAACCAACTAGCCAACCAATTCAATATGTTTAAAGCTTACGCCGAAGCATGTTTAAAAACACAACAAAAAATGATTGCCGCTCTTTAAATCAGTAATCCCCTCTCCCTTTATATAGAGCTTGCAGAAGACACTGCTATAGCTCGTGATGTTCGCATGCACAAAAATGCAAATGATTTGTTTATCTCATCTGTGCAAATGATTGATGAATATTTCACATGCTTTACATGTCTCCTTCATGGTGTTGTATTATGAATGACGAACAGTGTACATATTTTCTGTACTTAATAAATATTAATAGAAAGTTGAAAATTTCAAATATTTTCGCATCTCTTAATTAAAGGTCCTTATTTTTGTGTTAGTTTTACGAGTCTCGAGTTCCGTAGCAGCTTAATTCCAGTTTAATTACATTTTTACTTACACACATATGAGTTATCTAAGACAATTACTTTCAAAACCAGGAATGACCTCATTGAAGTCAATCTCATACAAATTTAACCATTAAAAACTTTTTATTATAATATTCATAAATAAGAAAATATTATATGTGAAAAGATTAAAAATTAGTATTGCTGTTGCTTAATCACCAATTTTTCAAGTAAGAAAAAGATAATGAAGTTTAAAAATGCTTATTTTAGAATCATTAAAAAAAATTTCTGTTTTGTCAAAGTTACAAAATCAAATTTTAAGTGGTTCTCAACACTTCATTAAAATACTCAATGAAAATCTTTTAACATGTTTGTCTTTAACATTAAAATATTTTTGTTATTGTTGGACTAATTTATCAAGTTGAAATTTTTTATAATGATTTTAAAAACTTCACAACTGAAATTGAAAAAGAATGAATGTTTGAAGTTAAAATATCTCATTCAGCTAGCACAAAAATATCATTTAAAAAATAACATATATTTAGCACAGAACAAATTTTCTTCTTTAATTATTTTATTTTCAAGTGAAATAATATCAAAAATACCAATGTGTTATTTATTAAGAATCGCAATTTATGATTATGTTAATATTTTAAAAGTAATGAATAAACAAAGGGAAAATATATTAATATGTTTAACTATTTCCATATAAATGACTAACAAAATAATAATGCGTCATTGTTTAAATAAAATAGCATGTAATATGATTATCGATTAAAAGGAAATTTCACATAGCCGCTTTGTGAATATATTTTAATAAAATTATAATTGTTAAAACACGTTAGTAAAATTTGAAAAATATTTGGCATAAACCGATTTTTTTATTCAAATCTTAAAATACTCTTTTGGTGCATTATTTGAATTACTCCTTTGTGAGATAAGATATTTTTAAAAAGACCCATTGAAAAATATTTTCCTGGGGTGATCACCTTATATACTTTATGTCGAAATTATTTAAATTAATAAAAGACATGGTTATTAAAATTTATGAGTATAATTTTATTTAGACACCAGGATAAAATGTCAACATGGTATACATAAAATAAAGAAAAACTGACAAATTTTAAAAAGTTAATAGCTAATATATAAGAATATTCGAGATTAAAGTTTTTTTTAAATTTGCTTTATAATGTTTTAGAAATAAAAAAAAGTTCCTTAATATAGAGTACAACAATGTATATTGATATTTGATTTTAATATTCCATGTTGACACTTGACAAAACTGATACTAAACATTCTTCAAGAGACTTCAAAGTAATATTAATATTAAAAATACGTTTTCCAGATTACAATTGCTCAAAAAGGAAAACTACTTGCTTCGAAAATTCAATATTTTATTTAAGATTATGTCTTTTTTCCAAGTGAAAAAATATGCCTATTCACAACTTCTGAAAAAATATAAACGTTCCCCAAATTTTTAAATCTGATTATATGTGCAAATCTTATCTGCTCCTATATTTTTTCAAATTATTCTGGCTGAAATTATTTTCTTCTTAATATATTACTTCATAAAAAATACATTCAATTTTAAAAATAGTTTTTAATAATTTTCAATATTTGATGAACATTTTTTAGAAAACATTCATTTATTTAAACTTCTGTTAAGGCTTATCTAATGTAAAAGACAAAATGCTTTTAGAGTTGTACTTATATTTTACTTAACGAAGCTCAAAATGACAAAATGTATATTAATATTATCAAACGAAAATATCCAAATGCATTTAACATTATATTTGAAATGCAGTTTCATATACAATGAAAATGCGTTCCAAACAATATATAGAGCTTTATAATGCATACAGAGTTTTACAATATAGTACACAATACAATATTTCATAATATGAAGCTTTTGGTAGTCATATATTGTCAATTTTACTTTTTAAGAAATCATGGTAAAGCGTGAAATATAAGCTGTGAGGATTTTGTTTACAACTAAAATAAATTACTTAAATCGTTAATTAAAGATAACAGATATATATATGTAAATTTTATTGCATATTCTTACTAAAGAGTCTAAATCAATTTTGATTTTAATTTAATATTTCTCCTGAATTTTTGCTGTTAAAATTTAACTGTTAAATACTCACATATACAGCTTATTTTTGAATATGATTTTTCCCCTTAGATATACTCAACTTACATTATTTCTTCACATTATAAAGAAATATGTCGAATGGAAGGACAAAGTAAGTCAAACTGTTTTCTTCTATAGCCACAAAAATTCCACATTAGAAATAAAATATACTTTAAATATGTAATAAAAATATCTAAAACATACATAAAAAATAAGATAGAGAGAATATAAGATTGTTTTTATATTATTTAAACACTGCGTAACTTTTATAATTATATAATTATCCTAATGTCGCTTATTGGAAAATATGTAATTTTAAATAAGCGTGTTCCTAGATAAAAAATAGAAATAATTGATGAAAAAAGACATTGATATTCCTTTTAAATAATTTAATTCGTATACTGTTACACACTCGGTTTTTTTATACTTATTCCCTAACAAATAAAAAAATGTTCATTCAGTGGATATTATGCTATTTTTTTCTACTTCATTAATTGTGTGAATTTATGATTGAATCACACAAAGACAAGAATATTTAGATATTTTACTAATAAGTTGCACTTACTGTGAAGCATGCATGAATATCAATTTTACTAGCTAAATTTTAGTTAATGTAATATTTATAGATTGTTTTCCTCATTGTGACAATTTTAAGTAAGTTTTTGGGAGTTCTGGTGAAATATAGTACTTTTGGAATTAAATACTAATATGAAGTTTTTTGGATTAATTTTGTTCTACAAATTTGTGTGAGAATCATTTTCCAAGAGGCAAAATAAGCTTTAGTTTCCAAAAAAATCCTTTAACTCCAATTTGTAGCATTCTTTATTTTAAAATATTTTAAGTACTTAGAGTTTTGATGAACGTAATGGGATAACTTTTGCCAGGTGCTTAGAAAAGAATGCTAAAAGGAAAAGAATCTAACAATGATGTCCTGATACTAACAAATTTCAATGATGGAAAGATAAACTTACATAAGTTATTTTTTATTTTAATGTAATATTTACTTTTAATTAAAGGTTTAAAGAAGAGATTTTTAATGCATTAATTTTATTTTCAAAACAATAGACTATACCTCCTCATTAGGAATAACGTTCATTTTTTTAGTTTTTGTTCGTATCATGAGCAATGTGTCATGAATGTTATTTTTTACTCTCAGGGATTTTAGACGCACTCCATGGTAGACGTTACACCAGAATTCATCCATTTCAAAGATTCGCAGCTTTTTTCCGCGGATTTGGACAACATTCAACTGAACCTGGTAAGTGAAATAAGCATACAACAATTTCTGTAATTTAAAATTCACTCAAATGATTAATAGATTACATTATCTGTGAGTAAAACTTTAAAATTATTTTCTCTAATTTTCACGCACTCTCTAACCATTTTGCAAACCATTAAAGTTTATATTTTAAATGAACATAAACGCAGCATCAGTAGAAACTTTATGCTATTAAAAATTTTACTTTAAAACTGTAAACTCCTCAATATTTCTTTTGGTAAATTATTGTATGTATACTTTGTTAAATATTTCATAATAGGAAGTAAATTTTTAGAACTGATTTTGTTATATAAATGACATTAAGATTAAATATCTAATGTACTTATTTTTTAATATTTATATATTAGAAATAAATTTATCTGATAAATTAAAACTATTTGAAGTTAATTGAGATATAGCATATTTGTATGATGAATTAAAAGAGACATTTTTGTGGCTTCGTTCTTTCAGTCATGACTCAGGTGAGTTCCCAACAGCCCACCCCCGTAAGCAGTAGTCCACCCCAATCGGCGCCTTCCCCAGACAGAGAGGAGATGAGGTCTGTGTTGAGCCGCACGTACGCCAGGATGCTGATGGCCTCTCAACCAACTCATGTTCATGGAACCAGTAGTTAAGATAAAAATATCATTATTGGGTATTAAAACGAATATTACAACTTATTTTCTGAATAAAAAATTATTTGCTGTGGCAATGTAAATTCATTCTTCATTGCTCCATTATGTTTTTAAGCGAAATCACGTTAGCTTAAAAACTTCCACTTGTTATTTATTTCTTAAGGATTTCGACAAATAAAAATGAAAAACTAAATAAAAATGTTTAAAAACTAAAATAAAAATGTTTAATACTAAAATGAAAATGTTTTAAAATGCTCGATGACTGTATGGGTTTTGTGGTTCTCCTCTGTAGAAACAGTTTAACAATTGCTATTATTCTAAAACATTATGGTGTAAATAATCAATAGTATACTGAATAATTTTATATATCCGGTTAGGAGAGTCCACATAATACGAAATAAGTATAATCAACAGTTCATCTCCTTCAATAATTTTGTAAGATCAATATGATTAATGATCTTATTTATGTCGGAAGATTCAAAACTGTATTCATATTGTATTTTTGTAAATTATTTTAAATTTAATAAAATTATAAAAAACAATGTTTAAAATATTTTAAATTACAACAGCTTACAAACTTTATATATAAAAATTATCCATGCATTTAATGTAATTACAAGCTTTTGAATTGTTATTTATTTTTCAAGATTAATTATTTCAATTAATTGTGTATAAAATGTTTGATCAAAACTAAAATTGGAGTTCTAATAAGAAGTTGTGATATTTTAGGAAATTCGATAATATCAAAATATTCCCGAAGAGAAATTTTGAATGTTAAGTCGATACCATCCTTGTAAATAAATGTTAAAATTATAGAGCAAAAAAAATTTTAAGTTTCAACAGTTTATTTTTGAAATAATAATTTTTAAATTATTTTATTCCGCATTTTCTAACTAAAAGCGACAATACACATTGAAAGTCAATAGTGTATTTTGTAATGCTCAATGATTTCTAATCATAAAAATTGAAAATGAGCATTCAGATCAACCGTACATATGCGTTGTCCAACTTAATACCATATTTAGAATGTTAACTGTTTGATTATGACTAAATGTTATCAGTTTGCTGTTTATGGAATGACCTCTATTTTTCACAATTATTCCAATGTCCTCAAGAATTACTTTCTGATTAATATTGGACAGTACTTCATTGGAAAATTGTTTTTTAGACTATTGACAAGTGATGAAATTTATACAGGGCAGCATGCACTAATTCTTCTACTTATTTCTATCGTCTTTCGATGTCAATGAGAATGATTGAAAATAAAAAAATAATTGGTTTATCTGACCAACTACCATATCAAGGGATAATCAGTTTATTATACCACTTAAAAATTCAAGAGTGAAGTGTTTATAAAGACTCTCTCATAACAAACATAATAAGCATCAAAGTTTTAGCTACAGTTCAAAAACCACAATTGTTTACAGGGATGCATTCATATTCAGTATAATGTTTGAAGACAGTCATCATAAAGTCCGTAGACATCTTGTTTGGAACTTTGTTATTAATTAGCTTTTTTTCATCTGAAAAGCTCCATGCGTTGCCTCATTCGCTAAAAATTTAGTGTTGTGTTATGATGAGTAATTTTACACACGGCTAGCTTATTTATATATTTATTTAACATCTATCTATGTAACACAGAGAAATCACACACACACAACACGGAATCGAAAACATAAGAACATTAAAACAAAACAACTCTGATAACCATACTCGAGCAGCAGCAGTCTCTAGGGTTAGAGCTCAACTCGTTCATTCAGTTCGTTTATGACCGTTAGAGGGCGTTGCTCTGTTACAGTGTATATTTCCTTTATTCATTGATCTTTTACTTACTACAAGGAAATTATTACTCAGTAATGCAATCAAAATACCTTGTGGTCAATTCTTTCTAGAAATTGAAGGATTCTTTTAGGAACTGTGTGTTTTCTAACAAAATAATAATCACCTATTTTAAGCAAGGATGATACAGAAATTCCTTAGGTAACTTAAAATCTTTCTGTTAATCCTAGTATGGTACCAAAAATTTGTGCGTACTGGATCAAGAAGCAAAGCATAAAAAGATCAATTTTATTTAAACGTTAAGTTCAACATTTTTAAAAATTGGCCTAATTTGAAAATCTATTTTCGCCAAAATGATCACCAAATTTCTAACGATTTCGATTAACAATATATTCTCCTGTATATTAAGCATTTACCTTAGAATCGCCGTAGCAAACTTTCAGAACATATTCCTTTCATTTGAAAATTTAGCAGTTTAATCACTTATTTACTTCGATTTGATTAAGAATAATATTTTACTCAATTCTTATAATAGCCTTTTAGTATTTTAAAAGCTACAATTTTACAATTGAACAGAATATGTTTATTTTTTTCAATTTTTAAAAATAAATTCCGTTTGTGTTATGATAGCTATTTAAAATTTCTATCAAAAACAATTTTATTTTGATTCGCTGGGTAAAGTTTATTAAATAAAGAAAATAAAACTATTTTTAATAAATTGTATAGTTTAATATTATTTCTAATATTAATTTGAAGATATGGACATTTAACCCATTAAAATTATTTGCCTTCAACGTAGATTGTGTGACTTTATAAGCATTTCAATGGAAGTTATTATTACTTCTTAAGATAAATATTAAATTTCAATATCGTTTCATTTATTATAATTCTGATTCACCTACGTGCATGTAACTGACACACTGTTTCTTTTTACACCGTCTGCAAATATATTATTGATTGGATTAATAATCAAAATAATGAATTATTTTTTGGTAAACTTTATTAAAAAATATTATGCATTCTTATATATTGTTTTGAATTGATAATTATTGTATATTTTTTTGAATGACATCGAATTTTAGGTGTGCTAACTGTGACACAGAGTTACCCCTATGCTATATACATTCTTATTTCATGCATTAAAATCAAAATATAAATAAATGTGCTTAAATTTCTAATTTTCTGTTATCGTCAAAACACTTTTCTATACTTGTATGAACAGTGAGGAAATATATCAATCCTGTGTGTTATTCCTACTGTCAAAATATCTGTCCCTACACAAATATAATGTTACAAATGTGAATAAGAAATTAAGGAATTGATTATTTTCTATTTTTTGAATAACTATATTTAGACATTGACATAAAATTTAATTTAAAAGAAAAAAGTATTTTATTTATCTTAAATAAGTACTAGAAATGTACTTCTTCTTAGTGCAAATTATTTTGTAGATGCATCAGATTAATGTTACAAAAATATTATAGTTTACTTTTTAATTTATAAAAGCATATAATACTTATAAAAGCATATAAATAACGATTAAATTCAACCTATCAAAATGCATACATTATGATTATAGTTTGTAAATTGTAAAATTAAAAAATGCAAAAATATAATGCCACAATTCAAAATAATATGCGTCAAATAAGATGTATTTAAAAATTCAGTATTTATGTTCCGTCGCAACTTCATTTCCTATTGGCGATTTTTGAAATTTCAAGCCAAAAATAAACATTAAAAATATTATGACAATTTTGTAAGTCATAATATAATAAAAAAAGTATACGTTTCATTTTGTGAATAAAAAATTTTATTGAGGAAATATTTGATTTCTTTTTTGTTTTGCGCATTTTATGCACAAAATATTTTATAATTAAAATCAAATTAGTCGATCATTTTCATTTATTTTTTCTGATCTCGTCTTCCAAAGTCAAACATCAATGGCTGTGAGAAATATTTTAAAGAGTGATCATTTACTTCTCTTATATGCTACGCGGGTTTCCGGCTATGATAAGTAGAAAAATCAATTTTATACTTTACGAATTTTATCAACCTTAGTTAAATCAAATATCACCATGTTAAGCATGTCCATAAGGCTAAAAATAGCTTTGTACAAAGTATCCTACTGGAAAATATGTCTCATACATGAACTAGCAACAAAATTATGAAGTAGTAATTACAGTTAGAGTTAACCTATTAAACTATTGGTTAATAGGTTATTAATCAACTAGTCAGAATCTAAAAACTTTTCACGTAACCATTTATTTGCATTTGATACAAATGCCAAAAATACTAGCGTTGAAAATTGATGTCATTGTTAATTCGGCAAAAACTAAGTATATCAAATATTAATTGATATAATTTTATATCAACAATGTGCTTATATGTATAACACATTGACCTAAAATTTAAGTTAAAAGAAAAAAAAAACTTTTTCTGTCATAAATAAATCTTATTTATAATAATTTAGGTTTGCAAATAAGCTGCCGTCTGTAAATAAAATATCCTTAAACATATCACGCATAATTCAAAAAGGAAGTTCTGGTTATAAATATTTTGAAGTAAAAAAATTCCTGAATTTATCAAATATTGAAAATTACTGCATCTAGTTTTGCCTGAAAAAAGGTATTCAACAAAAATGAAATTGTTTTAATACTTAGGTGAAGCGTGAGTATTTCTTCTTTTAATATACTGCTTAAAAATTAATAAATATATAACAGCCAAGAATCATTTAAAGAATTCAGTGAAGTTATTCTGCAAAATAATAATAATTTTAAAATTCTACAAAAATTGAAGTATTTAGTGAAACATATTCAATTTTATTTCTGCATAGTTTGAAGTCCTAAAATACAAAAACACTTAATTCACTGACCAATATATTAAATAAACAGAGAGAAAAGAATTCCAAGTTCATCCTGGTTACACAGCGGAACGTCCAACTGAGCGATTCGGAGAATGCATAGATTCCAATAATTTAAAAGGAAGATGGATGCTGCCTTTCACAATCAGATTTGACGGCGACAGGTAAAACGTCTGACGTCACGGCATATTTCTCAACCTGTAGTATACTTTTCGCCATTTTCATCCACCACGCATTCCGCACACGCAGTTCCTGTTTTCAGAAAGTGTTTCAATGGGAACGTAGAATTATAATTTAGGCAGGAAAAAGACTTCCAGGCGTCGCTGTTTTCCCCCGTAATATCCGCAAAAAAACAATAATCTCGATTTTACTTATTTATTTCATCTGCGCTTGCATGAAAACAAGTTAATTCACCACAATGCACCAGAACTGGCCGAGGGCACGCGCCATTCATGAGGCAGCAGCTGTTGCCGTTTTGGAATTGAGTTAATACATGAGCGATCTGATGAGTGGATGTGTAGAACGGAATGCAACTACATTCAGGCTTCTTGTTGTTACTACTTATCTCCCGGTAAGAGCTGCCATTTGATTGGCAATATATTTAAATTAATCTTACTTAATACAATTAATACATTTTTCTAATTAATTACTGCATTAGAAATTTCTAGTTACTTTGTTACATTGCAGACGACAATTTTATCATTGAAACATTTAACGTAAAACATTTAATATATATTTCAATAAAATTTAATGAAAATTAAAAAAATTGTCAGTTGATAGAACTTGTATTATTAAGCTTAAAAAATCTAAATAAATATTTTAAGGCAAATTATATGCAAGAAATTTTACTGTTTCTTTTTTTTTTCCTTACTTTTTTTTGTATTTCTAAATATTAATAAAGAATTTAAAGTAAAAAATCATTAAATAAATGAAGTCATAGCTGAATTTCATTGAATTTGCTTAATAATTCGTTTTATACAAAGTCATTTATTCAATTGATTTAAAATTGTTATTAATGCATAATATCGTTCCTCTTAATAAATGAATTGAAATGAATACATGATTACGAATTATAATATCTCTTTAATAAATCGACATCACTAACCAATGCGAAATAATTACATTTTGGAAACACCTATTAAAATGAGACAGGTATTTCTACAATGAAATGTTGTTTTAAAGGTAATAAGCATAAAAAAGTAAAGTCGAGTTAATGTTAAAAGATCTTTCAGAAGAATATCGTTAAATATAGTTTCTCTTATTGAAAGTTTCCTTATATTAAGAATTTCATTTGTCGTCACATTGAATATTTCTTAATGTGGTGATAAATAAAAGCTAAGGAATCTTTATGCTGCAAATTTAATAAAATACCATACCTAAATAATAATAATAATCCTGAAGCAAACATTTCAGAAGTGAATAATTAAAAATTATTAATTAATAATATAATTTAAAGATGTTTCTTGTTGCCCAATACTTAATGATAAATTTTGAAAAATCAATTTCTAAAATTAAAAATTTGCAAGAAAACATAGCATTTAAAATTAAACATTATTTTTATTAAAATTTTAAGTCTAATAATATAAACTAATTTATTATAACATTAAGTATAAAGTCAGATTTGATTATAAATTATATTTAAACTCGTTTAATTGATTAAAAAAATTTAGGATTATTAGTCCGACATATACTATGCATTTTATATTAATATCTTATAATACATAACAAAATTTCTATGTCCCAGTTAGGTGATCAGCCTAACGTAAGATCCCCGTGTTTAGTTCCCAAGCATGCTTGGTACTCAGTTTATCGACCCACTGAAGGGATGAGTCAACCTTGCCCAGTCCGAGGATTGAACCTCGGACCTGTCATGGGAGCGTGAAGCGCTGCCACTAAGCCACCGGGCTTCTTGCATATCCATAATGAGTTGAAAATTTCATGATAACATTAAAAAACATATTTAATAAAAACTACGTAAACTTACTAACAAACCTTCAAAATGTCATGGCCTTTAGCACAGAATTACTGGTTTCAGTGAAAACTCTTCCTGTAGTTTGAATAAATGAATAAATCTGAATATATTTTCCGTTTATTTTTTTATCTTATTTCCAGGTAAATTTTTCAAGCAGTCTCTAAACCTTTAAGCTTATTGTAATTCCCTGAGATTTTTATTCTAAAATCTTAGTTAAAATTTCAACAATATTTATGTTGTCTAAAAATAAATAATTGGTGCAATTTTCCTATAACAAATGGGAAACCCCAAAGTTTCTCAAGCATTTCCTGCTTATTACAAACAAAAAATATTTTTTATCAGAAAAATTCATAATAGAATACTTTATTGACATGTTGGTATATTATTTACGGAAGACTTACATATACTTATCAAGATAAAGATTTTTTCTTAAGAGCTAACATGAGAAAATAATTTTCTAATTAATTATTTAATCATAAAAGGGATTTTTTCAATGAAATTTTAAAATATTTGTTGACAAAAATCTAATTAAATTCATTAAAATAATCTAATAAAATAGTTTTAGTTGTGTCTTTAAGAAGTTAAAGAAATCTAGAATTTGAATGTAATAACTTTATTAGCGTATGATTTGTTCATATAATTTCCATTTTTAAACTTTTATTTGATTAGTATTTAAAGAAATTAATTCGTTCACAATTCTTGTTATGCATTTTATATGATATATATAATACTAGGTTTGACGTTTAGAACTTGGAGTAATATTTATAATAATTAATATATGAAAATTAATATATGAATATTAATATATGAAAATGACAGACAGAATCACTAACTTATTTATTATTGGATCAAATAATGTGTTAGAACTTAGTTTAGTTAGAACTTAGTTTAACATACTGAAATTCGTGCACATTTTTTACTACAAATCCGCAAATAGGCCTTTAAATCAATCGAACAAGGGAAAGTCTAATTTGGTATGTCAAATATGTTTGAAATTCTAAATTATGTTAAGGTCTGAAGATGGTATTTATAATAAGTATCCCAATTTGGCAAAGGAATCTTTTAACATCAAAGTTGACCATAGTCGCGCGCGTTTACGTTATTCTTAGGAAATATTTTATAATTATTGTTGACCCATAAATTGATACAGAAATGACCTCAGAATATTTTGATTTTATTTCTGGGTTGTAGTTTCTTTCACATTGCAGGCAGAAGTAATTTAGATTAAAAAAAAATCTGAAACCAATGCTTTATCTTTGAAGTAGTGTATCATCCTATATTCATAACCAAGCTTTGATTGCAATATTTGCTAACATGAATATGATAATCATCTAAGTTTTGAAAGAAACTCAGTAAGGCAGATATTTTCAATGTTTAAAAACCAATATCAATGTCAATCAAAGGAAATAATGCGTCGCATCCTATAAAAGCTCCAAAATTGCTTTCTAAAGGAAGTGATGTATTGCTTCTTTTAATAGAATATTTAATTGGAAGGAATATGACGCCATTCTAAATTTTGACAGCAACTCATTGCAGCAGTTATTTATAAAAAAGAAATCTGTTTCACTTTAAGATCTGATGATTAATTTGTCACTGTTTACAAAACATGGGAAGAAAAGCCTTAAAACTGCTTAGTACGTGACACAACACATTACTTCCTTAAACACGAAATTCACTTGGAATGCCGTTTTGTCTCGACTCTCGCCAACATCGATTTAAGAAAGACTCAATAGTTTAAAGATATGATTTGAACATTTTGCAAGCAACTTGTGTTACCTTACATGGCAAAATATCATGCCTTTATCCAAAAAAGTAATATTAGGCGGACAAGAACAGAAATGTCATAGGAATACTTTCGATAAAATTAAAACTTTTTCTCTGTAAACACGATTACCAGAGGTAACCAGATTTTATCGCCTAAGAAAACTAATTAGAATTTTACATCCCACGTTTTATACAAGTGGTTAATATAAAATTCTTTTGCATCATTTACAATTTGAAATACCTAAATATGTCACTCGACTCTATATTTCAACATTACAGCATGTATTGTATCTTGAAATCATATTAGAGGCAGTATAAAAAGCTCAAAGAAAACATCACATTAAAGAAACCAATGTTGTTGTACTAATTTGGTCTTAAAACTTAGAAAAGTGGTGCTATTTTATGTGTGGTCTCTATAACTTTTGATGATACTTTTGTTGTTTACTATACATATCGCGTTTTTAAAAATTTCTCATGAGTATGGGATAATATTATCTTATTAAGTAGGGAAAGAAGTTATATATATTGTCAAGTACTCAATAAAGTTTATGATCCTGTAGAATGCAAAAATAGCTTATGCGCATTCCATAATGAAATAATCATAAGAATGTAGTAAATACAGGAATCTCTTTAAATTTATCATTTTAGGTGAGAGGCATTAAAAATTTTCTAAATGTTACGCTTAGTCTCATCACATGGATAACACATAATTGGCAAATTCAAAAGTCTCATAAAAATTTCTAATTTTATTTAAAAATGTAAATTGATAGGTTTGAAAATCTTCCTTTAAAGAAAACCGTATAAAAAGAAAACCGTATTCTTATTTAAAAATGTTTTTGAATAGTTATAATTGTTATTCGTGATTTATGCAAAACTTAAAATAAATTGAAATACATGCATGCAAACTTATAAACAGCATAAAAAGCAATCAATACTATAACTTGCAAGAACTTTATTGACTGTTCCATCACTTTAGATGTAAGTTTTAACAGAGTACGAATTAAAATTGAATGTTAAAAATATCAGAATAAAAGTTTATAATTTTTTTAAATTGCCTAGTTTATCCGATAATTATCAGGTTTAGTAAAAATAACTATTAGTAGTGAGAATATTTATGGTTTGAACTTTTTGATTGAAAGAAATGTCATTTGTAATTACTCATTCATAGATAAAATTCTTATTTGAGGGAATCGTGTAAAAAGTAACTCTCGCGGTATTTGACGTTTATTTATCATTTTATCTGTATAAATAACTTTTCCTAGATTTTATCACAAAATGACATAAAATGGATAATTGTATAGAATATGAAATCAAACAGAGCTGTATAAATCTCGATTGAAGAAATTCATTCAAATTTGAATATTTTTCATGTTTTTCTTTATAACATGAAAAATATTTAAAGTTGATTGAAGTATTAATTATAAAGATTTAATACTAAGAAAATAATAGAAATAATTTTCTGTTATAGAAATCAGAATTTTACTGCAGAAAGCTTTTCATGAAGCAATACAATTATATGTGTCATTTTTAATGTCATTATCATTACAATTTGTCTTTCTTGAAAAACAGTTCAGTTCTTTAAATTTAAATTTAAGGAATACATTATCATTAGATAAATAGATTTGATAAAGAATGATTCATTGTTTTCAAGTTGCTCGAATAATATTAAATTACTTAGTTGATTTCTGCACTTATTTGAGAATATTTGCTAGTTGGTTTCTGTCTAATAGAACTGTATTTTTTGACTGCGCATACAATATGTTTGGATAATGAAATTCTAATTGTATTCTTCCAAAACAATGCTAACTCTAATAAAGCAGTTACAGATAAAATAAAATGTTAATTTCGTAAGAAGCTTAATAGATCTCTATAAAAATCAAATTATTTTATTTTATGTTTAGCATATGAAGAAATAAAACATATTTTTCGAATATGCTTATAAATGTGCATAAGAGAAGCAAAAGAATATTTTTGCCAAAAATATCTACATAATTGTCTTGTTAGCGCTGGATACTTTGAAAATTGCCTAAACCTAAAATTTCTGGGTAAAAATGCATTTTTTGCCATGTTTTGTCAAATTAAATTCGAAACTACATAGTATTTAGAATTTTGTAGTAGTTTTTTTTAAATGCTTTCATATTGTCATAAGTAAATATAGTAAATGTATGCAATACATTTGAGTAAGCAAAAAAATAAAAGCCCATCAGTAAGAAGGGTTATAGATATTGTGTGATTTCATTTAACACAATTTTCTTTTAAATGTTCAACTCAAAATTTTACAAAAAAAATTTACCATTACATATAATTATTCTACATTTTTTTATTCGTAAAAACAAAAATATCTCCCAGTACACCAAGAAATATCACATAGAGACCGAAGGTACAATAAAGGTACTACATAATGACATTATTCTACATTACATGTGAAATTTTAATAACATAGTTTAACTATCACAAAAGGATTTAATTTTATAGATTTATAAAGAGAGCATAATCACAGATATTTTATACAATCATTTTCAATAATTAAATTTGGAAACTCATCCTTAAAAAAAAGACAATAATTGTTTTGTATCTTTTATTCCAAAATTCAAACACATGAAATTCCTGTAAACGAAAAATAAAAATTTAATGATTTTTTTCACATAAGCAGTATTTTAACATGAGAAGTTTTATAATGCAATATTTATTATAAGCCAATAAACTAAAGTGGTAACTTGAGTTTAGCAATCTTTTCCATTATCAGATGGTGTATGAGCATTCGACAATTTTAATCAATAAATCCATTAAAATATTTTTTATGAACTCCAAAGCATTTATATTTAAAGGAGAGAAAAATTCATTTGCTTTTATCGAATGAATGTCCCAAAACTTTTATAAATACTCATTACTTTCCAATCGTAATAAAACTAGTTATTTAAACTTTTTTGGGTAGCTAGAGTTAATAAGTGCTCCAGCAAGTTCCAAGTTAAGCATATTCTTATGATTTGAAAAAGTAAACGTATTTTTTATCATACAATATCAGGAACTTTTATTCAAAAATTTTATAAGTCCAATGCAATAGCAACATCTTTGTTGTATTCAATAATTTTACTCTTAAGTGCTTGATATTAATTCGTCATCATAAGTATTAATTAAAGTATAAGCGTTTTCTTTCCACAAACATAATTAATATTACTTTTATATATTTAACAATAAATTATATTTAAAATAAACATTAAAACAATATTAAATGAAGGACTAAAGTAAGCTTTGTTTCCTATAGATGTACTTGGAGAGAATAATTCGAAATTGCTCAGTTTTAGAATCTTTGTAGGAAACATTTTACGAATAACAGAGTACCAGTGATTTTATTTGTAGAAATACGCATCGCAAAATTCTGATATAACCTTGAGGACTTCAATATTAAAAAATAACAAAAGTGCACATCTTGTCAATCAACATTCACTTATAGGGAATTTTTTACTTTTTTCATTTCATTTTGTTTCATTATTATTATTTTTTTTTTGAGATTAGATTTTTTTTTATTACAAATGTTAAGAGAGAACAAATTTATTTATCACCTTTATAAAAATCAGCAGCTGAAACTGCTGTAAATATACTAACTTATAAAGTGTAAATGCTAAACACTTCATTATACATTGTTCAAAATACTGAATATGATATTAGTATCTTGCTTGTGTACAGTAGTATGAATATATTTATACTTATAAAACAAAAAATGCACACTTATTAATCTGTCATAAGAAATTATCTTAAACAGCGAACAGTCAAAATATGACATTCTAATGTCTTATGTGTCTGTGGTTGTTATGCTATTTTAAACATAATACTAGCTTAAGCCATATGGGAAAAAATAATTAAAAGCTATTTAAATTATTTTATTTTTAAGGAAAAAACTTACATTCAAAAGTCTGTAATAAACTATTTGGGAGCAATTTTAAGAAATTTTGTTTTACTGAAGGAATGAATAAATTTTGTTTTTATTAAACAACAAAGATATTTTCTTCATTAATTATTATTTTATTTACAAAAAATTCATTATAAATGACTCTTAAGAAAGCTTTTCAGTATTAACTACATTCAAAACTTCTTTCATTTTTAAAATTACTGATTTTATTACATAGTATGAGTTAATATTTCATTTAAAATGAATTGTTTACATGCATACTCGCTGAAATATGTTGATTTTTATATTTTCAATGGACATTTTTATTTATTTCTTATTTCCCATTTCGAAATGATAATTTTGATAATTTTATGATAACCAAATGATGATGATCAAATTATAATTTCCGAATGATGTTTTATTAGATTTTTCAATTTACTATTTTATTGTGAGTATATGTTGATTGACAATGCATTTTTGTTGCTTTTTTCCAATTTTTATTTTATGATGTGCATTTCTACACAAATAAAACTGCAGATGCTAAGTTAGTCTCATAAAAGGATTTTCCTACAAAAATTCTAAAACTAAAAAACATTGATTTGTTTTCTCTGAGTACAAACACAAGGCTTAATGACTCTAATATGTAATTTAAAATCCTTTTAATATTTTATTTAAATACAATTTACTCTTAAATAAAAATAATATAAATAATGCTAATTATATCTGCATAATGATTATACTTGCAGAAAATTTAATACAAAAAAGTAGAACTATTATATAATGCAAAATTATCTCTTTAAGTTATGTAGCATGACTATTATTTTATATTATGACAAAATTTACTAGTTTAATATGAAAATATAGATTTTGTAATTTTTCAAATAAATAATTTCTGTTGTACTTTAAAAACGAGAAATAACTATAAATTCTAACCAAAAGAAAATAGAAAGTTTTAAATAAAATACAATATATTCTATATGACATCTGACTAGCTGAAAAATCCCATCATATGTTCCGTCAAAAAGAGAATTGGTCATTTATCTTACAATAAGTTTTTTGCGGTTACACCGGTGGACCTCCCTGTTCCTAATCACGAGAAGCTTTACCAGTTTAAATGGAGACCACTGGAAAATTTATTCATTATTTTAATTTTTACATCAAAATTCTTTTGAATCTTACTAAGTCATGATTATTGCAAGTAAAAATATTTACAGTTTACGTATTAAAAATTAGGATTGATATATATAAATATAAAAGAAATTATTTACAAGGAACCTGTGGATCGGATGGGGTTCACTTATGGAAATGGGTGCATTAATCCTTAAACAAAGTGAAGAGTCGCTCTTCTCGTCTTCCAGAAAATTCATCACTTTATTAACTTTTCTCCAAGGTATTTGGTTTGCAAGTAGTTTCTTCTCTCTTCCCAGTGTCCGTTCATTCAATCGCTAGCTTAGCAAGGTGCCAAGATAAAGTTAGAGAGCATATTGTTAAATAGTGAAGTGAATTACCTTTATTACAGCAAATGCTAGCAGAAGAGGCAAAACGACAGTATGAATAATCTGTCATAATAACGACAGTATGAATAATCTTTTAACTTGTTTGCTGAAAGTAGGCAAAGAAAGGCACATATACTGTAGGGAAAAGAACTTCATTTCTGTTCCAAAAAAGCGACTCCTGTTAGAAGGGACTAATTCATCGATTAGTCTCCTGTTGGTGGCATTCGTCCACTCTTCTTGCCATGATTCCAGAACCCTTAGGTTTTTAGGGTTTTTTTAACCATATACACATCGGGAATGGATGAATGGTAATAAGTGATACAGAAGAAGCTATGTTTATCACCATCTTATATTTGATCAATTCCGATGTGTGCTTGAATCCATCTAAATGGAAGAATTGCTTTCCTGTTATCAAGATGGTTGATTATTATGATGACTTGTAACAATATCATTCCTTGATTATCCAAATCACTGCAGCTTACGCCATTACAACACATTAAAGTATTTTTAGAAAGTCTAAAAAGCTATTAATCTTGAAGAATACAGACCTAAATAATAGTTATAAAAAATGTATAGTGGCATATAGGTCAATGGTACTTTTTTAATTTATTTAATTTCTCATTTACCAATAATTGACAACATATCAGGTTATTGTTTTTACAATCAAATAAATCCAAACTTTTTGCTCTTTCAAATAAATTTACAGGCCTTGTGATCTAAATTTTTAACCCATAAAAGTGATTTGATACATATTGTTTGCATGAAATTTAAATTCAGGATGCAATTTCTTTTCAGATTTAAGGAAATTTGCATTTGATTTAAGGATTAACATTTTTAAGGCAAATTGTGCTTTTACCGTGAAACTGAAGAAAAGGTAACATTTGCATAAGATTTTACAAATGTTTTTAGAAAAGAATAATTAAGTACCCAGAAATTTCTAAGCCCATATGAAATTCTTCTCAATTTAAGTAGTTTCTTTCCATGTTTTCTTTTTAAGAAATATTATTTTAAAAGAAACATTTAAAACTTTTAAGTTTAATAATCTTTTTAGATTTAACAATTAATTTGATTCTGCTTTAAACAAACTCTAGATATATGAATATATAAATTTCAAACAGCTGCATTTATTTGGACAGTACCATCTGACTGTATAGGCATGTTTTTGAGACTACTCACATCTTTTTCTTAGCAATATTTTTTTAAGAAAAAGTTCCCATAAAGAATTATTCCGCAATCGTGATTGACATACATTTTGGAATAAATTTTTAAATTTGCTTAAAAATATTTGTAATTATTTTTTTTTTCAAATTTCAAAGTGAATTAAAAATAAACTTTAAGAAAACTGCATTACAATTTTTTACTATCATTTGTAAAAGAATCTAATGTAAGCGTTTCAATCAATTTTAAATCTTCCTTACTTCTCTTAAATCTACCACATGTAACCTTAATTAAATTAAGCATACGGTTTATTTTACACTTCCTATTTTTTTCAATTTAAAGAAGTAAAAGTACAATAACTATGCAAATAAAAATCACTGCGACTTTGTCTTATATGGTAACGATTTTATCACAAATGCCCAGAGTCAATCTGTTTGTGAACTCTGAGGAGCCTTTAAAATGAAACTGTTCTTCGTTCCGAGAAAGGAAGGAAATTGTGTATGTTTACATTTTCCGTCTGGCAAGAATCTGAACTCTGACTGCCTTATCGTATAGAAATCGAATTTTAGCCTACTTAAGAATTTTCGAGAAGATAAGAACGATGCTGAATAGGTTTATTCTCAACGGAAGGCAAGCAAAGTTTTACTATAAGGGATGTGTGACTTTTGCCTTCGTCTTCTTAATTGGAACGCTATATTTGAGCCACTTGCTATACCAAGTGTAAGTTATAAGTAATTAATCTTTATTCCACTATTTATTCATTTATTATTATCCATTTCTATAAGTAACATCACTTTAAGAATCGCAACTGAAGATTATAAAGTTTAGATGATTACCTTACTATTTTGCAGAAATCAATTCAAAATCCTGATAACTTTGTCAAATTTTGAAGATTATGTAATTTTAATGCAATAACTAAACAAATATTATTTTTTTATCAATATTCTTTCTTTAAGGACACAGTCAAATAAATACTTATGTTTGTATATAACTGGTGGAATTTGATTTTCCTAAGTTTACTAATACGAAACTGTCACCTAAAGAAAAGCCGATGAAAATGGTTGACATGGTTATCGTGTACATGTATTACGTGTAGACGATTTAATCTTTTAATCTGTTTACTGAATTTAATCTTAAGCTATAAAATTATATTTTCATGGATTCTGTTAAACTCAAATACACAAGTATTTAGTTAAAAATAAATTAGCTTCTATATAAATATAATTTTTCATAGCTTAATTAGCAATAAAAATTAAATTTTAAAATATATGGAATTCCCCATTATGTATATAGGAAATACTCCATTATATCAAAAAATATATATAAGGGAATTTTTCAGAAATTTCATTAAATAACATCAATTATTTTGATTCGTCAACAGAAACCGCAGTTAATAACTCATTACCCGATACTAATCACTTTTTTTATGGATAAACTTTCAAAACAATTGCTTATGTTTGCTGTTGATTCCTGATTTGCTAAAATTTGGATAATATGATTTAAATTTTAACTACTTTATACTAATTAATTTAACATTTTTTGTTAGATGTATCATGTAACACATTTAAAGTTTTTGAAGTTAGATGATTATTCAAGTAAAATTTGCCAAACATTTATTGTCTGCCACGAGCAGCACAATATATTTTTTTATTACTTCTATTAAATTTTTTAAATAATATAGATTATTCTGAACTTTTTTCTTTAGGAAAAGTTTATATACAAATATAACAAAATATAAAGAAATTATGGAAATTGTTGTCAGATGACTTGTGATATCACATGAAGATACTGGGATACTGGAAAACAATGTTGACAGACTAAATTAAAAGCTGAAAGTTATGATAACTTACTAGAACTCATAACAACTATCTCATTTCTAAATTTCGGAATTTGATTAATAATAATTGTTAAAAAAATATATCAGGTTTTATTTTAAAAAATTGTAAGTGTATAAAAAAATAAGTACAAAAGTATTTTTTAATTTATTCCAATATACATTAAAATATTTTTAAAAGTGTAAAGTATATTTTTAGCATAAAAGTGTAAAAGTATATTTTTAGAATAAAAGTGTAAAAAATATTTTTTAGCATAAAAATTTTAAAAAAATGTATTTTTCAATGCATATTAAAATATTTTTAAAATTTAATATTTTAATATATATATTGGAATATATTAAAAAATATACTTTTTCATAGATAAAAATATGGAAAAGTACTTTCTTTAATAAAAATTCATTGAAAAATTGATTGGTGTTCTATTTCATATATGTATTATCAAAACATTTAAAATAACAGCTTTAACTTATTCTTGCAATGTGAGAATAAATATTTTCTTATCATAAAATTTAATTTTATATGTAGATATTGCTATTATCTAGTCAAATAATTTTAGAAATATATTATTATTGTACAAGTAACAATAATATATTTAAGTTATTTTGGATTAATATTGTATCATATATTCCTTTCCTAATATACGTGCATTTGAGTAAGAATTGATTTGTTTAGTTCTGATGATTAATAATTTTATAACGTGTATAAAAGCTCCTAGTTTGGAACAGTTTCAATGAAACAAACTATAGCTTAGATATTTAAAGAGTAAATTTTCAATAGGAAAAAGATAGAAAGCAATTTTTTTTCGCCTAATAATACAGAAATATAAATACATTATTAAATTTGCTTTAGTTAAAAAAAATCAAATGAAAAGAGTGTTGTTAATAAAATTTTCAGGTTAAAAATTACAAGGCTATTATTAATTTTAAAAGTCAATTTTCGAGTTCAAATTTATTTCTGAGATTATTTTAAACATAATATATTTTAATAATGTATACTTTTCTTTCCTTCGAATGCATACTTTAGAAAATGCAAATTAATTATTCATCATTTTTAAAGAAATTTTTAGTTTCTGTAAGCTAATTCAATTTCTTAACACAGTAACTAATATAGAATTCAATTATAAATTTTAATCATTTTTTTCAGATGCGTGGACGTAAGCGGAAACGGAAGTCCAAGTAAATTTCTAAGGAGCAAAAGGGATGTTAAAGGTAAAAATTATTTTATAATATTTGATGCATTCATGACCATTATACCTCAATCTAAAATAATTCGCATATTTATTTTTGAGAATAACATTTTGATTGATCGTGTTATTTTATTAATTAGCACTATTTTTGTCAGCTAAAGATATATTTTTTAATAAATATGGCAAAAAATGTACACATGGTAAAGTAACTGTTCGTTATTAGCCAACTACTCTAAATTAACTTGCATTTTAAATTCCAAAATATTCTTTCAGAGAAAACATTTTTCTGCTGTTACAGTAAAAAAGCTATAAAATTTAAATTTTAGAAAAATTAAAAACTTTCAAAAATTGTTTTTTAAAAAATAAAACAATATAACAAGCATTAAGTGCGTGAAATTTTAAACTGCACAAAGAATGTTCCTTTTTTAAAATAACTTTATGCACTGTTAATTATATGTAACTTCTATGTGTACTATTAATTATATAATTTGTAATCTTGTAGATTATCAGTACTATTTAAGCAGGAGGATTTAAGAATAAAAGCTTATAAAATTCCTTAATAAGGAAATTACAACAATAAAATTTTTTATAATCTGTTTTAGAATAGTTTTATATCTCCAATGCACTCATGTTCTCATTTTAAAGGAATTAAAATTTTGAAATGTTTGTGGTGTTAGAATTAGTCAAATTCTTCTAAAAATCGAATATTAATAATATAGCATAGTATTTAAAATTTATTAAAATTAACAATATAATAATACATTAACAATCAAACAAATTTTACTTATATTTGCCTTTGACAATTTTATTTATTCCTGCAAGTATTTTAATTACTCATCATCCTTTTCCAAGTTTTATCAATCACATTATCAATATGTGTCTGTCAACAAAGCGATTTGTCGAATTTCAGCCGTAAATAAATAGTTTCTTCTGATTTACGGTAGTTACTACAAGTATTCTCCAATTACACTTTAGTCGGTTGATGATTCAGAATATATTTTTGATACATCAATTTTTGGATCTTATCAATATTCATTTTCATTTCTTTTTCGTTGAACTTTTATATAATGCTTTCTCAAAGCTTATATGGGATAAAGGGAACTAAGCAATAAAATTAAAATCTTTAGAATATAATTCCGTATATTTGTGAAAGTAAAAAGTTGATGAAATGAAGTATGTTAAGCAAACTGTATATAAGATAAAATTTAAAACCTAATAGCTATGCCTTAAGCATTATAAAACCTTTAACTTTTTATCTCCTTTAAGTGAATCAATAAACTCCATTAAACTACACGTGTTCGTAAATGTTCAACATCTATTTTAAAGTAGAAAGAAATTTTTGCTAGTATGAGAGGCATAATTTCCAAAAATAGGTGAAATTTTTAAGGGACAACGATATAAAAGATAATTTGTCTTCCTAAAAAACAATATTTCTCTTGATTCATAGCTCTATGACATATTTTCACATGAAACAACAACAGCGTTATTCACATTTTGTCAATATTTATTTTCGATTTTGAAACTGCTTTAATGCTACTTTGCACTTTCCTTAAAATAGGAACATTTAATTAAGAGAAATAAAACCAAACATAAAAACATTTTATGTAATATTTTTTTTAAATAACTGGTCAGGTGTGTATTTAATTTAATTAATAATGCTCAGTTCTTAGTTATAAATAAACGAGATTTGTTTAAAATTATACGAATATAATAAAATCGAGTAAAACATTGTCCTAAAATATTTAACTTATTTTTATTTTAAAAATTGTTCACTTTTCAAATTAAACTTACTTAGGCCTGATTTAAACACAAATTATATATATATATATATATATATATATATATATATATATATATATATATATATATATATATATATATATATATATATATATATATATATATATATATATATATATATATATATATATATATATATATATATATAATATTAAATGTAAAATAAATTGAAATAATCAAACAAATTTTATACAATGATTAAGCATATTCCCTCTTTTTTTTCTATAGCATATACTGAGATCAATAGCTGAACTAAAAACACTCAAGTTCCTTCAAAAATAAAATACAAATATTTGCAATGCACTCTATATGAAAAACACGTGCAAACTAAGATTCATACATAAAAACAATATTTACTTCCATTTTATTGATGAAAAATAAGCAAGGTAATCATTTTTTACCTTTTTGTTTTTATAAAGTGCATTTTTTAAAAAGCCATTTTTCCATTTTTTTTCAAGCTAGACGAGTCTTTTACTATCTTTTTCTTCAAAAAAAATAAATTGGTCCCGTTAGTCCTTCCTATGTTTGTTTTGCTGGTGATCTTTGCTCCTCAGCATTCTCTTCTGATTGGATATCTGAAAGCTCTCTTTTATCCGTCTTTTCCCCTCTATAAATATTTTACTCTCAGTAATTCCATCATCTTATATTTTTTCCGCACTTATCACGCCTATGTCAATATTTAAAAAATCTTGGAGAGAAATTTAATGTCACAAAGGGATTTTTAGTCGGAGTTCATGTATGATTTATTTTCGCTCGATTCATAAGGCCTATTTTCTTGGCTATTTCCAGTTACAATAGTTTCTTTAATAAACCCTAAATGTTGAAATACCTTCGATATTGTCTTTCTTTCTACATCAGTCCAAGCATTGATTGGAAAATCTATTGCTCCTAAAATGTTAATTTCATAAGGCCACTCAAACTCTAAATCTATAATTATTTTTTGCAAAAGTGCCGTGTATGGTATTTGCACTTGAAGCTGTGATAATGCCCTGACACATGGATTGTTAAACCAAAGTTAGGTTTGGTAGAAGAGACTTCACATCAATCGATTCTTGATCTTCGATTTGAATCGATGAAATTATCCACAATTAAATCTTTACGATTATCATATATAATTGTCGATCTAAGCCTGTCAGTCAATTTTCAGAAACTCTCTCAATCATACAAGTTATGGTATGCAGGGGTTAGTTTTGAACACATTGGAAACATATTTAAATATCTTCCTATGAAAGACAAAGGCAGTTTCTTGGTTACCTTCATACTGACTGCTAACAACACTTTAATTATTTGCTTCACTTTTCTACCCCAATTATGTTTATTGTCTTTAAAGCTAAGTATTACTTTATGTAATACTTTGAAAAACAAACCTGCCTTTTGACATTGAATACATCCTGTGGGTCGTACTTGGAAAGTAATGATTTCAATGCTCCTTCTTTTAATTTGATTTTGGAAATTTTATTCACAGCTCTATTTTCGTTGCACAATTTTATAAAACTCAAACTATCTCTGGGTTTAAATTTTTGAAGCCAATTATCTGATGCTGTGAGATCATTTATGTTCAGCTTCCTAACAAAACAGTTGGATCTGACATTTAATTACAATACCATCAACAGGAAAGTTCATTCCTCTCATTTTTCTCAGTCAATCTCTCAAGTAAATTTTTTTCCAATTTTGTATGATTTACTTGTCTAAGAACTTCGCGAGAGCTGAACTCTTCAGCTAATAATGTTTCCTATTGAAAAGATTTTTTCGACTGACCAACACTTTCGCTTCTTCAACTGCGACGCAACTGAAAGTTCTCAACAGAACCGGTCCAATCTCTCTCGATAGACGAAACTGCATAAATTGAATTATTCAATTGAAATGAAACTAACTAGAAAAAACAGAAATCGCCGTTTAAAAGGGTTTTTCCTTTTTCTATGTTCTTTCGTACGAGGAGAATTGAAGTCGAGTTCGACATCACTTTCCTTTCACGTCACAAGTCTAATATTTCCGTGTCTTCGACCATTGTTTCATAATTTGCACATGTCGATTCTTTGTTCAAAATTAATCAAGTAGTCATACGTAATATGGAAAAAATCAAATGAAAAAAAAATAAAAAAAATATATCATAAAAAATATAAATAAATGGAAAAAAGTTTTTGTTTGAAACGAAAGTTTGTAGAAAAATTATTCAAAATTTTAATTCGTAAATGAAGTTAAAATTGATTATGTCTATGATGTCATGACAGTGACTAGACACTAGTTGATAAAAATGTGAGGGTTTGAAAAATGAATGCATATATATGTAAGTGACACTTTTTAATTTTTCAAAGCACTGTATGAGCATTGAAATATAATAATAGTTACTAGTTTTTTAATAAACAGAAACACATATATTCTGTTAGCATTTTGTAGCTTTATTGAAATTCTGTAAATCATAGATTTT
The DNA here is from genome assembly GCA_037975125.1 of Latrodectus hesperus. NCBI lineage: Eukaryota > Metazoa > Arthropoda > Arachnida > Araneae > Theridiidae > Latrodectus > Latrodectus hesperus. The sequence goes on from CM075853.1 coordinate 48,092,333, forward strand.
TTATAAATGTAAAATGTATGACCTCTCAAATTTTCAAAAGGGATATATTATAGTAGTCCATCTAATTCGACCGAAATATTCCAAATTTGAGATTCAACTAGTGTGACCGTAGCATCTCAACTTTTAGGTGTATTCAGAGGGTTCAGTGTCTGAAGTCAGGACAGCATACACATAGCGTGGCAAGAAAAGCGTGATAAAACAAAATAGTTTACGGAAAAAGTCAGTGGAAAAGGCTGGCGGGTATTGAACGAATTGTAATGCATAAAAAGTGAACTGCTGCGACAAAAAATAAAGCTGAACTCAATCAAAATTTGGATACTGTAGTGTAAATAATTATACTTAGAAACCACATTCTTCATCACAATATTTTCCTCAGAACAGAAATTTTCAAGACACTTGCCATAGATACTAATGCCAATCATCATCTACAATGGTGTAACTCTCAAAAAACCTGGTCGATTGATAAACGGAAGATAGTAATACAGTTTTTAACAAATATTTTTTTACTCTTCTCAGTACAAGACACGTTTAAAGGACACCTGTACAAACGTATAACGATGATAGCCTCTTTCCAACTGTCGAGCATGGAAGTGAATTTATCACGATACGGGCTCCCATGGTTTTTGTTGGATGAATTACAATCTTGAATGGAAAAATCAGGCCCATGTTATGATGGAAACTTTGTTTTCTGAAAGTGATGGAATTTTAAATGATAATACAATTTTAAATGACTTGTCCAATCACGAACGAACTTGACGAACACCAGAATCAAGTCGGCCTTTGGCTGCACTGTCTTAAATATAACTGAGCCGTTATAATCTATTTTAGAGCATTCCATACGAAATCAATATTCTTCATCTGCATCTCTGCCAGAGCTTTTAAAATAATATCTTCATAAAGAATGGTACAATATAACTTTAAAACTTATTTAGCTTTTGCATAAAACGGTTCCTAGACGAATCTAAGCTTTATTATAAATGCCTAAGAAGTCCTATACCATACTAATAAAGGATTTTCTTATACTAGTATTTCCATCATTTTGGATATATATACATTAAAAGTGTTTTCATTACAAAAAAAACAGCAAATTTTTAAACTAGTTGTTTTCTTGACAGATTGCAATTTCAAATTCAACGTATCGGGAAGCGGAGGAACATTAACAAGTCCCGATTATCCAGATAAATACCCCAGTAATGCCGACTGCAGATGGCTACTGGAGACGACAGATCCCAACATTACGCTTCTACTTCGCATAGATACCTTGCAGATTGAACCTGATACTAACTGCAAGTAAGTGAAAGCAATTCTATTAATCTTGAGATTTTAAATTTTCTGTATTTTAATAAATGTCATAATTGTCTAAAATAATACAGATAAAACCGTAAGAGCTTCGCCATGTAAGAAAGCAATTTTGGATCATTGTTGACTGAGTATTTAAATAATGAAAAAGATTAACTATTTTATCCAATCAGTATAAAACTAAAATAATTATTATTAATATGTTTTTCAAAAGTATACAGCAAAATGTATATAGTATTAAGTAATGAGCAATTTTGAATATTAAATAATGTATAACTATTCTGACGAATTTAATTTTAACTTAAAATTTGTGTGTTGATAATTTATATGGAATCTTACAAATGGATGCATGTAATATATTGCATTGTTTTATTATAATTTATTATCTGATGGTTCTTACTCTGAAAATTTAAATTTCATAATTTTTTTCTAAATTATTTAAAAGTTATGCAAATATATTAGAAATTTCATTGTACTTTATTCTTCTTCAATCAGCTATTACTATAAGCATTAAAGCAAATTAATAAATATTTTATCTTAAATTAAAAGCAGTTTTCTGAAAAGAAACATGTATATTTAAAAATGATACAAATACAAACTAAATCTGTTAAGTTTCGATTCAATTGTGCATATGTAATTGTTTTTATATAGAACATGATAAGTTTAAATTTTCCTTAACTCTATTTTTTTTTAAATAGTTGCCATGTATTAAAAACTTTGATGGGTCATCTAAAAGGGAAAATCACCTAGTTTCAAACAATGAAGAAAGTAAAATGTTAAATAAGCGATTTCAAAATATAAGAAACATCATTTCCTTTGAATGAAAATTGTAAGAGAAAATGTTTATAAATAAATATTGTACATTGTGTGTGTGTGTGCGAAACTTCAAAGACAACATATCTGATGACAAATAAATTTTTCTGTTTTACTATAAGACTTAGAGTGAACGGCAAGAATTTTTTTATATTTATCTATTTTCTTTTTGCTCCAAACGAAAAAGCTTCTGCTATACACACATTCTGCTATACATACTTCTGCTTTCACATTTATATATTTTACAACGGTATGTATGGAAAAGTGAATTAAAAAACTCGCGCATAACATATAATTTATTACATTTGACAATTGTTTAATGACTTACGTGAAAAAATTTAATTGTGAAATATATTTAATATTATATGAAACGAAAACTAAATTAAATCCTTGTAAAAACAAAAAATCTTATTTTTAATATTAAGCATTAAAAATATAAATTACAAGCATTAAACATAGACGTGCGATTGAAACTAGGATTCTGACTCCTATAAATTTGAAGAATTGCTCTTTTTTCTGTGAATGTCGTAGGTTTGATCCTAGTAATTGCAGAAGAACAGTAAATGGTTGTTGCGCTTTTGCTCTGCATTCACATCTGTCAGAATAGCTGCTGCGAAGTTTTCATACTTTCTTTTTCATGTGACATATGAATACAGGTATACGTGTGACATTTTATTTTGCAGTTGTGTGCTTAAGTATTCTCATCCGGTAATTTTATGAATTATCAAGTAAACTCTTTCGCAAATATTCTCTTTCATCATGAAATGTGCAGTTCTCAGACCACTTATTTTTAAATGATAGTATTACCGATTTCTTTCAAGAATAATCAAGCAAATAAATACAAATTAACATCCATACTAAATTTTGTATATCTATGAAAACAATACAATAAAGTTAGAGTTGGTGAAAAAGATCGCGCGCGATGATCAAAAAGAATGCTTTTATTAAAAGTTGATTAAAATTTCTGGATTTTTTATTATAGTAAAAACTCTTTTAATTATAGGATACACTAAAGCAAATAACTTTCTAACACGTTGTCTCAAGAGTCGGAAACATAAATGCAAAGTTATGCTACAAGTTAACGTGGTATGTAAATCAAACGAAATAAAAATGGTATGTAAATCAATGTGGTATATAAATCAATAACAAGATTTTTTGCATTTCAATGACTCCATGAAATGTAAGTAGGAGTTAGTTGCAATAGTTTTGACTCTCTGAACTTAGTAATCGCATACTAAAATGAATTTAACAATGAAATGCTCAATATCAAATTGTCATTCATTGATCCATTGCTTATAAATGTTTCAGAACTTTTTAAAAGGTTTCAAAAAGCTCTTATATAGTCTAAACTTTTCCTAATGGACAACATGTAAATCACTGAGACATGATGATACGGGAAACAATTTCTGACAACTTCTTTATATAAACTGACCAATGTTGGGATCATTAAGCAACAACTTGTTATGTATGTTTCCCTACTACCAGAAGATTTATTCACGTATGAAAGATAGCATACTTATAAAAACTATGCATGTTGACGGTATATTTATTTAATTTCACATAGTTCATTATCATAGTATCTCTCAAGATATTTAAGAACATATCTAAAAATGTCATCAGATTAATCATAGATAAACTGCTTAGACTGTCATTATTGTGTGCATTCATTAAATATATAATATACTCATATAATAGTATGTACACCATTAATTGTAAATTATATTTAAATCTGTGAAGACATGGGAATAATTATATCATTAAATTTTAATCCTTTTCTATAAAATATGATGACAAAAAAACTATAAAAATCATAAACTTCATGCATATTATATGTTAAGCGTTGAAGATCTAAGTTAAATATCTATTAGAGCTGAATTGAAACTATAACATTTGCTAATAATTAGAATTTAAGAGACATTGCGAATCAGTCTTATAAAAAAGACAAAAATAACAGAAATAGAAATCACAAAGCTCTTATATATGCTTCTGTTATAAAAGACAAAATTTGTAATTATCATTGCCAATCTTATATTTTAATTATGTTACATCAAATATGATGGTACACCATTAAGAAAATTTGAATATGAGTCTGTGTACAATCACTTCAAAAGAAATATTAATTTATATATATCACTCTGAAATATTCAACATGGAACACCCTTGGGATCGACCCACCAAAGTTCTGTTGTCCTTGTTTGAAGTGTATAATTGGGGTCAAATTCATTTCAGATTGGACTACTTGCAGGTATATCTGGGATCCTCTACTTTAGCTCCATCTCTGGGTCCCTTCTGCGGAAACATCAAAGACAGAGTTATAAAGACTAACTCTTCGACATTACTCGTAGTTTTCCATTCGGATCCCATCTACGAAGACAAAGGATTCTCCATTGATTACTTCACGCAAAGTGCTGGAGGTAAATCTGTTTAAAGAAACATTTCTTCATGTAGTATACATTAATTGAATAATAACTGCAAGTAAAAAATACTGTAAAAATGGAAATGACAAACTATATTTTCATGGGAAAATAAAATTGTATGAATGTTATTTTGATAAACAAATACACAATTTTATTTAAATTGAAAATAAAATTAAAAATTGTATAATAACGAAATGAAAAGTTGTATTTATTGCTGAGTGCAAACCATAAATTTACAAATTGTATTCATATGTTTTAGGTTTACAACTTTTCTCAATTTGCTAATAATAAAATTCAGGAAAAATGTAAAAGAAAATTAAATTTGTTAATATTTGAAAAATATCTAAACAAACTTGTTTTTGTTAGAAAATTTTCCAAAAAGTCAAGAAAAACTTTTAAATTTTAAAAACAAATTTGAAAACAAAAGCTGAACTTTCATTTTATGAAAGCAATTATCGATACCGAAGGAAATACCAGTCATTTCAAAACAACTTATTATCAGCTAAGTAGAAAAATATATTGCTAATGTGAAATCGAGAAATCCGGTTTTATCACCTACTTTAGTATGGAGTAAACCAAAATGAATGGCGCAATTAGGCATTGTTTTTACATACCGATTAGAATGACGATTTACATGAATTGAGTAAAAGTTTTTGTTTATTTCATTGTCTGTTTTCAGGCGTACACCAAAAGTTAATAAATCAAGTTTTCGCATGTAGCTGTCAAACATTCCAAGGATAAGATTACATTCAAGTAACTAAAAGTAAAAATATATCACAAATAGAATACATAAATAAATCGTTATAAAGGAATAGCTTAAAAGTGCAATAAGATTACTGGAAAGCAAATCACAAAATCATGTTTTTCATCTTAGTCATGTTTTTTTTTTTTATTTATTTTTTTTGTGTTATAAAGTATTGATGGTTATTTTAAATATTCAAACATTCAATTACAATTTGAAATAGGATATTTGCAACAGAGAATTATCAGTTATTGAATTCCTATTGATTCGATTTCATTTACACGTATTTCTCACTCTCTCTCTCTCTCTCGTTATTCTATCAGTGATAATATTTACATACTTTTTCTAGATATAAGATTTAAAATCAGAAATAAACCTAAGGGATGTATTTAAGTAAACTATTTTCATGGAATTTTAAGCAAAAAACATAATATATATTGTTAAAACTGTATTAAAAAATAAAATTATTGATCTCCATGTAAGCCTAATAATAAACTTCCTTATATGCTTTTTATCCTATGTGCTCTTTTTCTTAAAATTTAATGAAGTTAAAGAAATGTAAAATGTTTTATATTTAGATTGCAAATCCTCTTTGACGGATCCATCGGGAGTGATTCGAAGTCCCGGATTTCCCAACAATTACCCGGACAGCACTGATTGCTGGACACTCATTGAAGTACATCCAAACAAAAAAATTGCTCTATACTTCGAATCTTTAGATCTTGAATATGGAGATAATTGTACTTATGACTATATACAAATTTACGATGGCGCAACAAGACGTAAGTGTGTAAATCACTGCTTTCAAATCAACACCCAATTTGCATTCCACTAATTATGAATGTAACATGACTTTTCATTTTATTCAGATTCACCTCTCATGGGGCAAATATGCAAACTACAAAAGGAAACAAGTTTTGAATCATCCAGTAATCAGTTGCTGCTACACTTCCATTCTGATGAATCTGTCAACAGAAAAGGATACAAAGCCGTCTATTCAGCGATAGACAAAAGAAGCATCAAGGTTGGAGGTGAGTTAGTAATTTTTTCCCAAGAATGGCATCCGGTTGCGAGACAATAGGCTTGCACTATAAATGAGATGTTTTTATTACTAGTTTTATAGGCATTCTTTCTCGCAGAGCTTGCATACAAAGCTGCCATTCTTTATTAGGTCAAATTTTGATTACAGTATATTGTCTTCTAATTTTTTTAAGTAATTAATTTCCAAAATGTAATTAAAAAATATTATAAATTAAACAAAGTATGATCATAATTTGTATTTATCAGTGAGTGTAGGCACCTATAAGTCGAATATAATTTTCTGTTTTTAATCATTGAAATTAAATTATGTACTTCAAATTGATAATTAAAATGCGAAATTATCATTGTGCTATTCACTATCGTAGCAAATAAATGAGTAAACCTGATGTTAATACATTAGCTTTAAAGTGTTCGAAAATAAATTATCATAATCTTATCCAATAGTTTCAATCAGGAAAGGGGTGAATCATAAATTTTTTCTAGTTTGAATTTTGTATTCTGGAAATATTAATTTACCTTTCAAATCCTCTAATGTTTTACACATGAAAGCAAACATTTTCAAAATGCCGAACATTAACGATTATAAATTTAAAGAGAAATTGTAGCGATAACTGTAATTTAATTATTTAACTTCTAAGAAATGAGGCGCAAATCATTTTAAAAAGTAAATGTTGGTAAAATGAATTTAAGTGAAATACTATTGATTTTAATTTGCTAAACAGAAATTTTTACGATAACGTTATCAACGATAATTCGAATAATTTATACTTTTTTCGAAAATATTTTATTGAGTTATTCTCTGAATGATCAATCCTTTGGTCTTCGATTCAGATATTCACATTACATTCGATGTGTTTTGTATGTTTCGCATTACAATTTAGCTGAGAATGTAATGCGATATTTACAGAAAAAAATCGAACAGAAAAACCAAACTCCCCGATTTAAATTTCTCCCGTTTGATAATATTAAAATGATCAAATAAGCTATGTTGATTTTGAGAAAATTTGGTAGAAATCAACACTATCTAGAGAGAAATTCGCAATTATAAAATTGGTCACCCATATCCGGATTTCGAAATATTTAGGAATTACATATTGGAAGATCCTTATTGGACACGAAATATGATACTAGAAAATAAAATACATTATATAGAATAAAAAAATATTTAATTTTGCAATTCATATTATTTTTTAAAAAAAATGCAATATGGATTTTTATTTTTTTTTTATTATTATTTTAGTAAGAAGTAAAATTTCAAGAAATAATTATGTTTTAGGGAATTAAAAATAAATATTAAGAAAAGTACTTCTAAGAGTTATGTAATGACTCACAGAATTCAAAAAATAAATATCAATAAGCAATTATGTTGTTTTATGTTTTATCAATACGGGAAATCTAAACGTAATAATGAATGCATGACGCTCTATTTTGAGAAATTTTCATAACGCATATATAGTGTACAGCTGGAAGCCGTTATGAGTCATTTGTACACCTGTTGCATACCTTCAGGGTAGGATCTTTCACAAACAGTGACCTGTTTTCACGTGACGCAATATTTAATTTTTGACGCAAGTAGATAATTTATTGTAATATCAATGTTTAATAATTTCTCAGATAAGTCCATTTTACATTTAAACAGTGATCAATATTGCCAGTGGTGGCAATTATTTTCTTCACCTTTTACAGAAAACAAAAGTTTTGAGTATAACATAATTAATTTTATACAATCATCATTATAACGTTTCGGGTTGTCATTTTTACTGATTCAGAGTTAAAATGTCAAGTATTTCGTAACTATAAACACAGTCGATATTCTACATTGAGTGAACAACAATCGCACCAAAGTGGGGTATTGGTTTTTAACGCCAATTTTAAAGTGTGTAGGCCCTTTCTGCAAGAGTCTTTAGAAGTATCAGGATTGAGCCTGTATTCTACTGTGAATGGGAGTAACACCTTCACTCGTCAAGTTTCCACAGCCAACTGAGTCTGGTAGAGACCAACTCAATGTTAGGAACAATCTGGTTCAACAAGAACAACACAGCTAGTTGAGTTCTTGATTTTTTAATTTTATAAATAACTAGTGATCAAATACTATTAGCTTTCGTGCTTCGTAGATTCTAGAACGAAACGTATACGATAGGCGCTCGTTTTTATGAAACCTTAATTTACGAACACTCACTATTTTACGAACAAGACCCATTTAAGAAATAAATTTTTGGAAAACCTTTTCTACATATTCGCTTTCATGCATTTCTCATATGCGTTTATTTTTTTATCATCTGGTGTTTTATTCTTTTATTTTATGGTTTGAGAAACTTGGACGACATTATTATTGGAGAATCATTGAGTTTTGAATAACTAATTGCAACATCAAGTAACCAATTTATATTAATCCATATCATAAATAAAAAAAATAGTTTTGATTCTAAAATCGAAATGAAACATATTTATTATAAAACCTTGTGATTATTATCATTAAACTAGAAGCTGTGTAAATGAAAACGAGCCTTAAATATCAACCACCCCAGGCTTTTTTTAATCTGAGTGGAATCTTAAAGAAATCACACACTTCCGATTTTGCATGTATTTGAGTGATTTCAATTCTTTAAGGGAAAATATAGAAGGATGTTTTTGAAATGAGCTATCATGCCTTGGAATAGATTAAAGAAATTGACATTCTAGGCGCTATGCTCTTGGGAATGTATGTTTGAAATAATGTTGCAAAAAAAGAAATATCTAAATCAGTTTGACCTGTGTACGTTATAAAGTACATTACTGTAACTGAAGAAAGACAAAACATTTTGTCTAACTACTTGAGCGGAGATAAGTCACTCATCGATGAACGTCGACCAAGAAACCTGCTGCTACCCGAAATTTCATTTCAGAGCTTTTGAATCTGGATACGAATGTAATTTGTTAGTAAATAAGAATGAAAAGAGTTTTTAGATGTTAAACATTAAGAAAACAACTTACAACTCCCACCATCTGCAAAACAAGTAGATGAATGGCTGGCAATTTTTTTTTTTTCAAAACTTAAGGTATTTTTTGACAAAAGTGAAATGCTTTTCTTTATCAAAAAAATGTGATTTTTTTTAAAAATGTAGTTCTGAAATAAGAAAAGTATAGTGATTACTTAAACTAATTTTTCTTCAATAAATAATAAATAAATTTGTTTTTAATTATGATTTTTTTATATATATTTTGCATGCTTTTTATATAATGCGTACTAAATCTTGATGTTTTCTAATTGTATTTTCTTATAAAGAGAGAGCAGAACATACACACACAGTCAAAAGTAATTTTAAAAACTATTTTACCAGTCTCTACAATTTCGTAAAAACGCAAGCGCTTCTAGTTTCTAACTTTCGAGGAAACATTGATATTTGGAAAAATGGCATCTTATTACTTTTCATTAAAATTTACTTATGTAATTAGTTTTGTTGTAAGCGCTGCTATGCACCGTAAAATTACGTCTCGCGTATAAATCATTGAATTTCAGGTGAAATGAGTTATGAATTCTATATTAAATACTTTAGTATAACAAAGAAATTTTCAAGTGCTCATTACCTCATTCAATTAATTTTTATCTCGTCTTTTGTGAGACCTCATATCATGGTGCATAACACAATGTTATTATGTTCCGTGCGAAAAGAGGTCGCATGTATAGATCAGATAAAAGTATATCGATTGAGGTATTGAAAGCTTGAAAATTTCCTTTAATTACTAAATTATCAAATGTTGATATCAGGATTAATTTTACTTGAACTCTAATGCATCTCCAATTGGTGACAAATTGGGAAAGGCATAAATACATTTGCTACAGAAGACAAAAACAATGTTTTTCCAAACAGCAAAAAAATTATTTTCAAAAACATAAGTATTGCACTGTGTTAATACAAAAAGAAAGGGAGATCCGATGCCACAGATATTTTTTTGCTCCTCTCAACTATTATGAAGATGACAATTTTAAAACGAGAGAACGAACCATGTCTCTATACAAGAGGCAAGCAGAATTGCAGAATAGTGGGCATCGTGATATAAGCAATTTTACAGAGGGTTCAAATCAGAGTTGATACTTTAAATTATTTATAAACAATGTAGTAATTTGAAATTAAATATAAGCTATGCTTACAGGTAGCCAGAAACTCTTGCTTTAAATTTAATTCAAATTTATGTATTAAGTTTTAATTAAACTCTGTTCAAAAATTCAGCGAACAGACAAATAAATATTTTATTTATGCAGATATTTTTTTTTCCTTCTTTAGAATCTAAAAGTGAAAAATCCTTTATTTGCGACTGAATTAAATCAATATCTACAATAAATTAAAATTAATAAGCTTCTAAAGGAATAAAAAACAATAAATTTTTCAAATTTTGGTAGAATTTTACAAAATGACACAAAATATCATATAATAAAATATAGAACAAGCATGAAAAAGATGAACCACAAGAAAAAGACTTTAATGTCCAACTGTAACCAAACATCTCACGAAATTGTAAAACCAAATATTCTTAAATGATTCATTAAATTAAAATTAGAATGGGATTATCTAAAAATTAACAATAGATGGCCTTTATACATTAAGAGTATCACAGTGACATTAAATTATAAAATTCTGCATTTAAAAAATAATATCATTTTAAATTAAGAGGCTAATATTTAAAATTACATATGCATCTAGGACTTCTATATGATGATATAATGGAATTCACATTCCACAAAGCAAATAAAGGGTTATTTTCAGATATACCCGATGACACTTGTGAGATATTGTGTAATCATATCCCAGGTATAATTACTATAAAATGATTATAAATCAAAATATGCAAAACAAAAATAATTACTGAAACAATCATATTTTCAGTTTTTAATTCTTTATTTATTTATTTATTGCATAATTAATTCGTATAAAAAATTCTCAAATATAATTTCAAAATAAAAATAATCAAAACATTTTGCAAAATCATTTCTGTAGAATCATATATCCATCAGTATATATTATGTGTTTTGTAATTTATGTAAAAACATGACATCCCGATGCATTAATATTTAAGTCTATATTTATTTATATCTTTCTTTTTTCCAAGATTGCCTTTGGGAGAAAGATGATTTTAACGGTACAATCGCCAGTCCCAATTATCCTGCTAATTATCCAAGCAATTCCAACTGCAGCTTGTGGTTACAAGCACCTGAAAACCAGCAGATTATGATAGTCTTTGATACCTTGCAGCTAGAAATCGATTCTAATTGTTCCTATGATTATCTACAAATTAAAGATGGACTTCCTCCTGGTATACTAATTTTTTATATGTAGAGTATTAATAGTTACATATAATTTATATGCATATTTTATTATTCCTTTATTTTTTATTATAAAACTTTAATTTTAATATTAAAATTTTTCTTGTAGTTAAAATATTAGCAATTTGTTTAATTTATTTACATTAATAATATGCTACTCCGTTGGACTATTAATGATAATTCAATATTATTGTGGTTTTCTTATAGATTCTAAATCAATGGGATCGTTTTGTGGTAAAATTTCTGAACCTAAGGAATTAACTTCAACAAGTAATGAAGTAAACATCATATTCCATTCTGATGATTTCGCGGAATTCTCTGGTTTCAAGTTGAGGTACTGGTTTCTTAATAATGAAACAGGTAATTCCACAGCTCTTTATAAAGAGGTATTAATTTTCCTTTTTCAGTTTTGAGGTGTCAACACCACGAGAAACATTTATCAGTAAATTAGTATTAATGATATAAATTATTAAAAAAATTTACGTTTAAATAAAACTTTTTTGCTAAAATTTTTCCAAGAGAAATGTTGGTATGTGAATTTTGTTAAGACGCTTGTAACTCAAGTTCGGCATTCACTAAATACTTTATTAGTGGCATATGATATTTATTGAAATTGTGTTGTATTTATGACTTCAAGCGATGAAATTGGATTTAGATAATCCAAACAGATTAGATATAACAAACTTATGATTACAGATAAATCATTAAATGATCCATTAAGGCAAAATTAGAAAACCAGGCTCGTCATGGAAAGAATCATAGAATTTTTGAAGTTCTCGTCTTAGAATTTCTGAAGTATTCCCATGACAGCTTTGTTAGAAAATAGCTTATAATAGAAAATAGAATAGTATTACTTTGTACTTTATTATTAAATGAAAAACGGCTTATTATTAAAAGGAAACACAAGTGATGATGATATCTGTAGATGGTATTTCTGAATTGCATATTACTACAAAACACTGCTACCGAACACTACAAAGCATTGGTCGCAAATGAAAACAAATGTAGCAGAAACTCTGTATTTTATGCAGAAAAGCTGTGTATTTTGCCATGTGAAAGACACAATTGAAGCACGAATGATAAGGCTTTTGAAATCAAATACAGCCATAATTAGAGTTTAATCTGAATTCATTGCTATAGGCAGTTAAATGGTTTAAATGGGTTATTGTCCAACTTTTGGAAATGGTAATTTGTAATGTAAAAATGCCTGGAGAATATTTGCAACAAGTTGAGGTTCTACTATAATCAGCATAATTTATATATTTAGAGTTCAGTCAGTTGAGAAACTATTTGGGACTCTAAGCTGAATATATCCAACATATTTGGTTAGTGTAAAAGCTCATCTACATTGTTTGCGAACTGAAATTTCTCATAGCATTTCAATTATTATATTACCAATAAAGATTTCATAATTTGCAGCTGTGTTACAGATCAATAACAGAATTCTGTAACTACAACTTCTTTAAAAATTCTTCAACAATAAATTTTATTCTTAATATAGAATTTTTAAATCAAATAGTTATATCCATATTATTAGAGTATAAATAAAAAATTTTATCACAAATCTTGCAGCCCATTCTTAGTGTTGTTCAATGATGATGTTGAGAGTGATGTGTATGTGAATTCAATGTTGAGTAATTATAATTTCAAAAAAACATTTTAACATTAAAATATAGAGACAAATACCTAAAATGACTAAAATAGCTTGAAATAATTGTGTAATTAATATCATTTTTAGTTATTGTATTAATTAGAAATTTCAATTTTAGTAATATAAATTTTTAATGAAACTTAATTTAAACATTCAAAATAAATATTAACTTAGTTGAATAATTCCTAATTTCTAATGAAGTTAAACAAATTTTAGTAGCATAATTAAAATTATTCAATATATACTTCAGCAATAATTTTCTATGGAATCTTATAACTATATTTTAATGATTTTGGCATCGAAAACATATTAAATAATTGCATTCAAAATAAAAACTTTAAATTCTTCAACAGTAAATTGTAATTGTTAAATATTCATTAGTAAAAAAGAATATTGAAAGTTAATTATTCGTCAAATTCAGTTTCAAAATCAACACTGATCTAGAATACCAAAGATCAAGTTTTATGGCAATAATTTTAGTCCATAATGTTCGCCAGGAACACCACCTGAAATCTATATACATTGGAATTAGAAGTTTAATTTTAAAAGCATCCATTCTAAAATTGTGCTCACTAGTTAGTGTTTTGTATAGAAATCTTCAATATAATACAGACAGAAGTCATCAACAGAAGTGCTGCACACGTGTAAATGACGGGGATGGTAATACATTATTAAATATTCTAATGCCTGAATTAAAGACAGTTACATCACTTGTGTGCCGCACTTTTCTTCAGTCATGTATAAGTGATAAGGATGACAATAAAATGTAAACTTGTAAGGCACCTGTAACTATAAAAATCTATGAGTAAAATATTTGTCTTTTAGATGAAATTTTGATTCCACCTAAATAATATTTGTCATATCCGATTACAGTTACACATTGATAGTGAAATGAGTAATTCTCTTACATTAATTATCCCATTCGTCAACTGGGACAATGATTTTAAGTGAAATGATACTCATCCTACATCTTAAAAAAATTATAGTTGTTTTATACCAAAACTATGTTGCAGTTAATAAGTTTATAATCGGAAAACGTATAGGAATTCGGAAATTCATGGCCAAATGGAACAGATATAATTCATCAAGAAATAACAATATTACAAAATATTTCCACAGAATTATTTGTAGATGGAAATATTTTTCTTTCTTATTTATAATATATATATTTCCGTGATATACATATAATACAAATTAAATTTATTCACTGAAATATATCAGTTTTTCTTACATTTAAATAAACATTCTTAACCAATTAATAAATAAATATTCCTCTTATTATTTCTTTTCCAGAAGAATCAGCAACTAAATCAACAAAGACGGGTGATGTGGGCAAGGCGTCGTTTGAAATACGTCCAGAAAATGCAACTTTACCAATAGGATCGTCGTATATGTTACGCTGCAGTACGCGGCACCCATTAGCAAAAATTAGATGGTAAACAAAATAAGAAATTTCACGAAAGCAATTATTTCTGTTAAATTTATTTCAATAAAATTTATGACATTAAATTTCTAATAGAATTTATTTAATTTCTTAAATATAAAATTAAATCAAATTTCTAGGCTTAAAGATGAT